>CM045731.1:66461416-66476416 GCA_024760905.1 Plotosus lineatus | reverse complement strand
GCGATGGATTACTGATCCGAATGTTGGCAGTTAAATCCCCGCTGTTGGGCCCTTGAGTAAGGCCCTTAACCCTCAATTGCTCAGTGGCATAAAAATAATAATTGTAAGTCGCTTGGGAGAAGAACCTCTGCCAAGTTCTCTAAATGTAAATGCGCACTAGGATTAAGCACCTTTGAAAATGAAGAAATGAATAAATAGCGAATACAATTACCGTATTCGACGTAATAAGCGTCCTGCTCCAATAAGCTCCAATAATTTCGCAAGCAAAATGGTAGATCAAACTTTCCAATTTTATTTGATCAGTCTCTGTAACGGTAAAATGGGGCGTTCACTGCCTGTAAAAATGAGTTTAGACGGTATTTCAAGACCCCCTGCCACTGGGGAATGTCTATAATGTTCATCAGTAACAACACATTTGATTGTTCCACCGTGCTTTGAAAAACAGGAAAATATTTTGCTGTGTTCTCTTGGTAAATGTCCAACAACCGATGAACCATTAGAAACTGCTACAGCAAAACTATGGGATGTTCTGAATGAATGGAGCGATGAGCCAGATGTGGACCTATCAGAAAGTGATGACGAGAGTGATTCTCCCGCTCACTAACTTCATAAATTTAAAAGATGTGCCTGGCCATGTGCTTTTGTTTATGTTCATGTTGATTGGTTCAATATGACTTGTGCTAAAGTTGACAGTGCTGATTGGCTCGATTTTACTTCCAGGAAAATGTTTAAAGGAAATGTTTAAAGGGACAGAAAAGTAAGGGGGTCTTTTTTTTTAATTATGCTGTTTTCTGTTTCTTTTCAGCTTTCATGGAAGTAGTTTGGTTGATACCACAAAATGAATAACACAAATACCAGTAAAACTCTTTTATTGTTCTGTTTTTATTCATGTTTTCCACCTCGATGGTAATAAGCACTTACCGTTCCACTCCGCTGGTAACATTTTAATCCCCCCCCCCCCCCCCCATTTTTTAAGAGCCCTGGGCTCTTATCACGTCGAATATGGAATTTCAGCTTTTATAAACGCCCCTGGGCCGTCCTAATTTTTATCTTGGGAACTGGATATTAAATGACTGGTGGAGCGAACACACACGTTCACTGACCTTTTGCATGTTATGGCTACTCGGACACACGCATACTCTGTCTAACTTGAAGATGAAGCTGAACTTGCAATGATCTGATTAAATCCCAGAGTTATACCGATTGGAAAGCTTCTGTCAATGCAAATGTAATGACCATTGTAATATTACTTTACTTTAGTGCAATTTCTGTAAGCCCTCAAATGTCTAGTACAGTGGTTCTTAACCTTGTTGGCAGTACTGAACCCCACCAGTTTCATATGCTTATTCACCAAACCCTCCTTTCTTGAAAAATAAAATATGATTTTTTTCAAATTCAAGACATAGGTATATGTTCTTGCCGGGGCACCAAAATGAACCGTGCATTAACAGCGGGGGTTGATCCTACTTTGCAAATCATGCAGATAGGACGCTGACTAGCATCACATTCCGTTATATATGTGAATCCATGTTGTACGTATTCATCCGACCACTTTCTTTTTTTGCCCAATATAGTAAGGATTAAAACATTAAGAAAGAAATCACAAGACGTACCATCACAACAGTCAAAAGTCGACTACTGAGTGCACCAAATTTCCTGCAGCACAGATTGGCCAAGCAATGTAGCGTGATCACCTGCAGTCAATGATGGCCAAGCGGGGCATGTCGTCATGAATATGAGTCGGGTGTGTGTCTTGACCTCCGCCGAACCCCTGAGACTGACTCATCGAACCCCTAGTGTTTGATCGAACCCAGGTTAAGAACCACTGGTCTAGTAATAATATGAGTAATACATAGATCATGTGAGAGGTAATAACTATTTCCTACAGAGTGAAAGATAGCATGTCACGGTACCTTCCGTGAGGCTCACACAAAAGTTAAAAAAAAAAAAAAAAAACAATTCTAGGATGCAAAATGGGCCCTCTCAAGCACTTTAACTGAAATGCTTGTGTGGTTTTTTTTTTTGGCCAAAATGTTTTCCTATTCATTTTCTTCATCACACTCTTTTTTTGATTACTGTGTGTTCGCTGTTCACACTGTATGTGTGTGCAGAGGTGTTTTTAATCCCGCTTCCACCCACATATTGCCTGTCTGTAATATTTTCCAAAGAACTCACACTGCTCCATTTCAATTTAATATAACCGTATTCATCTTTTAAACCATCACAAACCGGAACAATTAATGAATGCATGTATGAATGCAATCAATAAGTCATACTGAGTCATAAAATCATGTTTTCTATTATACTCACCTTCTCTCTCCATTAGTGAATATGGTTTGATCTCTCCCTCTGACTTTTTTGGGGCAGCTTTTCTCAACTGGGCCACTACAAAAACAATATAATCCAGTTACAAACCCAACAGCGTGACATGTGAGCCTACTAAAATCACAGAGCTGCACAGCGGTTCATTAATATTTCTGCGTGCATCCTTTGTATTTATATACAAATAGGCCGTCTTTCAGCTACAGCATGAACATACATGTATATAGTGAGCATATGTTTCGATTGGGATTGCTGGGAAGTGGTAGGGGTTTTGTTTATGGGTTGGGGATGTTTCCTCAGGGACATACCGCATTAGCACAAGCAGACGTGTGGATGCTGTTTTGAAAAAGGTGAAAACAGCAAGCAAGCCAGATATCGCATTAAGAGCGTAACTCTTTGCAATGTAATATAGTGCAATTTTCAAAATAAAAAAATAAAAACACAGAAGCATGGGGGGAAGCAGGACGGCTTTCACACCAAGAGTGACACTTTAGGTGTGATAAGGTTCGACAATGATAAAACAGGGAACAGGCTGTTGCTGCTAAGTGCAAGGAAAAGAGGGGAAGAGTAGAAAGTCAGCGTTCTTACAAAAAGCCGTACATCCCCTGATCCGTCACAGGGGAGGAAGATGCGCCTAGAGGTTTGATGAAACAAAAAGGGAGCCATCATGACATCAGAACAATTCCCCGTGCTACACTTACTGCATAATCAGTGGCATTGACGATACACATAATACAAAATCATGATTCTAATAAAAAAAATTTTAACAAATAAATTTAAGGGAATTTATCAAATTCTTATTACAGGGATCCCTCACTTTCCGTGGTTAATTGGACTGAGATTCCCCCCCCACGACTGCCGAATTCCACAAAGTAGGATCAACCCCCCCCCCCCCCCCCCCGACTGACATACATGTATATGTGTATATAATATCAACAAATACATATTCAACGCTATAAATGCTTATAATAACAGTTAAACATTCAAAAGTAATGCATACGATGTAAATAAAATATAAATACACACATACAGACACGCACGCGCACACACAGATGCGCACCTCACATAAAAATGTAAGTAGTTTTGTTGGGGGGTTTTGGGTTGTTTTTTTTTTTTTTTTTTGCATAATTAGTCTTGTTTTACAGCATTTGCCTTAACTTTTTCCCCTATTTTTTCTTAATTTCCTTATTTTTTAATTCGATGAATACTTAAAAAAAAAAAAAACGCGATGTACTGAAGCCTCGTGAATTGAAGCGCGAAGTAGCGAGTGATCCCTGTATTGCAATTTTATTAAGAAAATTTGATGTCTGAAATTTTTAATCCAAAAAATGTATTAATATTTTATCTGGTGTCCCCGTGGTAGGGTGCTGGCTTACTGATTCAAAGGTCGGGGATTCAAGCCCCACTATCAATGAGTGGTCATTGCTGTTCCCACAGTGTATTTAACTGGGCTATCAAAGGCCGGTCATGTCCCTCATTGTCTGTAGTGGGACATGTGAAAAAGAACCATTGCTCACTTTCATTATGAGTAGGCTGCATGGCCGTCAGCATGTTTTTTGGACCAGCGAATGCCGGCCGAGCAGTTCAGGGTGTACTCTGCCCTCGCCCCATGTGACTAAATTAGGATTAAGTGCTTTGAAAATTTTTATCTCCTTTTACAAGAGGCCAAAAAAATGGAATTTTATTTTTGGGAGATGTCTTGGAGCAACCCATGTTCAGCAATGAATTTTATGTGTGATGGCAACCTCCACAATACCCTAACATTAAAATCTTCTTTCTTCTTCTTTTCTTTTCGGCTGGTCCCTTCAGAGATCGCCACAGCAAATCATCTGCCTCCATCTCACCCTATCCTCTGCATCTTCTTCTCTTACACCAACTACCTTCATGTCCTCCTTCACCACATCCATAAACCTTCTCTTTGGTCTTCCTCTAGGCCTTCTGCGTGGTAGTTCCAACCTCAGCATCCTAATACCAATATATTCACTATCCCTCCGCTGTACATGTCCAAACCATCTCAATCTAGCCTCTCTGACTTTGCCTCCAAAACCTCTTACATGTGCTGTCCCTCTGACGGACTCATTCCCGATCCTATCCATCCTCGTTCCTCCCAAAGAGAACCTCAACATTTTCATCTCTGCTACCTCCAACTCTGCCTCCTGTCTTTTCCTCAGTGCCACTGTTTCTAAACCATACAACATCGCCGACCTCAACACCGTCTTGTACACTTTTCCTTTCATTTTTGCCGATACCTTCCTATCACACATCACACCGGACACTTTTCTCCAACCATTCCAACCTGCCTGCACACGCTTCTTCACCTCTTTTCCACACTCTCCATTGCTCTGGATTGTTGAGCCTAAGTACTTAAAATCCTCCACCTTCTTTATCTCTGCTCCCTGTGACCTCTCCTTTCCTCTTGGGTCCTTGTCGTTCACACACATGTATTTTGTAATACCCTAACATTAAAATAAGACTTTTGGAAGGTTTTCTGAGTTGAGATTTGTTCTGAAGCATTAGTTTTTTAAACTAATAGGCTTCCACACCCTCTTGCATGAGTTCAGAAGACTATGGTCTTTCTTTTCTTTCTTTCTTTTTTATCAAGGTCTTACTGAGATCAGTTTGACAAAATGATGGATCTATTTCTTTATCAAAATGAACAAAAAGTAGACTTAAATATTATAGTTTTACTATCACACAAAAGCACGGAGCCTGTGTATGCACTATAAAGAGCACCAGAAGACTCAAACGACATTAGTTTTTCTGTTCGTTGCATTTTTCTCCCAATGTTTTTGTAAAGAGGTATGACTTGCTAGCCCAGTAAAGTGTTCAATCCCCTCCCCCTTTCCCATCGTTTCGGTTCACAAGCAGCTGAATACAGAGTCCCGATACTCTACATACAAAAACACAGCAGTTTATAACGGATTCACACGAAAATATTTCCAATTAATAAACATTTAAATAAATAAATACAAACCAATACCCGGAAATAACAGTTATCATAAATCAACAGGATCATAACATTATATCAATTACTGTATATAAAGACATTACAGTAATTACTAGAAATGCACTCGGAGTGCAGACCTCCACCAAGGTAGTGCAATTTTTCTTTTTGTTTACTTCTTCACACAGATACAAACAATTATTCTCATAACAACTGCTCCTTGGTGATGGTAAAAATATTTCCTCACTGCATCAACTTATTATATCGTATTCTGTTCCAAGGTGTTATACGTGTCTAGTAACACACCGCACACTGTTGCATGTACAGACATGTTGAGGTGCAACGTTTCCTTCTATGGAAAAAAAAAAAAAAAAAACAGTTCTGCCTATCTGGAACTCATTTGTAATTCCACATGCCTGAGTCACTTTTCCCATTCCCAGCCTTCACTCAATCATATACAGCCACCCAAGTGTCTTCTAAATGTCAGAAAACAAGCTACACATGTTTGTCTGACTTTGGGAAGCTGCTTTCCCACCACTTGACACCAGGGTTAGTGGTCCAATTGGTACCTACTTCAAACTCGTACACATATTTCCACTACAAAAACATAACCACGTTCTGATGTCAGGAACGCACTGGTCTGGTCTGGTCTGGTCTGGTCTGGTCTGGTCTGGTCTGGATTTGAGGAAGCTCACCAGAATTTACAGTGAGGAGAGGAGATTTACTTTAAAATGTCACAAATGTGACCAGATGATCCAGAAAACAAATTAACTAACCGACAATCTAAATAAATAAATAAATATACATACAGTATTTTATGTAAAAAAAACAATAATGTAAAAAATACTGAAAAAAAGAAATCTATCATGTTAAATGACATGAATCTCCAGTATTTCATTTTAATTATAGTCAAGCAATAAAAATATTAAATAAACAAACAAACAAATACATTAATAAATCATATGTGCTGCAAGTTTGAATCCAGAGTAAAAATGCTAACAGAGCTACAGAGCTCTATTATTTTTCTCTGAACTTTTTTCAGTGTTTAAGGGGCGATGTCATCGTTGGAAGGAATTATCTGAAATAAAAGGCGAAGCAAGAAAATATTTGTCACTGGCTAATCAACAACATAATGGCGGCAGTGGTCAGCACATTTGTCTCACAACAAGACAGTCCTGGGTTGGAGTTCTGTGCTCGGCTCAGTTGTTTCTGTGTGGAGTTTGCATGTTCTCTCTGTGCTTGCATGGTTTTTATTGTTTCTTGTTTTTGGTTTTTTTGGGGGGGGTAATGTATTAATCCCATCCATTCAGTCCTAAAGCCAATTCTCTAACCATTAGGCTATGGCTGCCCCCGGGTTTCTTCCAGGTACTCTGACTTCTCCCCTAAAGTCCAAAGACATGAAAGACAGGCTTACTGTCTGGTCAAAGTTGCCCCTAGATGTGAGTGAATGTGAGTGTGAATGGTTGTGTTTTGACCCTGTGATTCTCTGGCAGGATTTTGAAGCTGTACCGATCCTTTGCTCAATGTCGGCTGAGATAGGACCGAATAGGATCAAACAATTGAGCGACCATAATCTGCAAATGGTGCTGAGTGAAGTATGTATGCGTGGTTCTATTGATGTACTACTAATGTTAGGCAAACATCTCTTGAGATCCTCGAAACTATCCACCGGCTTACACATAAACATAAACATGGTCTAAACCATGTTTTCGGTATAACTAAAATATCATTTCACCAGAAACAAAATATTTAAAATGTTTTCACTGGTAATAAATTAATATGAAAGGACACCCATGGCTGAGATCTTACCTGATCTGTTCCTGAAGAAGCCATCAAACACCACAAAGTTATTCACCTGATGCAGAAAAAAACGACAAAAACAATTATTCAGCAAAGGAAAGGTGGATATCACTAAATTCAGTTTATATTGATCATGGGTTTTTTCCTGGGTTTTTTTTTTACACGTTGTTTTCTTTTTCCTTTTACAGTGGTACCTCACCTTACGAAAGTCCCAGCAAATGAAAAATTCAGGTCACGAAACGTATTTTCCTAAAATTTTTGTCTCTGGATATGAAACAAGTTCACGTTACGAAAGCTCCATCTCAAAAATTCAAACGCGCCATTCAAACAATGCACGGGTTGCTTTCCCACTGGTTGTCTCCCAACACCCCGCCCCACTGGCCTCTGATTGTCTAGGTGAGAGCTGAATCTCCATAATACAGTACAGTCATCCCTTGCCACTTCGCAATTTGAACTTCACAGCCTTGGTGCATCGCGGTATTTTAATAAAAAATAAAATTAAAAGAACTATTCATAAAAAATTCAAAATTCGTGCTGAAACTCGCATATACGCAAGCGGAAGGCAGGAACCCAAGGCAGGCTGCGTCCATTGTTCACAAACAACAGACTGAAGTACCCCTCCTCCCCAGTTTAGGCAGGGAACGCCCACTCAACTCAATCTCACAAGCTGATTGGCTTAGACGCGTGACGCTGTAGCCTCGCACATTCCTGCGGGATTTTTTGTGATTTTGATTATAGAGTTTGTGAACGTTCTGCACCATCTAAGGCATCCACTGAGCCCAAGAAAAAGTGAAATATGATGACCGTGACCCAAAAAGTAAAGTTGCTAGATATGCTGACGGCGGGCAATACGTATGCCCATGTAGTACGCCATTACGGCATAAATGAATCTACCGTGTGTTACATCAAAAAAGACTAAGATTAAGATCAAGCGGAGAAGAGCTATTGTCAGAGGTGAGTACAGTACTTCAAGTATTTATATATAAATTCTATTTAAATATTAATACATTACAGTATTTACATATGCATATAACTGTGTAACGTTTAATATACACTTCTTGATATTGTATAGGCGCGAAAACATATAGAAATGAGACAACATGGTAGAAATGAGAGGGGAGTTCCTACTTCTCGGTTTTTCGAATATCGCGGCCAGGTCTGGTCTACATTATCCGCGATATTCAAGGGATGACTGTACTCATAATGCTTTTCGTGTGCCTTCGACCCATTGTTCGTCATACGCGTGAAGGAGAGTTGTACTGTTGGTTCATAAGTTTCGTGAGTTTTTTTGAGGGTATTCATTGGAGCGTTATTTTTCGTTATTAATCATGAGCCCCAAGAAAGTGATTAGCAGTGAGACTGAAAAGATATGAAAGTAGGATGCGATTGAGTGAAATCGCAAAGGAGTATGGCCAAAAACCCCTCTACAATCGGGATGATATTGAAGCAGAAGGAGGCCTTAAAAGTGACGAACCCTTTGAAAGGCCTCACTGTGATATCGAAAAAGAGGTCTTCACTGAACAACGAGATGGAGAGACTGTTACTCCTTTGGATAAAGGAGAAAGAACTTGCCGGAGATACAGTGACAGACGCAATTATTTCGGAAAAAGGAACCGCCATATTTAAGGACTTCGTGAAGGGGGGTGGGGGGTGAGGGTTCTTCGGACCAGCAACCTCCGCAATTTAAAGCGTCGCATGGGTGGTTCGGGAGATTTAAAAAAAGGACTGGAATCCACTCTGTATATGTTAATATACAGCGCTTTTGAGTGGCATGTGCCAGAATTAGCGCTGTATAAATATTTGTATGTATGTATGTATTAAAATGGTTTAATATGTTAATAAAATGTTAAAAAGGTTTAATAAATAATTTTCTTTTACTTTTAACACATATTTCATACAAAATTGGTGTACTTTTATAATTTTTCAAGGGTTTATTGGGTAGTATTGGGAGCCTTGGAACGAATCACACGTTTTACGTGTAAAATACGGTTCAACTTACGAAAAAGCCAGGTTACGAAAAAGGCGCTGGAACGGATTAATTTCATAAGGTGAGGTACGGCTGTATATTTCCATCTTTTGATTGTTGGCAAATTGTGTAACTGGCATTTTTAGCTGTGTGCTTTTTCCAAAGTACCCCCCTCCCCCCATCCCGCCTTCGTTTTTAAGGGTCAGAAATAGCCGGGTGAGGCAGGGGATTTGTCTGGTGTTCATTTCTAAAGCCCTCAAATCTCAAATATCAGGTGTTGTTCTGGTAAGATGATACAGGTAAACCATACCTGAGGCACACTGTGTTTAAGTCCAAAGTTTTTCTCTAGAAAGGACAGGAATTTCGAGGATGGTCTGTCATACGCCATCTGTTCAGGCTCCACCTTCTTGTGCTGGCAGACAAAAAAAAAAACAAAAAAAAAAAACAACATCTAAACTTGGCATTATAAATATATTATAGCCTTATGAAGCGTTTATATATGACGATGTCATTTAAATATTTAGATCCTTCTCCTTCACAGTGTCGGCTAAGATGGACACCAGTCTCCTCGCCCAAATAGCGGAGTGAGAAATATTTAGATCTGTTTATTGTTAGATTTTGTTGACTAATCCAGCCACCAGGCCGATGTTAAATATATATTTTCATATCCACTGCCCGTCCAATTTATTAGGAACCCCAGAACATCTGCTTATTCATACAGTTATCAAATTAATCAATCAGGTAGCTGGAAACCTTGGGCAGTTACAGACACCTGGCCTGTTTCTAGTCTTCCAGTCACGGTCCAGTTTATGTTCATCCAGTCTTCTGGTCTGCACAGACATTTTTCACGGAACTGCCACTCAAGGGACATTGTTTTGTGTTGTTTTGTTTTTACACCATCCTGTGTAAACCCGAGAGACAGATTTGTGTGAAAACCTCAGAAGATCTGCAGTGTATGAGATATTCAACCTGTCTTAGTGACTCAGATGACACACACACACACACACACATCCACTCAATTTGGATGCTTATTTCTGATGTGAACATTTATTGACACTCATGGTCTGCAGCTACATATTTTTATGTCATCACATGATTGTCTGATGAGCAAGCAGCATGGTGGTGTAATGGGTAATGGCTTGCATGTCTGCATCATGGGTTTCTGTGTACGGTTTGTATGTTCTCCCACCATGTACTTGTGTGGGTTTCCTCTGGGTACTCCGGTTTCCTCGGACATTCAAAAAAAAAAAAATAATGCAGGATAAACTAGCTGGCTGTTTCAAATTTCGCGCAGATGTCAGTGTAAACAGTTATTTGCGTGAGCCTTGCGGTAGTCTGGCGAGCTGTTCGGGATGTACTCTACCTTTGCCCAGATTAAGCCAAGATATACTCCAGCCTCCCTGCGACCTCAGTAGGACCACAAGGTTCCAAAAATTAATGATTTTCTGGTTAGATAATAGCATTAATGAGCAGGTGTTCCTAATATAGTGAACTGTGATGAACGTCATTCATTCTGCTAATAACAATAATGATTTTAACATATTACAGTAGTAGAAAATATAGCATGTTATATGTCCTTCCTAAATGCTATACTACAATCACTATAGATCAGAGGTGGGCAAACTACAGCCCACAGGCCACACCCCGCAAGATATTGGTCTTTTTAATCCGGCCCGCCGATGATTGATTGGTACAGAATTCATGTTTGATGTGAATGATTGATCGATTGCATTCATTTGACTCGTAATGACAGCATTTCAACACCAGGGGTGCATTAGGTGCAGTCAGTTGATTTTGCGGAGCTCAAGCCACTTCCTGTGATCACTCTTCCGCTGCACAGAGCCCATCTGTAGCATTGTCAAAGAAAAGAAAAGTCGACAGTGAGTGCCGGGTGGTTCATAAGGAATGGACACTTGAATACTTTTTTTTTTACTGAAGTCTGATCAAACACTGTCTGTCCTATTTGCCAAGAAACCATTCTGGTTTTCCAAGAATACAACATCAGCCACCGCTTTCCCAACAAGCATGCTGATTACACCAACAACCTGTCACCTCAAGAAACTCCGGCTACCGCTGATAGGTCGGTCGCAAGCTTGCAGGCTCAGCAAAACACCTTCATCTGAGCAACTTCCATCCCAGAATCAAGCATGAGATTTTAAAAAAACATGCATAATTCAGAAGGAAGCGCTGCATAAAACTGTGGTGTAGCTCGACCACGTAGTGAATCCGGTTGTGAAGGTTATTAAGTTTATTGGCGCAACGGGACTTCACCATCGTCAGTTTATTCATTTTCCTGAAGAATCTGATGCTAATCACAGGGACTTGCTTTACCTTCTAATGTCCGCTGGTTCAGTTTGGGGAAAGTATGTCAACGAGTGTGAAGCTCAAACAGGAGATTATTTCATTTTTGGAGCTCCTTGAGAACACGGAGAATGTTCCTGAGCTGAAAGACACAGATTGGATGTGATTTCGCTTTTACCGTGGGCAAACTGATCCACGTCAATGATCTGGATATGAAGCTAAGCTAACAAAGTAAAAAACACTTTGTGCATGAAATGCAAGGAAATGTCAGAGCCTTCAAAACCAGGCTAGTTTTATTTTCAAAAGCAAACTTCAGACAAGTTGTTCGCTCATTTCCTCCACACTGGCCATGTTAACAGACGCCCTACAACATGTGAAAAAATCTAGGAAAGCACTGGATGACCTGCATCTGCCGTCGGTTTTGCGATTTTGGAAAAATTGGCGGGGCACTTCAGCTGGTGTCATGTCCCTCCTCACAAGACCCTGAAACGGTACCACAAGAGTTGCAGTTGAAACTGATTGATCTCCAACGATGTTAAAGGAGAAGTTCAAATCCCTTAAATTGGATGAGGTTTATGCTTCATTAAGTGCAGCCAAATTTCAAAACATCCAGAAGATGGCACAGAGGATGCTGGTGTTGTTTGGCTCGACATATGTGTGTGAACAGACTTTTAGTGTGATGAACACCAACAAAGCAGCCCGCAGATCCCAGTTGAGTGATGAACACATCAAATCTGTTCTAAGAATCACCACAAAGAGAATTACCACCAGGCTTCGATGCATTGGCAAAAATGTGTGATCAACAATACTGTTCTCACCAAAAGGTATAATATTTAAAAAAAAAAAAAATTCTGTTTATGTTTGATATATAGTGTTAAAAAAAATCCCTTTTATATCATGTATTGCTGACCCCGCCCGTTTGTCAAATTCTAAAAGTCAATGTGGCCCCCCGAGCCAAAAAATTTGCCCACGCCTGCTGTAGATCATACTTACTACTGTAATCACTTTTAGTTATTCGTCTTTCGACACACCAGTAAAATCCGTTTAATCCAAGCTTCACTTTTTAAAACGTCGGCTCATAAATAATGTCTGAATTTTTTTTTTTTAGGTGCACCCTGGGTAGAAACCCTTTAAAAACCTCTGAACTATATACAGTGATACCTCAGCTCACGAACATAATTGGTTCCCAGAAAGTGTGTGTAAGGCGAAAAGTTCGTCTTCTGAACATTTATTTCCCATAAGAAACCATTAAAATGAGAATAATCCGTTCCCAGGTCCCCATAAAACATAATTTTCTACTAAATAAGCCTTAAAACTACACAAAAATATACCTTATTTTATGTATAATAAATGTGCTCTTGTATTGTAATTAAAGAAATAAACTGTACTGTATAATAAAGTGGTTTTATTTACCTTTGTGATGGTAGTTGATGGCTTGATGGAATGGAGTGGGAGGAGGAGGGAGGGAGGGACTTACTGTTTGGAAGGAGAGTTTGGAAACGCCTACTGTTTGGAAACACCCTTCGCCACACACGCACCCTTAATAGCTTCCTTGTTCTTAAGGATGGGAGCAATGGTAGACTTAGCGTACTGGTACTGGGACACTGAGTCACACAAACGCACACCTCGTTCGTGTTTTTCAATGATCTCCGCCTGTGGTGGGGTCTTTTTCGGTCCCATAATAGCAAAAGTACACTCAATATGGTCCAAAATGTCTATCAAACACAAACCACTTCCGCACTCAAAGAAAGGAGGTGACGAACTGTGACGCCGTGAGCGTGCGTCAACTTCTCGTGGCCGCCACCATGGCGCTGTTCGACCGCGTGGTTTGGTTCGTCTGCCGAAAACTAGTTCGTCAGCAGAGACTATATGCTCGCAAATTTAATGTTCTTGAGGCGAAAAGTTCGTGATCTTAAACGTTCGTCAGCGGAGGTTTTACTGTATAACTATAAATACATGTACTACATAACACTAAACTACTGAATCACTGAGTAGTTATCACTCTGGTATTACTATGCATTGTGTATTTGTAGTACTGGGGACTGACTTCTAGCATGAAGTGGAACAGCTCCAGTCCGTGTCCGTGTCTCTGTAACCTCTCAGTCACATAAAAATCCAACACACACAGGGGCTCGGTCTCCAGATGCGCCCCCCGCTGGTCCTACAAGATAATGCAGGAGGATAAAAAAGAAAGTATGAAGGTCACACATTTATTTTCCTGTTTTCAGAGTACACTATAAAAAAAGTCATGTAAAATTTACAGTAAAGATTCCTTTTTCTTACAATATATGAAAAATGTACAAAGTGCTTTAAAAATGGATGAAACAACTTCCTGTAAATAAAAGCAGTACAGTAGGCCCTTGACTATTTGCGGTTTTGCACTCACGGTTTGAGTATTCGCGGACTGCCGAGCAACTGTCACGTCATTCAATTTCAACCAATGGCTGTTCTCCTCCCTGCTGATTGATTGAGATGATGTAACGCCCTTTTTTTCGTCATTCGCGCACAAGTTTTCAATTAGCCTGTTTCTTTGTGTGTGTTTTAATTACCAGTTAAGCTCTATGATGCCACTCAAACACTGTGCGTCTTCTCTGGCTAAGCGCTAGAAAAGGTAATGACGTTGGATGTCTCTTCTGAAGAAATAAGACTTTCTCCTGAAGAAATGACAGTTTCCTCTGAAGTGCCTGAAGAGAAATAATCATCTGAAAGCACTCTAGTATGAAAGTCTTTTTCAATCATTATTCCAGTACAGTACCCAAGTTAATGTTTAGAATGTTTGTGTATGTGATTTTATGTACTGTGGTGTACCATGTTTATGGTTTTGTTTATCCAATTTATTACATTTCATGTTCTTTTATGTTCTTTTTGTTCTGGTCTGTGTTTTTGGGGGACTATGGTTTTGATGGCTGTGTTCTCGAACTTGAACTGTCTGCTCTGGCTGAGGGGCGTGGCTGAGCTGCTCCGTGGCTCACACCTGAATTTCACTCTTCTCGTCTACTTTCAATAAACACAAGCATGCTCACCTCTGCGCCAGAGGATTAACTCACATCACGTCCCTGCTTGTTTGTACTGTAACTCTCGCTAACTTCTAACTGCCCGCTCCGGCTGAGGGGCGTGGCTAAGCTGCTCGGGCTGAATACAGTTCATACCTGAATTCAGTCCTACTCCCTATAAACATAAACTGCACACTTACCTCAGTTTAAGCACGCTGCTTAAGTGTTTGAATAACAAATCCACTCTGCCATCTCACGCTGCCTCACAAATAATGCAATATATCCCTCTAGTGGGCATTTTTGAAAACTACAGTGCTGTATGTTTTAAGAAAATGGTTCTTATATACAGTATATACAGTGTGCACGTCCGCCTCACAGCAAGAAGGCCTGGGTTCGATTCCCTGCCTGGGCGTTTCTGTGTGGAGTTTGCATGTTCTCCCTGTGCTTGCGTGGGTTTCCTCTAGGTGCTCCGGTTTCCTCCCACAATCCAAAGACATGCACAGTAGGTTAATTAGCCTTTCTAAATTGCCCGTAGGTTCGCAATCATGCAGAAGGCAATGGCAGACCACTGCACTAATCCTGCCAAGAAAACCTCCATGAAGATGATAACCAGGGCGTTATCCTTCATGACGGGTCGCCAAATGTCGTCCTACAACTCAGGCATAAGATATATA
>CM045731.1:66398916-66456416 GCA_024760905.1 Plotosus lineatus | reverse complement strand
AACAAAACCCCTCCCTCTGGTAAAAGGTGTATACATTTTTTTTTGCAACACCCTGTATATAAACATGTCGTTGCCTGAACTTCTTCACTTCACTTCACTTATCACTTAACATCCAAGGATGTCGTTGGGGCGTCTTGATGGCGAGACTTGGGCTGATTTGGCCTGGTGGCGCCCATCCCGCTCCATATCGTGGAAACACGCTGACAGCTTTGCAGCCTACTCTTTACGAAAGTCAGCAATGGTTCTTTTACATGCCTCTCACCATAGACAGTGAGAGACATGGCCTGTCTTTGATAACCCAGTTAGCTGCACTGGGGGGACAGTGACAACCCTGTGGGGACTCGAACCCCAAACCTTAGGATCAACCAGCAATCCAGCGCACTAACCACTCGACCACCACTGCCCTGTTGCCTGGACATGAAGATATAAAGTATAAAGTTCCATTAAAACATTCATTCATCCATTTTTTCTTTTTTTTTTAATCGCTTTGGGTTGCGGGGAGGCTGGCACCCATCTCAACCCACTCTGGGCGAGGGTGGGGTTCACCGTGGACAGCTTGCCAAGCCATTGCAGGGCCAACCATTCATACTCACACTCAGATCCAGGGATGATTTGGAACAGCCAATGGCTGTTTGTTTGTTTGTTTGTTTGGTTGGTTTTTTTGGGGGGAGGGACTGTGGAAGGAAACCGGAGTACCCTGAGGAAACCCATGCAAGCACGAACAGAACATTCCAGAAACGTCCAAGCTGGGAATCGAATCCAGGACCTTCTTGCTGAGAGGTGGATGTGCTAACCACTACACCAACATGCCGCCCATTCATTTTCTGTAACCTAATTAGGGTCGGGGAAGGGGGAGGGAGGCTGGCGCCCATCCCAGCCGATTCCGGGCGAGGGCAGAGTACACCCTGGACAGCTCACAGGCCCTTGCAGGTCATGCAGCTACTCTTGACGAGCATGAGCAATGTTCTTTTACATGAGCCTCACACAATAGACAGTGAGAGACATGGGCGGCCTATAATAACCCAGTTATCCTGCACTGGGGGGGGCAACAGTGACAACCCGTGGAGAGTGGGACTTGAACCCCCAACTTTAGGATCAGTGATCCAGCACCTTTACCCACCAGGTCAGCCCTGCCCCATTATAATATTATACAATAATTCTAATATTTAGAGGAGTGAACGGATTTAATTGTGGATGAAAAATGAAAAAAAGGCATTGTGGGAGAAAAAACAACAAAAGGGTTCAGATGAGAGCATGAAACAAAAATGGGGGTTAAACCAAGATTGGGAAAGACTGATGGATGTTTTCAATGAGAAACAACAACAACAATAATAATAATAATAATATTAATAATCATTTAATGTTAATTATAATTATAATGATGATGATGATGATGATGATGATAAAGAGTTGTACCTTCCATGTTGTTTCCGACCAGCACACAGGTTGTGATCCAGCACTGAGATCCTCTCCGGGAACAGAGAGTTCAGGTCGAAGGGGAAATCCATCACAATGTATAATAATAAGAATGATATATATAAATAAATTAATTAATAAATGAAAAGAGAGATTACTGTGCAATTGGGTGTGGTTCCGTGAGAATCACAGCAGTCATTAAACCCTACGCCTGAATGAGGAGACTGAACAACATCCTGATCAGTGTTCATGGAATCCTGCAGCCTTGCACTAATTCATCCTGCATCCAGCTAATGCTCCATTGTGTTTCACCCAGAGTCCAAATCACACATGCAATACGGCCCTACAGGATCCAACACCACCAGCTCTGCAGATTTCTGGAGCTCTCAAATGTCCTTTAGCTCCAAATGCAAACGATCGGGGAAAATTAAAAATATTTTCAACCAGGTTTGAAAATAAAACAATCCATAAAACGTAAAACAGGATTACTGTAAAAGGGAACGTAAAATCTAAACAGAATCTCAATCTCAGTTTTAGTGCACTCGCCAGGGCGGGGAAAGCCGTTATTTATCCTCCCTATATAGCTGCCTTGGGTAAGAAGTGAGACACAAAGGCTTTTGGAACAGAACCGCGTTTAGTTTTTGTTCCGCTTCCTGTTGGTCACGACGCACCGTGTTCAAATGTTTACATAGCAAGCAAAAATAAATCTTCGGAGTCTGTTTAAAAAAAAGTCACGCGATGACGTCATGAAATCATATTCAAGTATTATTCATTATTAATTATGAGACAGAAGTTTGCATCACAGACATATAACGGAAACGTTTGCGTTCACTTTGTTGCCTTGTGGACACGATACGTCAGAACGTCCGCCATATTGGAAAGGAAAGCAGGTATGGGGAGAAACTGGGTTTGTGTGTAAACTGGCATAGTTTATAATTAGTGCGTTTGCCTCACAGCAAGGTTTTAATTCAGGCATTTCTGGGTGGCGTTTGCATGTTCTCCTCGTGCTTGCGTGGGTTTTTATCATGCATTATGAAGACATGCATATTAGGCTTTTATTGGCTGTAAACAAATTGTCAATAGGTGTGTGGATGTGTGTTGTTGTCCCTGCGATGGATGGTCTGGGTGTTCAGGGTATACGTACACCTGTATGTATGTGTGTATATATATATATATATATATATATATATATATATATATATATATATATATATGTGTGTGTGTGTGTGTGTGGTATGTTTATTCTATTTCTACTCAAGGCAATGACAAAAAAGTCAACAATGTCTGCAAATTCCTCCCACTTGGCCCTGGGTGTGCATATATATGAGTGGTTGTGTGGATGTTGGCTCTATGATGGTCCAGCCAATCTGTTCAGGGTTTACCTTGCTTTCACTGGGAGCCTCCCCAGAACCTTAAAGGGATTTGCAGACGAGTGTGAGAAAGTGAGGAATTCTGTACTGGGATGGTTGGGGAAATATTCTCCATCATTCTACACCAACAAAGAGTCAAAATTCATTTTTTTCTGATTATTATTGATATTTTTCCGTTTTAAAATATAAACATAATTTTTTTTAACTTTCGTTCATCTACACTTCTTGGTAAATTGTTTAATGAAGCATTCTGACACCTGCCATTCACTTTTTACAGCTGGGAACATAGTTGGTTAGTTTTGTTCAGGCAGTTGCGTTGACGCCTCTGTTTGTGAGTGAGGACCCCAATAAAGTCTCGTGCTGGTGTCCGTGCTTGTTCTTTTGTGTCTGGATGATGTTGAAGGAGTAAGTAAAGTAAATATATCGCGTGGACTTTTTTATTTAACAACGTAGCCATATTTAAATGTTTTATGTAATGTGTGTTATTTTAGTGTGTTTTATTTATTTTTGAGTGCCTTATGATTATATAAGTGTGTTGTCTGCGAATCTTTTTGGGCAGAATTGTTTTTCCAAAATGGCTCCCGCCTCATGGTGTCCAGTTTATTATTATTTAATAATTTAAGGTTGTTGTTTTTTTTAACATAAACGCTTCCTGAATGTATAATAAGACTTATTTTTCTTGCACCTTGTAGGGTCGAAGATAAGGATTTCAAATGCAGACGACGTGTTGGAAATGGTGTGTGATTTTGTATTTTGTTTTGGTTTTTGTATCTCAACATGTGCTGATGATTCATAAGACTAGAGTCTCTGAATACAACATGAAGCTCTTCACAGTAAACTGAACATGATCGTGCTGGATGTCTATTTAAAAAAATCCATACCAATAAATTATTAAGAAACTCTGTTTGCTTGTTTGAAGGTGTTACAGAATGGGATGAAGATGGAACATGATGCTGACCTTTTTTTTTTTTTTTGGTAAGGGCAGGTTTGTTCTCGTAAACAGTTTTCTTTGACAATCGTAACATATTTAAGGTTGTAAGGTTATTAGAAAGTAAGGCCACTCATTTTTTTATTTTCTGGTTGACAGATCTTTCAGCACAAATTTAGTGATTTCGGTGGAAATAAGGAAAAAAATAAGGCCACTAGATTTAAAATAATATTTACAATTTTAGGGAAAAGTGTTGAAAGGGAAATATATATATATATATATATATATATGAAAATAAATAATTTTTTTGTATAATTGGCCTTGTTTTTGTGGCTTTTTTTTTTACTTTCCCCTTTAATGGATTTTATATATATATATAATTTTTATTTATTTACTTTTTTTTAACAACGACACGCTGAAGTTGCATGAATTGAAGCGTGAAGTAGCGAGGGGTCCCTGTATATACATTTTTTTTTTGTTGGTAGCACAGGAAGGTTTTGTCACTTAAAATTTTTTCATGTATAATATCTGGTTGATGACTCGAAGTGCTGGGAATATCATCAAATATAGTGTGCAAATTACATGTCTCAATACAATGCATTATCTGTTCATTAGAGTCACTCAAAGCATGCTGGGAGTCTTGACTCACAATACCTGATGTTAGAATTCATTTGGCTATAAAGATGTAAGCGCGATAAGGCGAACGCACCAAATTATACATGATATTTAAAGATACAATTTTGTGTCTGATTTAAGATTTGATTTTTTTTTTCCCACATCCGCATATAATTGAGATCAACATGGGGGAAAAATAGTAAATTGACTTTTTTTTTTTTTTTTTTTAAATAGCCCAACAACAAAAAAGAGTGGTCTAATTAGAGACTAGCTGGTTTTAATTATTTTCACCATAGATTTGTGATAGGTTCCTACACCATGGCAATTTCCATATTATAATTCTACAACCATGAGAGAATAATGTGTAAGGCTATTGTTTTTTTGTTATTAAATAGATGCTGCTGTTAATGAACCTCCATGGGTAGAGTAATTTCCTGTTATCACATGAAAGGATCAGACTGAGGTTGGTTTGTGTTTTTAAGCATTTGACAAATTCATAATGTGTAATGATGATACAATAGACGAAAGACTCTGAAAACATGGTTGATATCCCTACGTAATGCTGAACACACCTGGACATATAAGCAAGAACTTGGTGGTCAAATTTAGTTATTTATAATTTTATGTCCTCCCATCAGGATAGTGTCGATCTCATGGTAACCACAATGGTTCTTCCTGCCATGAGTGCCAAAGACTGATTCAGTAAGTGCTGACCATTTTATTTATTTATTTTGAGGGTAGCTTTTACAAAATGTGTTGATGATGATATTGCTTTTTTCTTTCGGTTCAACTGAAATGAAATGAAGTTTACCCGCAGCGCACTGAAACACATGACCATGATTTTAAGAGAAGCATTGTTTTTATAAATATTTAATTTGCATGCTCTTGTTTTTTTATTTTTTTGTGTTGTTTCCAGGGTGGTGTTGGCGTATCAGTGGAGAAATGTGCTGTACCTTCAGTGTGAGATTTAACTTTTTTTAAATGCAATGCTAAATCAGCATCAATGTAGCATTTAAAAAATAAAGCATTGAAGTTCAAGATTGTGTCTATTTTTTTAGTATTAATGTGTGTAAATGCTCTGATCATTAAATTGGATCTTTTGTTCATACAATTTTCCCATGCCCGTAATGAATGCACCTGTGCAGTGTCTGTAACTAGTCGGGAATTGAGTGTCCTACCCAGAGGCACTTCAGTCCATGGTTTGTTGGGTGCTTGGATGACCTGAAACAAATTATTTTCATGAGCCCTGGAATTGCCAGGCCACCCCTTGAAAGCCAATAATTTTCTTATTCTGTCCTTGATTAGTACTTGTTTTTTAGCTTTGGGTCCATCTGTGCAATAAATGAAAACACTACTAGAAACCCCTGATTTTTGTACCTTCTCTACAATAAACTTGCAGAAAATTGATGTTAGGCGTTGTCTTACGAAAGACAGCAATGGTTCTTTTACATGAACCTCACACCATAGACAGTGAGATACATTTCCAGCTGTTGATAACCCAGTCAGCTGCACTGGGTGGGACCGCGACAACCTTGTGGAGTGAATAAATATTTATATTAAATACAATTATTGAACCAACAACCACAATGCCAGGTGGTCAATGTCTACAGCAGAATGGCAGGAGAAGAAAGACGACAGTGATTGGATGGATGTTGGCAAAAGCCCGCAACACCCTTTTTTCAAGGCATGCAGGGGGGAAAAACATTGCAGTTGGTTTTCTGGGGAGATGCATTGAAGTTTCACATAAAATCAAATGTCACCAACTCAAAAAAAAAAAAAAAACATGCAAAGGAGCATGAGGGTAGTCTGATAATGAACTATTTCAAAGGAAATGCAGTCTAAACAACTGCCCCAAGCACTAACGTTACCATGACCACGCCCAGTGGATCCACAATCAGTACAGGTGTTGACCCGAAGCCAAGAGTGAAGAAAGTGTTTATATATACGGTACATTTATATTTGCATCTGCATTTATTAAAACTAGTGCATATTTTCCGAAGAATGACAAATGATGTAAATGACTTTTGTTTAGTTATTACATTGAAAATGTAGTAGGTACAGTAGTTGACATTTTAAGTGGGGGGCGGTGGGATAGTGGTTGGGATGCTGTGCTCATGATTGGGAGGTTGTGTTCAAATCCCAGTTAGACCCCCACTGTACTAAGACGTATGGACAACCAAGGTCTTAACCCAGTGCTTCTCAAATAGGGTATGGCCCTGGGGAACATGCTTTTATGGAATACAGTTGTGTACGGGAATTAAGTGTAATTGCACCTCCACTCCACGAGTTGGCAGTGGCGCTGTCATGCTTTGGTGTAGCGTTTTTTTCCCCGCACAAGCAAACCAGATGAAATGCAGTCCTGTAAACAACACGTAAAATTTTCTAACAGGAATGAAGAGAAAGGTGCAGAGAGATGGAGATATTAAGACATAAATAAGTTGGATGAGTTTAAATAAGGAAGTATTTTTTATTTCAGGCACAATGGTGCATTTAAAATATTTTCTATTACAGATTAAAAGACAAGGTTACTGAAGTTTTTCTTTATTGTAAGTTGAACTATATTTCTTTTTTTGCTTTTAATGTTAATAAAGATACAATTTTATGCAGGAGTGTACTAATTAAATTTTTATCGAAAAGTAATGTTATTTACAGTCATCCCTTGAATATCGCGGAAAATGTAGACCAGACCTGGCCGCGATATTCAAAAACCGCGAAATGGGATCGCCCCTCTCATTTCTACCACACGCGTATGTTTTAGCGTGTATACAATATCAAGACGTGTATATTAAACGTATATTAAACGTTACACAGTTATATGTATATGTAAATACTGTAATGTATTACAGTGATGTTTAAATAGAATTTATATACATATATGTATAAAAACTATATATATTTATAAGTACAGTATAAATACTTTAAGTACTGTACTCACCTCTTGCAAGTCCGATCATGCCTCTTCATCCGATTCGAGAGGCATTTTTTGATGTACCGCATGGTCGACTCATTTAGGCCATAATGGCATGCCACACGGGCATAAGTTTTGCCCGCAGCCAGCATATCTAACAACTTCACCTTCTCGTTCATGGTCATCATCTTCCGCTGTTTCTTGGGCTCATTGGATGCCGCAGATGGTGCAGGACGTTTAAGAACCATTTTCGAGATAAATAAAATACTGTAAGGAACAAAATCAGAAAGAAGAAATCCAACAAATCTTGAGAGAACTCGGCGTCTTCTGCCTCCCCTCGGGGATTTATTGATGTGCGAGGCTACAGCGTCACGCGTCCAAGCCAATCAGCTTGCAAATGGGAGGTCCCTGGAAGTTTCGGCGCGAATTTTGACATTTTTTTTTTTAATTTTTATGATTTTTTTTTTTTTTTTTTTTAAATACCGCGATGTTCAAATCGCGAAGTGGCAAGTGATGACTGTATAGTCGCTTGCTTGGGTGTGGGGATTTTTTTTTCTTCCTAAAGGGGGCGCCACAGAAAATAATTGAGAAGAACTGTCTTCACCACAACTGTGCCTCTACTCACCCAGTAGTATAAATGGGTGCAGTACCAGTGAAAAAAAAAAAAAAAAGTACTGGGAAGATAACCTGCGATGGCTGAGCATCCCATCCAGGAGGAGTTGAGGTCCTGGTTGCTTCACGCGACAGAAACCGGGAATAAGCACCAGCCTGATGAGCCACTAGGCTCGGGTGTAAAAAGCCCAACAGACTTGCATTGAAAATGCAGTAGTTGACATTTTAAGAATTTTTGTATTCTTACATATATTAATAAGCAGAATATTTAAATTATTGTACTTCACTCTTTGAAACAGTATTTCTTGTTGTATTTTACTCTTAAACACGACTTGAAAATTAAAATTTGTTCCTTGATAAGTGCTTGAATGACATTTGGCAGCATGCGTGGGAAACATGTCAGTCATGTATGTTTTCCTGCCGGTCTTGGATCTCTCACGGGCGGCAAACCTGCAAGCCACTGCTGCCCTTACATGAAGACCTGAGTTTTTGTATTTTGATCTTCATGTAAGATGCATACAGTACTATGTCTGTCTGTCTTCCTTTCGGCTTTTTCCCTTATTACTATAAAACAAGTCCTTATGCACATGACAGTGCAGCCTGAGATTTAAAAGTGACAAAATATTAATATTTGAATCAGAGAACAAATGTATTGAATTTATTTACGATACTTAAGAGAAATACTCAGGTCGGTTTGGTGGATTTAAAACTTGGAAATATTAAATTATTTCAAAATTGGGTTTGATTCCTGAGCTTATTAACATTGATCTCTTGCATGTTGCCTTCCTGCTATAATAAAATGCCGTACAGGTACTTTCCCTTTTGTCTTTTTCTTTCCCAACCACTTAGTTTGGCTTGATTTCCTGTTGAGTGTCTCTCTACTCCCGCCAACCCCCCAATTTAGTTCCTGTTCTACTTGTTTTATGTGGCATATGTCCTGTAAAATTCCATGTTTTTTTTTTGTCTTGCCTTGTCTTGTCTTGTCTTGTCTGTTCATATGGTAATGTATAAAAGTAAACCTTTATCCGCTGCATTTAGTCAACTAGTGGGCAGTGGTGGTCTAGTGGTATAAGGCGCTGGATCGCTGATCCAAAGGTTGGGGGTTCGAGTCTTTCTCTCCCCAAGGTTGTCACTGTCCCCCCCCACAGTGCAGCTAACTGGGTTATCAAAGGCCGGCCATGTCTCTCACTGTCCATGGTGTGAGGCATGTAAAAGAACCATTGCTGACTTTCGCCAAGAGTAGGCTGAAAAGCCGTCAGCGTGTTTCCGCCCTGCGATGGCCTGGCGAGCTGTTCAGGGTGTACTCTGCCCTCGCCCTGAGTTGGCTGGGATGGGCACCAGCCTCCCCGTGACCCTAATTAGGATGAAGCGGTTACAGAAAATGATGATGATTTAGTCAACTAAATTCTTTCCAATGAGGCTGTTTTTTTTGTTGTTGTTTTTTGTTTTTTTAGACTGGAATTTTTTTTTTTTTCTTTTAGTCAACAAATCCCTATATACAGTGATTTTATCTCTGCATGTGGAAATGTTTTCAGGTGTCAGTGCTTTTTATGATGAATTTTAGTCTGCTCGACAAACCCTCTCATGACATTGCTGCAAGGTTAATGTTTTTAGAGAAATGCAAAATAGGCAACAAGTCGTTATTTGCATTTATTTCAGGAAGGTTTGAAAGTCATGGCTTGTGAAAGAAGTGCTCAATCCAAAGGGTGTCAAAGGTGTCGCACACAATGACATGTTTGTTGTACATTTTTAGATGCTGTGTAGATTTGTTACAAGGATTTTGTTTATAGAATGAAGATTTCGGTATTTTTTCTTAAACCGTTCTGGATCATTTATCACTTTATATATATATATATATATATATATATATATATATATATATATATATATATATATATATATATATATATATATATATATATATATAATTTTTAAAATAAAGTATATTTTAAATAAAGGTTTTTAGGTTGCATATACAGTATTCTGTTTTGATTTAATGAGAGTCTGTGAGTGGAGGGGGACTTATATTTTGAAAAGCTACTAAGCCGTTATCATCCAGCTATCATCCAGTTAGCCAAAAAAAATGTCCAGTTAAATGAAAACTTTGACCATTGGCAGTATTCTGAGTTTTGAAATGTCAGTGCAGCTTCTGGAGTGAGAATTAAGTTATTATCTAATTTACGCAAAGAACCTAACTTGTTTAACTTCCTGCTACGTCAATGCTGGTCGTGAATCGAATGCATTCTTTTTCAAGGAGTCGAACCATTCGATTCATCTCAAAATATGGTTCAATTCAATCGACTCCCGGCCTAAAGACTCGTTGGTAATTATTGAGACCCCCCCCCCCCCCCTTGATAGTTGAAATTGCTCCATGTAATTCTTGCAATTTATAATTTAAAAAAACAAAACAATTTGCTTATACTACAATCACTTAACATTATAGCAGTGAATATGTATTTATTGATATTATATACACATATACATATACGTATACGTCAGGTTGGGGGGGAGGTGATCCTACTTTGCGGATTTCGATGGTCGCATGGGGACCTCGGTCCCAATTAACCGCGGAAAGTGAGGGATCCCTGTGTGTGTGTGTGTGTGTGTATATATATATATATATATATATATATATATATATATATATATATTTTTTTTTTTTTCTTTCGGCCTTTTCCCTTTACTCGGGAGTCACCACAGCGAATCATCTGATTCGCACATTTGATTTGGCAGAGGTTTTTACATCGGATGCCCTTCCTGTCACAGCCCTTTTAGCAAGGGACAGAAACACGCTAACGGCTTTGCAGCTACTCTTTACAAAAGTCAGCAATGGTTCTTTTACATGCCTCTCACCATAGACAGTGAGAGACATGGCCCGCCTTTGATAGCCCAGTTAGCCACACTGGGGGGACAGTGACAACCCTGTGGGGACTCGAACCCCCAACCTTCGGATCAGCGATCCTGTGCCCTATCCACTAGACCACCACTGCCCTATATATATATATATATATATATATATATATATATATATATATATATATACACAAAAACAAAAATAAAAGGACAGGACAAAGACTTTCTATTGAAACTCCATTTATCGCTACAGATCTGTTTTGAGGGGTGGTGAAACCATCCTCTCTCTTCAGGTGATTATAGAAGAACTTTTATTTTTGTTTATTTGCTCTACCAAAAAGTATTGAGCACTCTCCTACGGAAGGATCTACTCAGAAAATCATATATATATATATATATATATATATATATATATATATATATATATATATATATATATATATATACACATACACACACATATATACACACACACACACACACATATATATATATATATATATATATATATATATATATATATATATATATATGTGTGTGTGTGTGTGTGTGTGTGTGTGTGTGTGTCTTGCTGCTTTCTGCACTTTTGATACTAAACCGAATTTTGTTACCCTGTAGTTATTACATGTGTAATGACAATAAAATTGAATCGAATCTAATCTTGTCTGATCTATCAGTCATTTAGAAGAACCGTATTAATGAATCGACTCGTTTGTGAATGAATCAGCACTCATGTGAAGTTGGCAGCAGCGGGGCTGCTATTAGCTTGCTAGGCTCCAACTAGCTGTTCTCTCGACACACTTTAAATGATGTAGGCGACAATACTAAAAACTCATAAATAATAATGACTTGATATTTCATAATTATTTAGTTAAGTATGTAAATAGTGAGGTTAGGTAATAATGTAAAATAATTAAGGTGATAGTTTTGATAAACAATGAACTGGTACAGACGTCAGACGATAAACACCGACAACATTGGCGTCTGAGGTAATAATTTACTGCCTGTTTGTGTGATGAAATATTGGAAGAGTTGCACGTAAGTTGAAGGACGGCGTACAATATTTAATATTAATCTTTTTTGGTAAATTATTGGATTTGAGCTGCTTTTTTTTTTTTTTGGAAGGGCGGGTGTGTCTTTTAATTATTTGGATTCTGCTCGGTTCTTGATGACAAAGCACAGGTGAGGTGTTGCTCACAACATCTTTTGTTTACGTCATTATTTTAACACCATTATAAATAATCCTTAATTTTAACTCCAGATTTGAAATTAAAATCATTATGTGATGCTTCTATACTTTTGTAGGATATAATAATGTTGAATGATGTAAAGATTATCCTAAATTTAGCTTGAAAAATAGTTGGTAGGTAATTTGTGGACTTTTTAGTGGCCCATCAGGCTGGTACTTTTCCCCAGTTTCCATAACGTGAAGCTACCGGGAGTTCAACTCCTCCTGGATGGGACGCGAGTCCATCGCAGTTTACCTTCCCAGTATATTTTTACTGGTCCCCATTTATACTGCTGAGTGAACAGAGCTTGTGGTTAAGCCCTTTCCCAGTGGTCTTAGTACAGTGGGGGTCTAACTGGGATTTGAACACACAACCTCCCTCCTGATCATGAGCACAGCATCCTAACCACTGCGCCACCGGATCCTTAAAAATAGTGCTCTAATCTAAATTTGTGCATTTGGACTCATTAGGGGCAGAGAAAAAAAATATATATATATATATAAGCGAAGCCATGCCAGCTGTTGTAGGACGGATTTGGGCATGGATCAGTCCAGGGAACCTGTACCATCCCTGGGCGAGTAAATCCAAATGTGAGAAAAGTCTTAATGTTGAGGGTCAGGAGAAAAGCAGATGGAGTCTGGGAGGGATAACTTCCTGGGTTTGGGGTGGAGGGGGAAACCAAAGTGACCAAAAAACCCCAACTGAAGAATACTGGGAGGCTCAGGAAGAAATTCTCAAACCTTTAACAGTCGAAGATCTGACTGCCCAGAGACTCGAGATGGTTGCACCGCAAAGTCCTCCACGATGGTGGAACCGGATCATCGATACAGCATTTCATTTATGGCCAATGTCTTCCAAGGTCATTGGACTCCACAAAGGATCACGGGACTCGGACGCAAAAGATGGTGATTTTTCCGATTACGAAACCCCTCCACCGTCTCCCGTACCATTTTCCCAAAGGGCATTGACATTCCGCTTCTTTGCTCAGTCGTGGTCTGGAGAAATTCTCCCAGAGCATTATGAAATCTGTTTTAATTTCCTCCGTCACCTCTTTGATCTGTTTGTCATCGGCTTCCTCTGGACCGTCTCGCCTCCTGCAAAATTCATCCTGGATGTTCTGGGTGTCCAAGGCGCATTGAAGCTGTGGCTCCATGGCATGGCTATGTTCCTCGTGTCCTCTGTAGGAATGGCTGGCTTGCTGTGGTTGGTTCAGGAGTACCTGCCTCAGTTCGCGCTGATTTATGGCATCATCCAGACGCTGGTGATTTCCGTCAGCGTGCGCCAGAGCGTGATTTTGGGAACGGAAGAAGATGAGAAAGAGGTAGAACAGAAAGAAGAGGAAAGTGAGGAAAAAACAGAGCACGACTGTTGCGATACCAGCAAATCGGGGAATGTGTCGTGAAGGCTTGGTCTTGGGGTGAGTGCTTCTGTTTACATGCATTTGCAAACCTTTCCCTTTCATTCCCAAATTTTACACACTGTAGGGCAGGGGTGTCAAACTCATTTTCAATGAGGACCACATCCCTTAACTTTGAAGTTGACAGGCTAGCGAGCACACTTTCCTTCGTCATGAATAGCTAGCTGTTTACTTGAAATACATTGTTGCCACCTAGTGGCTGGATAATGAATTGCACTTCTTGGAAATGGTTCACACAAAAAATGTATGATAATCATAGCTCGCGAGCCACATAAAATGAGTTGGAGGGCATCATCACCTCTGATAGATATTTTGCTGAAATTCACATGTAACCTTTTTTTTTTTTTTTTTTTTAAACCTGCTAACAAACACAGACAGATAAAGGATCCCTGAAATAAAGCCACATCAGTGTATTAATCTCATTTATTTAACCTTTTTTTCTTAGAATCACTAATAAGCTAAATATTTATATGTGGTCCAAATACTTCTGTGGTTCAGTGAAAGTAAAGGCTTGCGTTTCTATAGCGATCATGCAGGTCTCCCTGTGGTTCTGTTCCCTTTAGTACCCCGTATCTATGTAGTCCAGACCAAACTGGCTTGTCTCCATGCCGTAACATTTATTGCAAGAAATGTACCGTCGAACCCGCTGACATTTTCCACCCGCCGTAAAACCAATCTGAACCAGTGACGACACGCACCTTGCCAGCATTGACACATATCATTGCTACGTTCCAGAAAGTTAAACTGTTAATCAACCCCCCCGTGTATGTTTTTAAAAAGGTTAACACATCTCTTTGTTCTCCAGGCCGTGACGAGACGCTGCAAACTGACCACTTAAGCACAACGACAAAACATCATGGATTTAATCATTATGAAGATGTTGGGATTGCACCTGCTCGCCATTTTCTCTTTCACACTACTAGAGTCTAATTTACTGAGAAGTCCAAGCTGAACCGAGTGCCATGTTTCAGTCCCTACTGTCTTACAAATCCAGCTTGCCAGTGAGAATTTTTTTTTTGTAAAGAATAAAACACACAGTAACGACACTTTCAAACTTGGCTGGAAGAGAGAGAAGACGCGATAGGAATTTCAGGAAGCAACTCGGCTGATCTAGTGAGAGCTAACAGAGGTTTGTGTTGAACCTGAAGTGACTTCATCGATCACAACAGCACCAGCCTTTCTTCATTACGGTTTTAACACTGAACGACTAAAAACTTTTAACTCCATTTACAGTATTTATATTTCATTACGTGTCACGAGAGCAGAATAATATATAATCTCTGTGAATATATATTTTCTATACACACACTTGTATAATGTGTACACAGTGTGTGTAAATGGGTATATGATGTATTTATGATATACAGTAGGTACATACTGGGAAAATGTACACAGTAACAGACATTCTCTAAAGAAAAACAGCCTTTTATGCATTAAGTCAGTGCTTCTCAATTATTATATATTTTTTTGTAATAATTGTCGCCCCCTCTAGGAAGAAAAATATTTCACACCCCCACTGCCATACACCTCTGCATAACATTGTATCTTTATTAACATTAAAAACAAAAAAAGAAATCTATTTCAACTTACAATAAAGAAAAACTTCATTAACATTGTTCTTTAATCTGTAATAGAAAAGATTAAAAGTGCACCAATGTGCCTGAAGTGAAAAAAATACATGCTTATTTAAACTCATGTAACTTGTTTATGTCTTGATATCTCCGTCTCTCTCCACCCTTCTTGTTTGTTCCTGTTAGAAATTTTTCCATGTTGTTTCGTGAGGGGTTGTTTCCTGTAACGTCATATCGTTTGTTGTGCGAAAAACCTTGACACCATCGCGTGACAATGAGAGCGCCACTGCCAACTACTGGAGAGGAGGTGCAATTACACTTAATTCTCGTACCCCATTCCAGAAAAGCATGTTCTCCAGAGTCGTACTATTTGAGAAGCACTGCATTGAGATGACAACAGTGGCTAAAGATAGCATATGAATTTTATTTGTAAGTTTCTTTTATTTTTTCCATTACCAAGCCCATATGTGTAATCCTTTTCCATAGGAAATGTTATCTACTAAAGTGCAAAATGTCCTTACCATTACCAATGGTAATAAAGGTATATCATCTCCATGGGGTTTTATGTGAGAGTTCTGGTCAGTCGTTTACAGAGAACAATGTTATTTATCAATCTTTGTGCATTCCATGGAAGGTTATTGTTTCCAACTTAGTGCATAAACAGCTGGAATGTAAAAGAAAATGCCCTTACTGTTACTGTGTACGTTTTTGTCAAAATGGTCCACATATGTTCTTTATTTGTAGACAGAGTTACGGGACTTGACGAAACAACCACCTGGATTGTGCAGTCAGTTGAGAGGTAAGTCGTCTTAAATTTGAAGAGCAATCACCGCTTTTAATTTAAAAGTGTTTCAGCCATTCAGGATGCATCAACTGACTGCACAGTCCATTCACAGGATCATTCCATGGATGGTGGTTGGTTGGTCAAATCTCCATACCGAATGGCCAAAATGTCTTAAAATAAAAACCCTTTCTGGATTTGTAGAAGTTGCCAATTTATCTCTTCAGATTTAACACATGTATGTGTATATTTATATAAAGTCCCATCATTTTATCTATGGGTGAGGGTGTATAAATGAAGGACTGAGAGCCACAGTGGTCTAACCTTCTAAAAAAAAATGAGATCAGGTCGCAGATGTCGATGAGGTCTATGTGTGCCAGAATGTTCCCTTTGGTCCCTTCACCTTCCTTGTGACCTTGAATCAGATTGTAAGCATTGATTTTTTAGATCCCGCCCACCGGGTTCCATCTGTCCGTCACACTGTAGTTTCTGGACATTACTTGCGGTGCACTGAAGCTGGGGCGTTCAAAATTGGTCTGCTGGCTCACTGCTATGAGTGCTAGGATGTGTTTGTGTGCGAGTGACCTTGACCTACTTTTCAAGGTCACAGGGGCAAAAACTGTATGTTCGGTTTCCGGACATTTACTTGCCGTGCGCTGAAGCTGGGGCTTTCAACCTTTTTCTTTTTATACTACAAACTTTTGTGTCGGTTTTCTCAAAAACATCGTTGTTCGGACCACTCTGGTTCTCAGCCCTTCATTGTATTTGGTGTACTACCACAGCACATCGGTAAACATGGAGGTTTTCGGGGGGTACGTGGGACATCGTTCAGTCAATCAACCTTGTAAAAAAGGACTTATTTAAGACTCTCTGGTACATGTGAGCCACCACCCGGCTGCATTATAATATTTAATCTGTTGTTATTTTTCATATTAAACATTTTCACTGTTTTTTATATAAATATATTTGGTGTAGCTGTTTATCTGTGGGTTTTTACATTTGTCTTGGAGAAACCCCCCCCCCCCTTTTTTTTTAATTCATATGCAGATGTTTGATCGCTGTGCTGAATATTTACTCCGATGAATTTAGTTCTTGTCCAACCCCTCTGCCGAAGTACACCGTGCATTCGGGTGCATTGTTTTATTCATAACCATGTTTAACTCTAACACTATATATTGTTTTATATATATATATATATATATATATATATATATATATATATATATATATCTCTTTCTTTTCTGGCAGTTTATTTCTATGACTGCTATTTCAGAGTGTGATCAGTGGCAAGATATTTTAATAAATATATTATTAGCATCTAACATTTTTTTTTTCCCCCTAACATACTCGCCATGAAACCTGTTTGCAGCATTTAATGTTCATGTCCACGCCTAGTTAATGCACTTTAAGATTTGTGTTGTTTCCGGTTGTTTGTGTTTGCATTGTTCATGAAAGTGCAGGTTCACTGCTGTAGTAATTGTGTTGTGTAGACGAGGATCGATCGCTACGTCCTTTCTAAGAGAGAAACATGAACGGATGGGTCGTGTCACTGAGATCTTAAGGTTCTTAATTGATCACTGATCAGCACATTGAGAATGAAATATTTCTTGAAATAAATCTTCTGAGTTTTTTTGGGGGGTTTTTTCTTGAATCCTACATGTATTATGTTTGTCAATATTTCGTTGTCATTGTGAAGATTCCTGTTTACAGATTTTAGCTGATGCTTGTTCTAAAAATACAGGGATCCCTCACTTTCCATGGTTAATTGGGACCGAGATTTCCCCCGCAAACGCCAAATTCCGCGAAGTGGGATTGACCTAGGATCTGGACATGTATGTATGTATATAATATCAATAAATACATACTCAACTCTATAAATGCTTATAATAACAAATATTCAAAAATAATACATAATATGTAAATAAAATATCACAGATGTGCAATTCACATAAAAATCTAAGTAGTTTTGAATTGTTTGTTTGTTTGGTTTTTTTTTTTTTTTTTTGCATAATTGTCCTTATTTTGTAACATTTTCCTTAACTTTTTCCCCTCTATTCCTTAATTTCCTTATTTTTAAATTCGATTAATATTTAAAAAAAAAAAAACATGCACTGAAGTAGCGAGGGATCCTACAATTATCCCAATGCAGATTTCCATCCATCTATTCATTATCTACACTGTTTATCTGCCAAACACTGCAGGGGAAGGTGGAGCTGGTCCCAGATGAGAGGCGGGGTTATGCCCCGGTTAGGCTGCCGTTCATTTACTGGATTAAAACAGCATGAATATTCACACATGGGCGCAGTAAAAGCAGTCATTTGACCTACTCTGTGTGTCTTTTGGAGTGTGGGGAGGAAACCAGAATACCCAGAGGAAATCCATGCAACCACAAGGGGCAAATGCCATGCAGAAAGGTCCGTGGCTGAGATAAAAACCCTAAACCCTGCGACTTCTCCCTTCCTCTCATACAGACTCGTTCATTTTGCTCTTAGCTGTGTGTTCTTGTTTGCAGTGATGAACAGACGGTGCATACAAGATGTGTTCCTGCCTCATGCCCGGGTTCCCATGATAGTCTCCAGAGCCACCACAACCCTGAATAGGATGATACAGGTGCATGAACTCCGTGATTGTGAGAACTTTGTCTCTTTGTACAGCTTTATTCGTCAGCAGCCAGATGTTTCTATGATGTATTATGGTTTGAGCAGAACCTAATCCTGAGTACAGAAACTGTGGTGTTTTCCATGTAGCTGTGGCTTGTCAGTGAAGCCTGAATGCTGTCCTCTAGTGGTTGGAGGCAGTATAGCAATGATCCCCAGCCATGTACAGTATTTGTAAATACAGTGGTACCTTGACTTATGAAATTCATCTGTTCCGAGGGCGAGCTCGTAAGTCAGAATGTTTGTTTGTTAAAACAAAAATTCCCATACGAAATAATAGAAAACCTAATAATCCGTTCCAACCCAATCCCAAACTCATATAACCTGACACAAACGGGGCTCGTGGTGAGCTCCCACAAGGCCAGTGCTTTTCAAATAGCGGGTCGTACGGTGAGATGTCCAGGGGGGGATGACCCTGGGTAGCATGCTTTTTTGCCATCCTGCAGTTTGTGTAATTGCACATTCTCTACAGTAGGTGGCAATGGTGCTCTCACTGTGTTCCAGACGCTGGCTGTAGGGAAAAAGCACCGAGCAAACAATATGAAGTGCAGTAAACACTATAGTCGCGCACAGGGGTGCGGAAGAACACAAGGCTCATCGGCCCGGAAAAGCCATTTCCCCAGCAGAGCTCGTAAATCAAAAATTTTGCTCGTTGGTTGAGGCAGATTTCTGGTGGGATTGAAGCTCATACCATGGAAAATTCGTTATAAGACACCCGTGATTCAAGGTACCACTGTCCTACAAGAGCCACATCGTGTTGTTCTAAACATTTATGAAAACTCCAATACTGTAGTTCAACAGGTAGAGAGTAATGAGATGCAAATAAATTTAAATGCTCACTGATCACACCTCGGCTGCCAGAGTGGGGTGGGTAGTGGTTTGCACATCTGCCTCAAGGAAAGATCGTGGGATTGTGTGCTGGGCTTAGTGACCGTGCTGGGGTGGGGTTTTTGGCCCTGAAATGGTGTGGCAAGCTGTTCAGGGTATCTCACCCAAAGTCAACCTCGTGACCTGAACTCCTGTTCAGCAGTCCAGCAAAAGAATGAGTGACCACAAATGTTTTTTTTTTTTTTTTTTCTCCTCCCCCCCCCCCACTGGTGTAACACAAAGCCCCACCCTGTTATCTAATTAGGCGTTAATTTCAGGTACAAAAACAATGAGGTTTGTCTTATTTTTAAATATTTCATCAAGAAGGCTTAAATGTGTAACTTGAAAGTTCCCCTGTGTTATTACATGTTTTCTCCCCACTGCATTGGATCCTTCGGCACATACACAAAAATTTAAAAGTCTCATATATGCCAAACACTTTTTCATCAGTTTATTACTGAACATGCTGACATCACTGGCATTTTACAATATTTGTCATGTAGTTTAGTTTTAAACATTATAGCCTTTTTCCTTCGTTTAAATCTTTTAAATACAGATGCAGCTGACACTTAAAGGTACAGTGTGTAAGATTTTGCCATATCTGGCAGTATATTTTGTTGACGGTCCAGATTGCAACCAAATAAAATTTAATTCATGACCCCCCCCCTCCCCCCTTTAAAGCCTGAATGGTTCTGGCCTAGTGTAGAAGAAACATGGAGGTTCAAGAAGGCGCGGCCTCCGTGAGAGAATACGGGTTCCCCGTGTCGATACAAATGGCTTACTTTTAAGGTTTCAAAAAAAAAATAAAATTTTTTTTTAATGATTACAAATTCATGAAAACATGTTCATTGATGACGTACCTAAATTCTGCTCCAAAGATCCATTACACACGGTACCTTTAATTTGATTTCCACAATACTAAACGTAATCAGCGACGCCGTGACACGTCCTGCCATTAGTATGTACATGCACAATGTGTTCGTTAATAGCTTTACTCATCTGATTGTCAGAAAAGAATCAGTAGTGTCACACGGACAATGTGAAGAAAATGATTTACCGTGTTCTGTTCTGATGAGTGAAAAACGTTAACGTGCTACGTGAGGTGCATCACGTGCTGTGAATGGTACTAAAGAAAAAAAAAAACAAAAAAAAAACGTACACAAAATAAGCAGCATGTTATGTCTTTACAAGCTCGCATCACCTGTGTCTACCCCGGCTGGAACACTAGTGCTAGCTACTAGCTCAGTTAGCAGCAGAGCACCTCAGCCCCAAGTCTTTGGAATGGACCCTGTTTTGTAAACGATGTGATTTGTTTTTATTATTATTTACTATTATCACTGGTGTGCGCGTCACTGATTCATGGCATCCTGATTCTTTAACTTGGATTAAAACGTTTAACAGGACAGAGCTGATCTTAACATTGCAGACAAATAAATAGAAACCCTTTACACTGACAAAAAAAAAAAAAAAGTAATTAAAACCCATGAATTATGTACAAAAAAAAACCCAACAACATTCGAAATGACATCATGGAGAAAAAAAAAAACAAAACATTGAAAATAATTCCAACCTGCATTAGCTAAAACCTCCCACTCTCCCTGCACCGCAATTTTGAAACACAGCAACTTTTATTTTAATGTGAGTAGCCGGATGTAAAATTATGAAAATGTCCTCGCCGCGGTTTCCTTTTTATCCATCAGCTCAGTGCGCGGTCATTCCAGATTAGTGAGGCTTTGTTCCACCGGAGCTTTGGGGCTCCCCCTCACCTCCCCCTCTCTGTCCGTGTCCTCTCCCGTGGCCGAGAATGCAGTGCGCGCTCCCGCACCCTTCGTCATCCTCTCCTTCACTCTCTGTGGATGACTCGCCAAACTGACGCGGCTTCTCGTAAACGCAACAACCTGTGAACATAACCAAACACAACAGGGTCCTATAATAAAGCCTTTGCACCAGGGGGTGTCAAACTCATGCCACAAAGAAAGACACACGTGGCTGCAGATTTTTCATTTCGTTCATTTTCTGGAACCACTTAATCCGAATTAGAGTCGCGGGGAGGCTGGCTGGCATCCATCCCAGCCAACTGCGGGCGAGGGCAGAATACACCTTGGACAGCTCGCCAGGCCATCGCAGGGCAGAAACACACTGACGGCTTCGCAGCTATTCTTGTCAAAAGTCAGCAATGGCTCTTTTACATGAACCTGACGCCATAGACAGTGAGAGACATGGCCGGCCTTTGATAACCCAGTTAGCTGCATTGGGGGGACAGTGACAACCCGTTGAGAGTGGGGCTTGAACCCCCAACCTTAGGCTCAGTGATCCAGCACCTTTACCACCAGGCGACTGCTGCCCCCTGCAGGTTTTTGTTTCAACCAAGCAGCAGCACATCTGACTTTGCTCATTTAAACAACTGCTCTGAGTGTTCAGGCAGTTGATTGGTCAGTGTCTATACAGAGCACACAGATTGACCAATCAACTGCCTGAACACTTGCATCAGTTGTTTAAAGGAGCCAAATCAGGTGTGCTGCTGCTTGGTTGAAACAAAAACCTGTAGCCACATGGCCCTTTGTGGCCTGAGTTTGACACCTGTGCTGTAAGATATTCTACTACACGCCTCATTTCCTGCAAACATGTTGTACACTCACACTTTGAAGACCTGCGACCCATGTGTTCGTTATCCACCGTGTCACTGGACCACTCCACCTTTTTATCAGTCTTCCTTTTTCGAAGCTTGATGGTCAAACTTCTTCCGTCCTACGGAACAGAGGAAATACATTGTACTGTATTGATTCACTTCCTATAACAGCATCACTGCTTGTTATAATAAGGTAACGCTCACAGGGATGGAGATAGTCAGCACACACACCACACCAAAAAAAAAAAAAAGAGGGGGGGCAGCTGAGCTTCATAATAAGAAAGAATTTGCCCCATGCTAATTTTTCTATGCGGAGATGTTTACTTCAGATGCACAGAAGGAGCGTCTGGTGATGGCGCTTTTGGCGGTTCTTCCTTCCGAAGAGACACTTTGGGTCTTGCTCAAGGAAACCACTTCGTTACAGCGCACGATCATTGACGGTTTTCCAAAAACAGCACATCCTGAAACTATTTATTCTTTACTTGACTGTTAGTGTATAGGTGGGTGGGGTTTAATATAATGACATGGAAAAGCTAGTAGGGAATTAGCTTGAGGTGTTGTCTTTAAGGTTGTAGCTGAGTCCAGTCGCACTCACACAGTTCTGGGCAACTTGGAGCAGATAATTCACCGAATGTGCATGTCTTTGGACTGTGAGTGGAAACCCACCAACACCTTGCCAAGCCCGGGTCTCAAACCCAGAACCTTGTGCTCTAAGGTGGTCTACACCACCTTACTGGTCAGCAAAGCGGTCTCACGGCAAAAGGTCCTGGGTACGAGTCCCAGGCTTGTTCTCAGAGTGCATGTGTGGGTTTCCTCCTGCAGTATAAAGACTTTTGTGCTGACTGGGTGTCTCAAATGGCCCCGGGTGTGAGTGGGTGTTGGCACTGTGATGGTCTGGAGAGCTGTTCAGGAAGTACTCTCACCTTTGAAAGCTGAGATAGGCTCCAATAGGGATTAGGCGATTGGGCAAGTGAGTGATTATGAGGTTGTCAAGTTCAAAATGGTAAATTAAATATAACAATTTAAATAAAAAATTAAAATGACTCTGGCCCATGAGTTGAGGATGTTAATAACAGGAACACAATGTTCATGTAAAAACTCCTCAAGTATCTCTGCGACCTGTTTATAATTAAAATGTTTCGATATCAATCAATCATATAATAGAATAATTTAATGAGAAGAGAAATACAGTATTTGTGAGAACTCAGTACAGTAGTACCGTTAGCTGTGAGGTAATTATTATTAGCCAGGCTAATGTCCTCGAGAAATATATATAGCTCCACCTTCCGAAAACAAAACTTTCCCCCAAAGTCCTCGACCCTTTATGATTAAATTAGAGTGGCGGTACTAGTGTAGATGATGCTCGGTCACCTGCTGGGGCGGTGGCGGTGTTCCCGTCTGCACCGTCTCCGTGATCGTCTCACTGGACGGCCCAGCAACCTCCGCCATAGCAACGTTAGCACAACCAGCTATGCTAGCACACTTCGCGTCCTGTTTCCTGTTCGTCTTTCAAGCCTTGGCTTTTTTTGTGTTTTTTTTTTTTTTTTTTTTTTACCCTGTACCAAAATGAGCCACAATTTAGGATTAATTATGTAGCAAAAGAAACAATTACTAAAAAATTATAATAACAGAACCCTTAAAAAGTATTTTCGTTCGTTATAATAGCTAATCGGAGCGTTGGAGATGAATTTGCACTCTATAAGCGCAGCTTCGGGGGAGGTGGGGAACAATTAACAAGAGGACCACTTCCGGTGCGTGTTCACGTGTTTTCTTCTCGACGGGGAACAAAATGCATACAGTATTTATAACTAACTCTTAATTAACAAGAAAAAAATAGATCGAGTTTTGGGTTAATGTGTAAGATGAACGTTTTAAGATTATTAATGGCATATCGATTTTAAATGTAAAAGTATTATTTAAATATTTATCAGCCAGGTGATGCAGTGAGAGATTCCAACATGTCTGCGCCCTGAGAGTAAGATCCACTCTCATTGATTTAAGGTATCGTCAGATCCTATTTTTCATGCATTTTAAAAAATCTAAAAATCAGACTTGTTTTTTTTTAATGTTTAATTTCTTTTTGGGCATTTAATAATATGAACATTTCTATTTATTTAATACATTAACACGAAGACCTGCCTTGAACAAACTTAGAAACCTGCCATAAACCAGACTCCTTCATGTTTAACTTTTCAATGTGACATCACGAATATATTATGATGTGCTTTAAGGATTATTACTTATTATGTAAATGGTAATAACGTTGATTCCCAAACTTATGTATCTGCTGTTAAATTGATGTTCATTAAACGCCTAGAATTTTTTTTTAATTCTGTACAGTACTGTGCAGAAAAGTCTTAGTCAAGTGCAAAGAAAGGCAATAAAGACTATACTGTAAATATTTATTGTGATGATTCATTTTCTGTAACCATTTAATCCTAATTAGGGTCACGGGGAGGCTGGCGCTCATCCCAGCCAACCCTGGCCAAGGGCAGAGTACACCCTGGATGGCTCACCAGGCCATCACAGGACGGAAACACGCTGACGACTATGCAGCTTCTCTTGTTGAAAGTCAGCAATGGTTCTTTTACATGAACGTCTCAACAGAGACAGTGAGAGACATAGCCGGCCTTTGATAACCCAGTTAACTTTACGTGGGGGGGCCTGAACCCCCAACCTTAGGATCAGTGATCCAGCACCCATCCCACCAGGCCACCACTGCCCATGTGATGAGTCATTGCCTTAAATATAAATTGTACTCCCAGGTACAGTGTGTGCAATTTTAGAAGGAAAGAAACAATACGCTGTACCTGAGCGTGATTCAAAATGAGAGAGTATCAGTTTTTAAAAGTGATCTTAGGGAATATGTTTGGGTAGTGGTGGCTCTGAGTTCCTCATCAAAAGGTTGGTGGTTCAAGCATCAGTACCATCAAGCACTGCTTGAGCAAGGCCAGTAGCCTTAATTGGGGGCAGCCATAGAGAAGCCATTCCACATTCAGCCATGAAGGAAGGCACTGACTGATCCCACAACTGTGCTCCGGATGCCCCAATGTGTGTGGAGACCCACTGCTCTTTTTGTGCTCACTATGGAGGGGTTCAATACAGAGGCACTAATTTCCCTTCTGGGATTAATACAGTATATCAAAAAAAAAAATCCTCCCGTCAGTTGTATAAATAAGATAATGCAAGTCACTCTGGAGAAAGTTGTCTCTCAAATACTTTAAACATAAGTATGCGTCTTTCTTTATTTACATAGAACCATTTTCTTTATCTTGGAATTCTGTGTTGTATGTATGTTTGGATATTTTTGTGAATCTAAAATGGTTTTGTATGAATGTAATAATAGCAAAGTCATAAAATAGAGTTTGTGTAAGAATGTTACAGGGCAGTGGTGGCCTGGTGATAGCTAACTGGGTTATCAAAGGCCGGCCGTGTCTCTCACTGTCTATGGTGAGAGGTTCATGTAAAAGAACCATTGACGGCTACGCAGCTACTCTTGTCGAAAGTCAGCAATGTGTTTCTGCGCTACGATACCCTGGCAAGACGTCCAGGGTGTACTTTGCCCTCGCCCAGAGTCGGCTTGGATGGGTGCCAGCCTCCTCGTGACCCTAATTAGGATTGAGTGGTTACAGAAAATGAGTGAAGTGCAAGTGCACTCAGCGGTGTGTGCGTAGTATATTTTTCTCTCTTCTTCTTCTTTTACTTTCGGCTGCTCCCTTCAGGGGTCGCCACAGCAAATCATCCGCCTCCATCTCACCCTGTCCTCAGCATCTTCTTTTCTGACTCCAACGACCTTCATGTCTTCCTTCACCGCATCCATAAATCTCTTCTTTGGTCTTCCTCTGGGCCTTCTGCCTGGTAGTTCCAACCTCAGCATCCTACTGCCAATATCCTCACTATCCCTCCTCTGTACATGTCCAAACCATCTCAATCAACCATCTCAATCTAGCCTCTCTGACTTTAACTCCAAAACATCTCACGTGGGCTGTCTCTCTGATATACTCATTTCTGATCCTATCCATCCTCGTTACTCCCAGAGAGAGCCTCAACATTTTCATCTCCGCTGCCACCAGCTCTGCCTCCTGCCTTTTCCTCAGCGCCACTGTTTCTAAGCCATACAACATCGCTGGCCTCACCACTGTCTTGTACACTTTTCCCTTCATTCTTGCTGACACTCTCCGATCGCACATCACACCGGACACTTTTCTCCAACCATTCCAGCCTGCCTGCACACGCTTCTTCACCTCTTTTCCACACTCTCCATTGCTCTGGATTGTTGAGCCTAAGTACTTAAAATCCTCCACCTTTGTTATCTCTGCTCCCTGTAACCTCACCAGTCCTCCTGGGTCCTTCTCATTCACACACATGTATTCTAATTTTCTGAGGCTAACCTTCATTCCTCTCCTTTCCAGGGCACACCCCCACCTCTCTAGATTTTCCTGCACTTGTTCCCTGCTCTCACTACAGATCACAATGTCATCTGCAAACATCATAGTCCATGGAGATTCTTGTCTCACCTCGTCTGTCAGCCTGTCCATCACCATAGCAAACAAGAAGGGGCTCAGAGCTGACCCCTTGATGCAGTCCCACCTCCACCTTGAATTCATCGGTCACACCGACAGCACACCTCACCACTGTCTTATATCTCTCATACATGTCCTGCACCACTCTAACATACTTCTCTGCCACTCCAGACTTCCTCATGCAATACCACAGTTCTTCTCTTGGCACCCTGTCATATGCTTTTTCCAGATTCACAAAGGCACAATGTAGCTCCCTCTGACCTTCTCTGTACTTCTCTATTAACATCCTCAAAGCAAACATTGCATCTGTGGTGCTCTTTCTTGGCATGAAACCAAACTTTTGTTCACAAATGCTGACCTCTGCCCTTATTCTAGCTTCCACTATTCTTTCCTATAATTTCATCGTATGGCTTATCAACTTTATCCCTCTGTAGTTGCTGCAACTCTGCACGTCTCCCTTGTTCTTAAAAATAGGCACCAGGACACTTCTCCTCCACTCCTCCGGCATCTGCTTACTCTCTAGTACCTTGTTGAATGTTCTTGTCAGAAAATCTATTGCTACCTCTCCTAGACACTTCCATACCTCCACAGGTATATCATCAGGACCAACTGCCTTTCCATTCTTCATCCTCTTCAATGCCCTTCTCACTTCACCCTTACTGATCTTTGCTACATCCTGCTCCTCAATGGTCACCTCTTCTACTCTTTTTTCGCTCTCATTTTCCTCATTCATCAGCTCTTCAAAGTACTCTTTCCATCTTCCCAGCACACTTTTCTTTTATCAATCTAACTTGCTGCACGTCCTTCCCATCTCTATTTCTCTGCTGTGCCAACCTGTATAGATCATTTTCTCCCTCTTTACTATCCAACCTATCATACAAGTCATCATACGCCCTCTGTTTGGCCTTAGCCACTGCGACTTTCGCCTTATGCTGTGTCTCCCTGTACTCCTGTTTACTCTCTTCGGTCCTCTCAATGTCCCACTGCTTCTTAGCTAACCTCTTCCTTTGTACACACTCCTGCACTTCCTCATTCCACCACCAAGTCTCCTTATCTACTTTCCTTCCAGAGGACACACCAAGTACTCTCCTACCTGTGTCCCTGATCACATTTGCTGTGGTTGTCCAGTCATTTGGAAGCACTTCCTGGCCACCCAAAGCCTGTTTCAACTCCTCCTTCAAGACAACATGTCACTCTTCCTTTTTCAACTTCCACTTTGTCTTCTGCTCTGCCTTTGCCTTCTTCACCTTCCTCACCATCAGCGTCATCCTGCATACCACCATCCTATGCTGTTTGGCAACACTCTCACCCTCTACTACTTTGCAGTCACTGACTTCCTTCAAATTACATCGCCTACACAAGATGTAGTCTACCTGTGTGCTCCTACATCCGCTTTTATAAGTCATCCTATGCTCCTGTTTCGTCTGGAAGAAAGTATTCACCACAGCCATTTCCATCCTTTTTGCAAAATCTATCAACATCTGTCCTTCTGCGTTCCTGTCCTGGATACCAAACCTGCCCATCACTTCCTCGTCCCCTCTGTTGCCTGCACCAACATGTCCATTGAAGTCTGCAGCAATGACCACTCTTTCACCTCTGGCGGTACTCTGCATCACTTCATCTAAGTCACTCCAGAATCTCCTTCTTTTCTAGCTCACATCCTGCCTGTGGGGCATAAGCACTAACATTGAGCATTACACCTTCAATTTCTAACTTGAGACTCATCACTCTGTCTGACACTCTTTTCACTTTTAGAACATTCCTGACAAACTCCTCCTTCAAGATGACCTACTCCATTTCTCTTCCCAACCACACCGTGATAAAATAGCTTAAACCCTGCTCCTAAGCTTTTAGCTTTGCTACCTTTCCAACTGGTCTCCTGAACACACAGTTTGTCCACCTTCCTCCTCTGCATCATGTCAGCCAGCTCTCTACCTTTTCTTTGCATAGTTCCAACATTCAAAGTCCCCACTCTCAGTCCTAGACTCATGCCTTTCCTCTTCTCTCTCTGCCTACGGACACGCCTCCCACCTCTCCTTCTTCGACGTCTTCGACCAACAGTAGTCCAATTTCCATCAGCACCCTGTTGATTGACAGCACTGATGGCGGTCGTTGTTAACCCGGGCCTCGACCGATCCGGTATGGGGGTAATACTTCTGATTTGCATCATAAATGTTTGGCATTGGTTTTACGTCGGATGCCCTTCCTGACACAACCCTCTGCATTTCTCCGGCTTGGGACCGGCATGAGGGGGGGAGACACTGGTTAGTGCCCCCCCACCTTATGGCTGCATTGTAGTATATTTTTCTCTCCATTTTCTTAATTTATTGGATTGTCTGCAAGGAGGACACGTGAGCATGGGCACGACAACAAGCTCGAAATGATTATTGCATAACGTGTGGAGCGCCAGAGCACAGTTTAACAGTCCTCTCTCAAAGTTTGGATTAAAAAAAACAGGGTGTTCCAGACGTTTGCACAGTACATCACAGAAGAAATATTTTCAGAAGTAACGAGCATTTAATGCTTTAGATTGACAACATCAGTATATAATAGTAAACTTAGTGCTGCTTACATAGGTGAAATTACTTTGTGGAGTCGTTATAACTTTATTTGAACCATTCATGATAATGAAGGTGAAAAGCGTCGAAACAGGTCACTGGCTTTAGTTAAGATCTTAAGTACAACAGCAGAGACAAGCAATTACTTAATGATGCCACAATGGTAAAACACTACTGGTAATTTCTACAGTTTAATGTCATAGCTAGAAGGTATTACTATGAGATTAGTCAATTGATCTCTGTCACAATGTCCTGTTAGTGAAGGTCCATACCACCATACCCAGCCAGGTTCGTTGGGCGTGAAAAGAACCCAATTACAATTTGAAAAAGATCTGGATAGTGATCTAGACCCAAGAATTTATTAAAATCTTCTAAACAAACCTTTATTAATGAATTTATTATTTATTTATTTATTTATTTATTATTATTATTATTATTATTATTGTTGTTGTTAGCAATATTATACAAAAACTAGTCGTCTGACTTTCACCAAACCTGGTGGAGGGGTGGGCCCGGACCTGGATAGAACCAATTAAATTTTGGAGTTGATCCATGCATGAGACTATTATTGAAAAAAAAAATCCTCAATTTCTGAAAAGTCTTCTTATCAGTTTGGTGTAAAATGTTTATCAGCCGGCCACTAGAGGGAGACATCTAATTACAATTATTCCAAGTTATAATAATCCATTTGCTCCTGTTGGATACCTTGCTCTGTATGAATGCCCCTCGAGCTATTTTTATTTCAGCAATTTTTACCAGCCATGATAGTATAGCTGGTAATGTTTAAGTCTGTCAATTTGTGCTTTTGTGTTTTTATCTATTTATTATTAATTTAGCTACACATAAAATGACTGGTGACGCATTAAATTGTTGTGTTACTTGAATGACTTGTTTACGTTAATACTACTAATAACATTACTATAGTCATGACATTTGCTAATGTGTCATTGGTGGAGAAATTCAATTTAAAAACATACCTCTTTTGCGTCTTCAGACACAAGCATGTGCTGTCTGACTTGAAGACAAAGCTGAACTTCGAATCTAATTAGATCCCAGTGTTAGATCTATTGGAAAGTTCCTGTCTACGAAAATGTTAAGACTATGGTAATATTATTTCACTTTAGTACAATTTGTGTAAATGTCTGGTAATAATAGCATGAACAATATATAGCTTATGTGAAGGTTAACAACTTACTAGGACTGACTGAGCACTCGTGGACTGTGGAGAGTCGAACAAAATTTCCTCTGGAATGAAAATGGGAACGTATACCTTCCCGCGTAGCTCAATCAAACACAATACCTTCCGCGTAGCTCACACAAAAGGTAAAAAAATGTGTAAAAACAATTACCTGTAAAATTTTTATGGTAGCAACTTGGGACCAAATGCTGGTGGAATTTAGGAAAGGGTCATTGTAGATCAAATTCAAGGTCAGAAAAATGGCCAGTTTATAAAAGCTGGTTAGCAGCTGGTGCGATTCCCCCATAGGGCACCTCTAATGTCCTTTGACGGTAGAATTCTAGTCTCTGTGATCTCATCACTTTTTCCTTGTAACATCATCACTTCTTCCTGTCCAACCCTCTTCTTCATCACTGCCTGTATTCTTCATTAGTATCTTTGATTGGATCTCTGAAATCTCTGCTTGCAGCTAACTATATTTATGTACTCCATTAATTTTCTGAACCGCTCAATCCTAATTAGGGTCTTAAGGAGGCTGGTACCCATCTCAGCCAGGGTACACCTTGGACAGCTCACCATTCCATTGCATAGCCAACACTCACAACCATTCATACATTCGCACCTTGGGGTGATTTGAAAGAGTCAGTTAACCTACTGTGCATGTTTTTGGACTGTGGGAGGAAACCGGAGTACACGCAAGCACGGGGAGAACATGCAAACTCCACACAGAAATACCGGAGGCATCAAACCCAGGGCCTCCTTGATGTGAGGTGGATGTGCTAACCACTACACCATCATGCCACCCTATTTATTATACTGTATTTAATAATAATAAACTTTCCCAGTGCAGCTAACCGGGTTATCAAAGGCCGGTTATGTCTCTCACTGTCTGTTGTGGGACGCATGTAAAGGAACTTTTGGCAAGAATAGGCTGCATAGCTGTCGGTGTGTTTCTGCCCTGCAATGGATTGACGAGCTGTTCAGGGTGTACTCGGTCGGCCCTATTCCAGAGTGAGCTGAGATGGACCCCAGACTCCCTGCGACCATAATTAAGATTAAGAGGTTCAGAAAATAAATGACTGAATAATAAAACTCCATGGATTCTGAAATACAGGGATCCCTCGCTACTTCGCACTTCAATTCATGCGGCTTCAGTGCATCGTGGGTTTTTTTTTTAATTATTCATCGAATTGAAAAATTAAGGAAGATGCCACAAAAACAAGGCCAATTATGCAAAAACAAAAAACAACCCAAAACCTCCCATCAAAACTACTTACATTTTTATGTGAGGTGAGCATCTGTGTGTGTGTGTGTGTGTGTGTGTGTGTGTGTGTGTGTGCACGTGCATCTGTGTGCACACGTCTGTATGTGTGTATATTTATATCTTATTTATATCTTATGCATTATTTTTGAATGTTTGATTGTTATTATAAGCATTGATAGCATTGAATACGTATTTATTGATATTATATACACATATACATGTACGTATACATGAGTCAGGTGCGTCGATCTTACTTCGCGGAATACGGCGGTCAACGTGGGGGGGGGGTCTTGGTCCGAATTAACCGTGGAAAGTGAGGGATCCCTGTATATTTATTCCCTCTCTCTGTACCTTTAGGTCATGTGGAAGCACACCTGGGGCAGGTGTTTTAGACCAGGGTCTGGAATATGGGCTTCTTGGAGACGTCGGCTGTGTTGTCCACCTTCTTCGTCCTCTATCTCCTCATCATCTTCCTCACAGCGTTTACAGTCTCTTAGGTCTCAATCAGAAAAGGCCAAGCGGAAAAGCAAGCGAGAGACGGCCATACTCAGCAGCGTGGGTGACTTTGAATGTTAGCTGATGAATTGATGGTATTTCAATTACGGCTGTTGAACCAGAATACATTGATACGTTGTCGGCTTACTTTGGTAGGATGTCGGCAGCATTGGGATGCAATGGTCCGAGAAAGAAAAGATAACCTACACGGCTCCGTTCTTGCCCGGAGAGAAGAAGGGTACATATTTTTATTATACAGTAGTATTGCTGATGTTGGATTGTAATTGAATATGTGAAGAGAGAAAATTGTCAAACTTATTATGACCCTGTTATTATAATGTCTTTCGCTCTTTCACCCTCAGATACCACTTTGCCCCTCCCCCACTCCTATAGCCCAGAATATGTGGAGTCATGCTGGTATGAATGGTGGGAACAGCAGGGGTTCTTCAGCCCTGAGAAACATGTAAGCGCTAACACTGACTTGACTGACTGTCCGTTTCATCAGAAATCAATCCAAGCCGCCCCGGATGAATATCTGGAGAGATGAGAATCATGTTTTTTTTTCTGATTTTAATGTGTGTTCTTCCTAGACTGACCTGCCACAGGCTATGGATAAATATTTCTGCCTCTGTATTCCACCACCGAATGTGACCGGCACGTTGCACCTTGGCCACGCTTTGACCGTGGCCATCGAGGATGCCTTGGCTCGTTGGTGATTACTGGCTTCTGTATATCCAGTTTCTCTGAAACCAGAAGAATGATTACAACTTTTAATTTAATATCATTATAAATATCAGAGGATAAGTTGTATATACTGTTGGTGTATTTAAACAGATTCTTCACCAGTTAATAGTCTACAGTATATGTTTTATCTTTCATTATCATCTCATTTTGGCTGAATACGATGGATGGTTTTATTGTGTGCCCCAGTATAAACCCAGGGTAAACAAATGGTTCTAGAACGGCAGTGGTGGTCTCGCGGTATAGGGCGCTGTATCGCTGATCCTAAGGTTGGGGGTTCGAGTCCCCACAGGGTTGTCACTGTCCTCCCAGTGCAGCTAACTGGGTTATCAAAGGCGGGCCATGTCTTTCACTGCCTATGGTGAGAGGCATGTAAAAGAACCATTGCTGACTTTTGTAAAGAGTAGGCTGCAAAAGCCGTCAGCGTGTTTCTGTCCCTTGCTGAAAGGGCTGTGACAGGAAGGGCATTCGACGTAAAAACCCATTCCAAATCAAATGTGCGAAACAAATCATTCGCTGTGGCGACTCTCGAGAACAGGAAAAAGCTGAAAAGAAAAGAAGAAACAAATGGTTCGAGAACAGTGCTTCTCAATTATTTTCTGTGGCGCCCCCTCGAGGAAGAAAAAGACATGTCCTGTCGTTCCCCCCACGAGCAACTATAAATAGTATTACATTATTTATCTATAAAATTGCTTTTAGTACACCCCTGCATAACATTGTATCTTTATTAATATTACAAAAAAGGAAAGAAATTAAGTTCAACTTACAATAAAGAAAAACTTAATTAACATTGTTTTTTAATCTGGAACAGAAAAGATTTAAAGTGCACTAATGTGCCTGAAATAAAAAAACATCCTTATTTAAACTCATTCAACTTATTTCTGTCTTAATATCTCCGTCTCTCTCCACCGTTTTTTTCGTTCCTGTTCGAAAATTTTTCCGTGTTGTTTCTTGAGGGGTTCTTTACTGAACTTCATATCGTTTGCTCGTGCGAAAAACCTCTACACCATTGCGTGACAATGAGAGCGCCACTGCCATCTACTGGAGAGGAGGTGCAATTACACTTAATTCTCGTACACTATTCCAGAAAAGCATGTTCCCCAGGGTCATCCGCACCCCCCCCGGCATCATACCGCGCCCACCAATGGCATCATGCCGTGCGCCCCACTATTTGAGAATCATTGTTCGAGAAAGCCATCATCGACAACTGTATTTTTCTGTTTCTTGTTTATGACTGGGAAGTGAATGGGCCCCTTTAATGACGTAGAACATCCACAAGTCGAAGTATTCACAAGTCCTGTTCTAAGTGAGGTTTTTACAACTGAAAATTCCAGATGAAGACTTGTATATATTTTCTTTTTTTTCCCCTTTTGGTCCCTTAATTTTAGTTGTATCCAGTTCCTACTTATCAGGTTGCGCCTCCTATTACATATGAATATTATCAAGCAGGAAGGGGCGTAAGCAAGCACGTGTCCCCTCCATGACAAGCGATGCTGCCATCAGCCTCTTTACAAACTGCTGCACATGTGCATTTGGAGGCACTCTGAGAGAAAGCTATCTGTCCCTTTGGTAAAAATGAACTCATGGACGCCAGTGGATTGGTTGGTGATCGCTGTGAATGACAGAGTAACGCATGCCTCTCTCCCTCCAGTGAGAGCTCGGCTGGTTAGTTCCCATGGACTCCCGGTCACGGATGGTTGCAACATCAACCTGGATTTGAACCTGTGATACCCAGGTTGATAGTCACGCTCCTTGTCAATGTGCCATGATTGGGATCCAAATCAATGATTATTAAATAAAATCATATATTTTTTTTTCAATCATTTGCTTCGCCATACAAATACCTATGAAGATCTTGTTACTATGGAAACGCTAGCATGTTACAATGAGCACGTTACGATATTTCAGATGATATGAATCACAGAAGGCACATTATGTTCGCAGCCCATGTCTTTGTACAAAATTAAGCAACACCTTATAAGAATTCTGAGGCGAGTGGCTAGCACTGCATGGGGGTGGGGAGCTTGAGCATGCTTTTGCCCCCTCCATGGTCGGTGGTGGTCTTGTGATGGGGAAGGAAATATTTGATGGGTGGGAATTGGATATGACTAAATTATAGAGAAAATTGGGTGGTGGGAAAAAAAAAAAGACTCCAGTGGAATGCTGGATAAAATTTCGTAAACTGATGGGTAGATTCTCATCACTAGTGCATTGAGAATATTGATGTAATCACTTTCTACCTGTTTAGGCGGCGAATGCAAGGCTATAGGGTGTTGTGGGTGCCGGGCTGTGACCACGCTGGGATAGCGACACAGGTAACTTCTCTACTGTCTCGTATATATTTTGTTGCCAGATTGCAGTTGATTAACTAAGATGAAGGTAAAGATGGATTTGGACTGTTTCTGGTAGTCTGTGGTTGAGAGGAGGTTGTTCCAGGAGCAGGGAAAGCTACGACAGGACTACAGTCGAGAGGAATTCCTGCATGAGGTGTGGAGATGGAAAAACGAGTGAGTCTGATATGTTCACTGATGGCGTATTCGATTTGTTCTGTTTTTGTAAATAAATGTGCCGCTCACAGGAAGTTTATTATGTAATTCATTATTATTTTTTGATTCAGGAAAGGAGATGAGATTTATCGACAGTTAAAGAAACTTGGAGCTTCACTGGACTGGAGCAGGACCTGTTTCACCATGGACACGGTAACACGACTCACTTCCATTCTTTTAAGCATCTCACTCCTGGCAGATAATTGGTGCTTAGGTTTCCTGGAATCTGATTGGCTGGAAGATGTTGATAAATTTTCTGTGACAGCAGCTCTGACAGAAGTTCCAACTGTATCGCATCTGACCGTTTCATATCAATGAACTCATTCTAAAGCGCAACCCTTTCTACTTCAACCTATAGGTGGTGCTATAGAACTCAGACAAGTAAAGCCTCGTTGACACATCAAAATAATATCCGCAAAATAATATGACGTTGGTTTCTGGCGAAAATGCTGCCATAATTTTTGAAATTATTCTGTTCGAATATCCAAAAATATATACAGGGATCCGTCACTTTCCAAGGTTAATTGGGACCGAGGCCCCCCCTCTCACCCCCCAGGACCGTGGATTTCCGTGAAATAGGATTGACCCCCCCTGACTGACGGATACGTACATGTATATGTGTATATAACATCAATAAATACATATTCAACGCTATATATAAATGCTTATAATGACAATTAAACATTCAAAAATAATGCATAAGATGTAAATAAAATATAAATACACATACATACAGAGAGGGCAGTGGTAGCCTAGTGGTTTAGGGTGCTGGATTGCTGATCCAAAGGTTGGGGGTTCGAGTCCCACTCTCCACAAAGTTCTCACTGTCCCCCTCAGTGGAGCAAACTGGGTTATCAAAGGCGTGTGTATATTGTGTGTAGTCAGCCCTCTACTTACGAAATTAATCTGTTCCAGTGCCTTTTTCGTAACCTGGCGTTTTCGTAAGTAGAGGTGCATTTTACATGTAAAACGCATGATTCGTTCCAAGGCTCCAAAGACTACCCCATAAACCCTTTAAAAATTATAAAAGCACACATATTTCATACAAAATTGGTGTGTCATTTTTGTCAAATGTCAAAATTTTTTTTAATCTCTCGAACCACCCATGCGACGCTTTAAAGTCTGAGGGTTGCTGGTCTGAAGAACCCTCACCCTCCTTCACGAGGTCCTTAAATATGGCGGTTGCTTTTTCCGAAATAAACGCCTCCGTCACTGTATCTCCGCTTTTAATGCCTCCTTCTACTTCAATATCATCCTGAAATAATCACCTCCGTCACTGTATCTCCGCTTTTAAGGTCTCCTTCTTGCTTCAATATCGTACCGATTGTAGAGGGATTTCGGTCATACTCCTTTGCAATTTCGCTCAACCGCATCCCACTTTCGTATTTTTTTATTTCCTACTTCACTTCAATCGATAATGGAGCCCGCTTCTTCTTTTCGGTGTCACCGGGAATCACTTTCTTGGGGTCCATGATGGATAACGAAATATAACGCTGCAATGATCACTCAAAAAACTCACGAGCCAACAGTCCTGTTCAACTTTCCTTCACGCGTGTGACAAACAGGAAGTATGGGTACAGGAATGGGCACAGTTCAGCTCCCTCCTGGCCAATGGGGGAGGCCAGCGGAGCAGGATGTTGGGAGACAGCCAATGAGAGAGCAACTCGCGCATTGTTTGAATGTTTGAATGGCGTGTTTGGCGCTTTCGTAAGAAGAGGTTGTTTTGTATACACAGGACAAAAATTTAGGAAAATGTTTTTCGTAATCTGAATTTTTCGTATTCAGAGGTTTTTGTAAGTTGAGGGCCGACTGTATAATTAAAATGATAAAGAAATAACTTTACTCACTCTCACTATCCATACAGAGTAGTACAATTTAATTAAAATTTTCTTTATTGCTATGATGTTGAGCATTTTTATTAGAAATAGAGTGTAGTGGAGGAAGAATAGGATGTTATAATGATCTCAGGGTCAAATGTTCCTGCACTGTAACATTAAAAGCATCTTAATGTGAACTGATAGAGAGAGTGTGAGTGTTCAGTGTTCAGTGTAGTGCTAGATTTATTATTTAGTTCAACTATTAACATGATTTTTGATTTTGGGATGCTTTTTAATCTTTTTTTTCTTTTGCAGAGTTTCAGTAATGCTGTCACAGAGGCTTTTGTGAGGATGTGTGATTCAGGGCTGATCTATCGTTCTGAAAGCCTGGTTAACTGGAGTTGCGCGATGGAATCAGCCATCTCTGATATTGAGGTGCCGGTATAATACAGATAGTGTGAAAACACACCTTTACATGCAGAGGTTTAATGATGTGAAGTAACCTTTATTTTTGTTAGGCCTGAAATTGTATGTATTCCTTGTTTGGCATATTTCTCTTATGTAAACCCAAGGGAGGAGATGAGGGGAAAAATTCATTTTGAGAACATTTTATTTTTTGTTTAACAACACAATCGAATACGAATACAAAAAAGGGGTGAATAGAAATATTTTTATTTAGCTCTTTCTTGTATTCTTAAAGAAGCTTGAACTAGTTCTTTGGTTGAAGCATTTAATTATTTGAATGTGGTGTTCTGTCCTGAGCTGATGCCGAGCATATAGCACTTTTCCTACTCTGTATATTCTATTTAAATTCCACTTTTAAACAGACGCAACATTTTCTATACCATTCAAAAAGAGGCTACATAATACAGTGGTACCTCACCTTATGAAATTCATCCGTTCCAGAGGCAGTTTCATAACCTGGATTTTTCGTAAGTAGAACCGCATTTTACATGTAAAACGCGTGATTCGTTCCAAGGCCCACAATACTACCCCCTAAACCCTTTAAAAATGATAAAAGCATACTTTTTAAGGTACTGACTTCGTGATGACCATGTCTTCTTAGCGGCGTTATAATCTTACAAATGTTTATGCAAGGTTAAAAGCCTGAGCCAAAAAATTAAATTGCAGTGAGCACACTCGAAAAACTCATGAAACAACAGTAACTCTCTCCTTTACACAAAAAGCATCATGGGTACATCATGATACATGATCAGATACAGCTCCATAAAAGACAATGGGAGGGAGCTGTGTCATCCCTCCTAGCCAATGGGAGGCCAATGGAGCGGGATGTTGGGAGATAACCAATGGTGGGCCAGCGGGGCGGGATGTTGGGAGATAGCCAATGGGAGGCCAGTGGGGCGGGATGTTGGGAGATCATCAATGGGAGAGCAACTCGTGCATTGTTTGAATTTTTGAGATGGTACTTTCGTAACATGAACTTGTTTCATATAGAGACAAAAATTTTAGGAAATGTTTTTCATAACCTGGATTTTTTATTTACTGGGACTATTGTAAGGTGAGGTACTGCTGTAAATACTTTCATACACACTTCTTGCACCTCGACTCTGATGAGTGACTGGACCTACAGGTAGCTTTTGATGCTTTGCCATAAGCTCAGAATGGTAAATAAAATCTAAAGTCTCTACTTTCAAAAAGGGAAAAAATATATATACAGACGCTACCCTACTTACGAACATTCGTAAGTATGAAATATGTTTAAACATTATCCTAAGGTACACTTAATATTCAATTAGTCTCCAGCAGAGGGGCGTGGCTGACCCACGCAGGCGGATCCTACTCACCAATCTACCGTGCTTTACACCATATGGAGGTTATGGAAGAGAAGCAGAGCGAATCATTTCTGAACTCGCGCCAAAACTTTCAAAGAAGAAACAAATTGACTCCAGTATTATAATGAACTGGATAAGAGTGAAACTCTGTAAATCTGATCAGATCCGCTGTGTTGTGCTTGAGAGGAACCAGGAGTTTAAACACGGGACATAATGATATTGATAATCTACAGAGTGTTCATTTTATAATTGAATAATTTTATATTTTTAGCATTTTAATGTTTACTATACCCATTATGTGGGTTTAATTTAATTTGAAAATATTTTATATATCTTTTTAATTTATGTATACTACATTTTGTAAAGAATTTTAATAAAGTTTCCTGACATTGTTTCCCATATACCGTGCTATAAAGATGAGCAGCACGCTCATCCCTGTGCTAGAAGGTTGTCCCTCTTTACATCCCTGTTTTCCTGTGATCTCTCTGGCTCCTGGTTTCAGCTCCACGCTTGACCAGTTCCAGCTCCATAGTTCCCTGTATCTAAAGTTTTCGTGTTTCTCCTCGTCATGTGCAGTAACAACGTTTCCTTCTTGCTCAAGTGCCTCCCCTGTAACAATAGGGTCTCTCCGTGTTCATCCTACTCTGTCTTCTGTATTTTGGGTCCGACTGAAAGTTCCTGACGTCACAGTTAGCGTGATAATTTATGGTGCATTTAGGTTTGCACCTTGTACCAATAAATGATAAATTCAATAGAATGAAATAAGACGATTATGCAGAGAGAGAGAGAGAGAGAGAGAGAGAGAGATATTGTACACAGTACAAACTCGTATAGGTTACTTATGCAAGGTTTAAACATACGCTCCCCTCTAAAGAACACCCTGTAACGACTTACAAACAAATTCAACTAATGAACGGCCGTCCGGAACGTAACTCGTTCGTAAGTTGCTGAGCGTCTGTATACAGGTATCCCTCGCTACTTCGCGCTTCAATTCATGTGGCTTTTTAAAAAAAATAAATAAATTAATCTAATTAAAAAATAAGGAAATTAAGGAAGAATAGGAGAAACTTAGGGGATTGGGGAAAATGACACAAAAACAAGGCCAATTATGCAAAAAAAAAATAAAAAACCTAAACAAACACAAAACAAAACAAAAAAAACAACCCAAAACCTCCCATCAAAACTACTTACATTTTTGTGAGGTGCGCATCTGAGTGCGTGCATACGCATCTGCGTGCGTGCGTGTATGCGCGCGTGTCTGTATGGGTGTATTTATATTTTATTTACATCTTATGCATTATTTTTTTAATGTTTAATTTTTATTATGAGCATTTATTGCATTGAATATGTATTTATTGACATTATGAACACAGACATGTACATATACGTCAGTCGGGGGGGTTGATCCTACTTCGTGGAATTCGGTGGTTGCGGGGATCTCGGTCCCAATTAACCGCGGAAATGAGGGATCCCTGTATATATAATCTTCTTTCAGCTTTTTCCCTTTTTTTTCAGGGTTCGCCACAGCAAATCATCTGATTCGCATGTTTGATTTGGCATAGGTTTTTGCGTGGGATGCCCTTCCTGACACAACCCTTTAGCAAGGGACAGAAACATGCTGATGGCTATGCAGCCTACTCTTTACGAAAGTCAGCAGTGGTTCTTTTACAGGAATCTCTCACCATAGACAGTGAGAGACTTAGCCGGCCTTTGATAACCCAGTTAGCTGAATTGGGGGGACAGTGACAATCTTGTGGAGAGTGGGACTTGAACCCCCAACCTTAGGATCAGCAATACAGTGCCCTTTACCTCCAGGCCAGGTATATATACAGTAGGTCCTTGTTATTCACGGGGGTTTGGTTCCGGACCCTCCTGCGAATGAAGATAATCCGCGAGTTCTGTACCCGGAAGTCAAACCCCATTTATCATATTACATGCGCGAATGATCATCCGGAAGTAAAATACTATGTCTTTATTACGTGTGCTAAAATATGTTTCTTAAACACATTCATACAGTATTAATGTAGTAAAATGTAGTAATGATTAAGAAAAACTTAATTTTTACTGTGACATTTATTGATAATAAAATAAACATCATACAGTCTCTATATAGTGTATATTTTATATATAAAAGGACACGAACTGAGCATGAGAGATTTCCTTTCGGTTTTTCCCCATTATCAGGGGTCGCCACAGCGAATTTTCCATAAAACATACAGCACTGTAATTTTCAAAAAATACCCACTAGGCGGAGGTATTGCATTATATTTACGTGCAGTACTTTGCCTTGCATTATATCAGGGGTTGGGTTGGAAATCCGTGGCTCTGGAAGCGCATGTGGCTCTTTCACCTCTCTGGCTTCGAGGGATGAGAGAGTTAAACCAGCTTTCACCTGAATGATGGGAGAATCTGCCTAAGGCAGAACCCTGCAACGGTCGGGTACCCACAGGTCCCCAGTGGGTACCCTTCCAAAAATGCTCTTTTAGGGTTTAAAATTGCATATATGAAAATTGACAGTCACGGGTGTAGGTGGATATTTATTTGGTGTGGGCGGGGTGATTTTGTGTGTTCTTGTGGACATGCCTATCAGCTACATTGAGAGTCTCGGTGTTTTTGATCCGCTGTGTTAGTGGATTTCCAAAATCTTGTGCTCATGGCAAGGAGTGTTCTCACCATCAGCAGCACGGCGGGCAAGAGATTTTTTCCGCCGCCGGGGTTTGTAATCCAGCAACGGAAATCACATCTGAAATAAGAGACGATGGATGAGATTTGTTTATACACAACAATCACAGAATTAAATAACTCTCCTCCCAGTGACAAAATAAAAGACTGGGTGTGGTTCGGTCTCCACTCTGAGAATGGGTCGGTTAGTGCAGTATTAATATTATTTAAAAGAATGTTGAGCAGCTCCTTCTTAAAATAAGTCTTAATGTACTTTTCTGTGTTGCTGTTATTTTTGTACATTAAAACTATGACAAAACAACATTAACATAATGAATAAAGAAAAGATCACATGAAGGGATGGTGAGGTAGGTGACCCAATCCGTTAACACATCTGGCTGCATCCCGTCCCTCGCTTCATGGGATAGATATTCTTTATCGTTATAAAAATACAAGATGGACTCGAACACGTTCATTCATTTTCTGAACCACTTAATCCTAATTAGGGTCATGGGGAAGCTGGCGATTTTTTTAAATTTTATTTTATTTTTATTATTATTTTTTTTTTAATCTAAATGTTTTTGTTGCAAGCAGTATTGTAATTTAATTGTCTCTGCAGTCCTTTAAATCAATGCAACGCATTGTTGTTTTATATTAACATGAAGGAAAAAGGGGGAAAACATTATATGCAGTGTTATTTGATTTTAAATGTCAAACAAGGATTTGTGGCTTCTAGTGTTTTCTTTACTATGGGAAACGGGTCCAAATGGCTCTTTGAATGGCAAAGGTTGCCGACCCCTGAACTAGAAGTATCCAGAATACTAAGGCAGATTCCATTCTGATGATGACCTTGTTTCATTCAACATTCACCTTCTTAGCACTTCTGCAGCAAAACGTTTTCCTTCCTGAATCACATCAAGCAGTTCTACTTTTTCATGCAGTGTAATTACCATTTTTTGGCGCCTCGGCACCTTACCAGAAACCTGAGAAGGTGCGCAGCGCTTGGGTGGCATGACGGAGCTTAACTGTAACTAAAACACACACACACTTAAAAATCACAAGCACAAAGTGTGCGCGAATGAGGAAAAAGGGGCGTTACATCATTTCAACCAATCAGCAGGAGGGAGAACAGCCATTGGCTGAATTTGAATCACGTGACAGTTGCTTGGCAATCCGTGAATATGCAAAGCCATGAGTGTAAAACCGCGAATAGTTAAGGTCCTACTGTATGTATATGTGTGTGTGTGTGTGTGTGTATATATATATATATATATATATATATATATATATATATATATATATATATATATATATATATAAAACTGCTCCAACCCCCTCCCAAGCTCATTTGGCCTAATATATTAAAGACAAACAGGTAAAAACAAGAAATATTTCAGAATAATACATGTACATTAACATTAATAATAAATAATAATAACACAAGAATAAACAATGTCAACTAACCCTTCCAATCATCGAATGGGCCGAATATGTCACGTGGGCGTGAAGATGTCATGTGGGCAGGCATGAGGTGGTGCGTAACAGAGAAGGAGGAGAATTTTGTGCATGTGCACGTTACAAATGCCAGTGAGGAAAGGCTCGTGGTGAGCTCCCACAAAGCCAGTGTTCCTCAAATAGTGAGGCGCACCCCCCCTTGGGGGGCACGGTGTGATGCCAGGGGTCGTATGACCCTGGGGAACATGCTTTTTGCCATACTGTACTAGAATTGAGTGTAATTGCGCATCCTGTACAGTAGGTGGCAGTGACAGTCATGGTTGCACCATGGTGTAGGGAAGAAGCATCATAGGGAACAGTGATCATATTAATAGGCTTGCTTGCTTGTCAGATATACGTATATCTGAGTCACAAAATATTTGCACGTAAAGTTGCAAAATAACGATGCAAGTTTTAAATTTCACCAAAAAGTCTTCTTTGCATCAAATGCTTTTCGAGAGCCCCGCCAGTGTGATCGCCCCTTAGTAAATCCAATATCCCAGGTTAATGCCACAGCCGTCAATAGCCGGGTGTCCATTGGAGCTAATTGGCCGAGCTTTCACAGGACGGAGGACAGCATATGCTCACTTGTCCTTCACAGTGATTGCCAGCCAATCATGGGCGTCTGTGAGCTCATTCGTATTAGAAGGCAGATAGCGCCTTCTCTCCAAGTGTCTCCCTCCAGGAGGCATGGGCCGCAGTTTGAAAAGAGGCAGATGGCTAGTATTGCATGTAATGGAGAGGCATTTTCATGCTTTCACCAATCCTTTAGCGGTGGCAGGAATTGCATACGACTAAATTAGGGAGAAAATCGGGGGGGGGGGGGTTTAAAAGTAAATCCAATGTCAACCAATGAAATATGGCTGAATTCTGGAAAATGTACATGATATGTGTATTTTTAATATTTGATTGGTGATAAACTGATGCTATAAATGAATAACACCTTTCTGTATGTAAACCTTTTGAAGTTTACCTTTTTGAAAGCTTATATGGCTATAATTATGACATCACTGTGTTTAGGTTGACTCAAAGCAGTTATCAGGCAAGACTCTTTTGTCTGTTCCTGGCTACCAGCGGAAAGTTGAATTTGGGACGATGGTCACATTTGCGTACCCCTTAGACGGACAGGGTGAGTATTTTATATTCTGATTGAAGGTCTTTCTGGATTTCACACTCGTTTTGTAGTCAGTCCTGAGTTTCTTGCTCTTGTTGTTGGTTTGTTAGATGGAGAGGTTGCTGTGTCGACCACTCGTCCCGAGACCATGTTGGGGGACGTGGCCATCGCTGTGCATCCTGACGATCCCCGATACCAGGTATAGACACACAGACACTGGGGTATACGCACACCTTGAACAGTAATTATAGGATGTATTAGCCATATTTATTTATTTATTTTTTGATATTAGGATCTCCATGGAAAACACTGCAGACACCCGTTTACAGACAGGTTGTTACCCATAATCACAGACACTACGGTGGACATGGAATTGGGAACGGGTATGCTTTTATTTTAATATGCAGAGCTATTAAATCATATACTGTATACTATAACTAATATACTGTTATTTATTAATGTTATTAGAGAGGCATCAATCCAGTACCACACACGGGTATCTTGTCAATATGGGCGTAAAGCCGTTAATGGGATATTAGAGGAAACATGTTGGACATTAGGCGGCACTGGAGGAGTGGTTAGCACGTCCACCTCACAGCAAGAAGGTCCTGGGTTTGAGTCTTGGGCTCTTGCGTTTCTGTGTGGAATTTGCATATTCTATCCATATGTGGGTTTCCTCTAGATCAGGGGTGGGTAATTATTTTTCACAAGGGGACACATGAGAAACAGAAAAATAATTGCGGAAGGCCGGGCTGGGCCAATAACCTGAACTTAATTTTGCAAACGATAATTTTATTTCTGTTTAAAAAGCAATATTATTATACCTTTTAGTGGGAACAGTGTTGTTGATCACCCATTTTTGTCAGTGCATCGAAGTCTGGTGGAAATTCCGTTGTGGTTCTCAGAACAGATTTGAGATGCTCATCACCCAGTTGGGATTTGTGGGGTGCTTTGTTGTTGTTCATCACACTAAAAGTTTGTTCACACACATACAGTATATGTCGAGCCAAACAACACCAGCATCCTCTGTGCCATCTTCTGGATGTTCGGAAATTTGGTTGCGCTTAATGAAGCATAAACCTCATCCAGTTTAAGGGAGTTAAACTTCTCCTTTATCATGATGTCACATTGGAGATCAATCAGATCCAACTGCAGCTCCTGTGGTACCGTTTCAGGATCTTGTGAGAAGGGACATGACACCAACTGAAGTGCCCTGTCAATTTTTACTAAAATCACAAAGCCGACAGCAGAATTCTTCATGCAGCTCATCCAGTGCGTTTCTGGATTTTTTTTTTTTTTTTTTCATATGTTGCGGGGCCTCTTTTAACATGGCTAGTGTGGGGGAAATGAGCGAATGACTTGTCTGACATTTGCTTTGAAAATAAAACTAGCCTGAATTTGAAGGCTCTGACGTTTCCTTGCATTTCATGCACAAACTGTTTTTCCCCTTGTAGCTTCACATTCAGCTCATTCATGTGGGTCAGTTTGTGCACAGTGTTAGGTTACTGAATCGGCCCACACGAATACTCCTCAAGGATTGATTCACCTGTGTCACCCAGAAGCGCTTCTGGAGCGAGTCGTAAAAAAAAAAGACAGCAGTCCATGTAAAAAACAACAGTCTGTATTCATGAATCACCGACACACAATGGTGAAGTACACATATGTACAGCACTAAGTTGGTTCACCACCCTAGGTGAGGAACCGGTTGAAGCGGGTTAGTCTAGGGGGCTGGTGGTGGTCATCAGTACTTTTCCACAAGAAAAACAAGTCTACAGTATCTAGGAGCTGCCAGACTATATCAAAATAGAAGATAAAAGTTTCACAGAGCAAGGACAGACAAGACAACAGCCTCTTAGAATAGAGAAGCAACATTCACAGTAGAAATCTCACACCTGATTGTTACAACGGTATATAAGCCTGTAATTTTCCATAAAGTAAAAAACTTCACAGCATGATGATTAAGAACATTTTCCCATCACACAGTAAAAGCGAAACCACAGCCATTCTGTGTCTTTCAGCCCAGGGACATTCTCAGTGTTTTCAAGGAGCTCCAAAAATGAAAGAATCTCCTGTTTGAACTCCACACTCGTTGACATACTTTCCCCAAACTGAACCAGCGGACATTAGAATGTAAAGCAAATCCCTGTGATCATCGTCAGGTTCTTCAAGAAAATGAATAAACTGGCAATGGTGAAGTCCAGTCGCAACCGACTTCACTACATGGTCGAGCTACACCACGGATTTACACAGTTGCTCGGATGAAAGAGTTTTGCTGAGCCTGCAAGCTCGCGACCAATCTATCAGCGGTTGCCGGACGTTCTTGCGGTGACAGGTTGTTGGCGTGATTAGCATGCTTGAGGGAAAAGTGGCGTCTGATGTTGTATTCTTTTAAACGGGAATGGTTTCTTTGCAAATAAGACAGACAGCCTTTGACCAGACTTCAGTAAAAAAATATTTAGGTGTCCATTCCTTATGAACCACCCGGCACTCACTGTCCACTTTTCTTTTCTCGGACATTGCTGCAGATGTGTTCTGTGTGATGTGTAGACGAGTGATAACAGGAATTGTCTCGAGCGCCGCAAAATCAACCAACTGCGCCTAATGTGCCACTGGTGTTGAAATGCTGTCATTACAAGTCAAAGTCAAATGAATGCAATAGATCAATCATTCACATCAAACATGAATTCTGTACCAATCAATCTTCGGCGGGCTGGATGTGGCTTGCGGACTGTAGTTTGCCCACCCCTGCTGTACATACTCCAGTTTCCTCCCAGACTCAAAAGACATGCACATTAGGCTAATTGGTTGTTCCAAATTTCTGGTGACTGTGAATGATTGTACATGTGTGTGTGTTTTGGCCCTGTGATGGACTGTGATATATTTTATTGTATTTGTGCTTTTATTGGTCGACACAGTGGCTAGCACGTCCACCTCACAGCAAGAAGGCCCTGTGTTCGATTCCAAGGCTTGAGTGTGTCTGTGTAGAGTTTGTATGTTCTCTCCGTCTTTGAATAGGTTTCCTCTGGGTACCGGTGGTGTAGTGGTTAGGGTGCTCGGCTCATGATCCGGAGGTTGTGGGTTCAAATCCCAGTTCGACCCCCACTGTGCTAAGACCCCTGGGAAAGGTCTTGACCACAAGTGTGCCTCTGTTCACCCAGCAGTATAAATGGGTACCAGTAAAAAATATACTCGGAAGGTAACCTGTGATGGACTAGCATCCCATCCAGGAGGAGTTGAACTCCTGGTCGCGTCACGCTATGGAAACCGGGGATAAGTACTGGCCTGATGAGCCACTAGGTTCGGGTGTAGAAAGCCCAACGGACTTTACCTTCTTACCTACTCCATTTTCCTCCACGGTCCAATATTGGACATTACGCTAACTGGCTGTTCCAAATTGACCCTAGGTAAGAGTGTGAGTGTGACTGGTTCTATGCGTGTTGTCCTGTGATGGTCTGGCGAGCTGTTCAGGGGGTACCCCACATTAGCCTGAGAGGGATGTGATGAGAAAGTGTACATTCACAAGTTGATTATTATTTACAGCATTATCATAAAAGAGTTTAATTGAAAAGTGCTTTGGTAAAAAGATAACCATTACCATATTTCGTTCCTGTTGTGTGGTAGGAGCCGTAAAAATGACCCCGGCTCACGATCACACCGACTTCCGGCTTTCGCAGAAACACTCGCTGCCTCGCCTCACTGTGATCCAGGGAGATGGAACCATGACATCTGTTTGTGGCCGGTGGCTCGAGGTGCTGATCAGTGTATCACTGAGATAGAGTATAGTATGAATTGTATAGCTGTTCAACGCATCTGTTTTTTTCTCAGGGCGTGAAACGATTCGATGCCAGGGAGCGTGTGATTAGTGCACTGATGGAGAAGCAGTTATTCAGAGGAAAGAGGGATCATGCCATGTCCTTACCGATTTGCAGGTGAACTAAGACTTGCTTGAAGAACTTCAGAGAGACTGCAAAAGAGAAATCATGGTCTCAGGATGCTTAGTGTGTACATCTCAAATTAATAAAATTACATAGTACTGCTTAGTTTATAGATTACTTTGGAACTGAGCAATATGATTGGTTCACTGCCTTCTTATAATTAACAATTACGTATTTACTGATGGCAAGGTGGGTGTTGCTGAATATTGAATTTACTATTCACTGCACTGTTAAATTTAGTAACATCTGCCAAACCTGAGGCGAATAGTTGTATAATTATAGTGTATATACGAAGCAGTAATATGAAGAAAATCAAACTAAAATGAGTCTTTTTTAATAGTTTATCTTTACATACTTTAACAGTGGAAGAGTCGGGTTCACAGTATATACTACAACAGAAATGTAAACAAACTATACTCCACATGTTTCACTTAGCGGTTAACCAAGCCTCTTAATCCTTCTCGGGCAGTGCTTCTCAATTACTTTCTGTGGCGCCCCCTCTAGGAAGAAAAAACATTTCATGCCCACCACCGCCTCGCGAGCAACTATAGATAGTATTATTTGTCTATAAAAATGTTATTAGTACATCTCTGCATAACATTGTATCTTTATTAACATTAAAAAGAAATATAGTTCAACTTATAATAAAGAAAAAAACTTCATGAACATTGTTTTTTAATCTGTAAAAGAAAAGATTTAAAGGGCATCAATGTGCCTGAAATAAAAAAAAATACATCCTTATTTAAACTCATTCAACTTATTTATATCTTAATATCGCCGTCTCTCGCCACCTTTCTCTTCGTTCCTGTTCGAAATTTTTCTGTGTTGTTTGAGGGGTTCTTTACTGCAACTTCATATTGTTTGCTCGTTCGAAAAACCTCTACGCCATAGCACGACAATGAGTGCGCCACTGCCAACTAGTGGATTGAAGGTGCAATTACACTTAATTCCCATACACTATTCCATAAAAGAATATTCCCCAGGGTCACATGCGCTCCCCTGGCATCACACCGTGCCCTTCTCCCCGGCATCATACCGCACCCCACTATTTGAGAAGCACTGTTCAAGGGTCACAGGGAGGTTGTAGCTGACAGTATCTCAACCACCACTGGGAAAAGGTGGGCGACTCTCCGAGTCCCTCTCTCCCTCTGTGTGTTAGGCTCTTTCTGACTGTGCATGTACAGCAGTTAGTAAAGATGTGGGTGGTAGCATCTTATGTCACGGAGGGGGTAAGTGCACGCTTACACCTCTTCCTGGCTGGTTGCGGTCAGGTGTGATAGGGAGGCAACAACATTTGACAGATGGGAATTGGAAACGATTAAAAATTAAGGGGTAAAAAATTAAAATTTGTGTTGATGTTTTTCGCTCACTGCTCTGAATAACTGTCACAATGGGAGAAAAGAACAAATGACCCAGAATGTTGGCAGATTATTATTAACTGATGACTAGAAATAGCAAATTGAGCATAAGTAAAGTAAAAGACCACACATTATGATTTCATGCCCTCGATCTTTTTTCTTTTTCTTCTTCTTGCGGCCATGTCAGGCTAAATCGTGTGTACACATAATCAACCAATATTTTATAGATTCCCAGGGGCTCGATAATAAGCTTCCTATTTGCATAAGTGCTCAAATTAGCTGATTTAGAGCCTTTTGTCCTGATTTAATGTATTTCTGTGCCTGCAGCCGATCTGGAGACATCATTGAACCTCTGCTGAAGAAACAGTGGTTTGTTCGATGTGAGGAAATGGCACAGAGGGCGATTCAGGTATGCAAACACACACACACACACACACACACACACACACACACTAATTCAGTTAATCAATAGTCTTTAACTTTATTTTTAGTATAATAATAAGTACAGTCATACCTCACCTTCCGAAATTAATCCGTTCCAGAAGTGGTTTCGTAACTTGATTTTTTCGTAAGTTGAGTAGCATTTTACATGTAAAAGGCCTAATTCGTTCCAAGGCCCCCAATAATACCCCCTAAACCCTTAAAAATTATAAAAGTATACCTTTTATGGCCTCCTTCTCTTCAATATCGTACCGATGGTAGACTGGTTTGGCCATATTTCTTTGCGATATCACTCAACCGCATGCCATGAGCCCACCACTTCTGTTCACTCGCACCGGGAATCACTTTCACTGGGAATCACACGTGCTTGTGTGTGTGTGTTGACCATGTCTTCTTAGCAGAGTTATAATCGAACAAATGTTTATGCAAGGTTAAAGGCCTGATCCCAAAAATAAAGTTGCAATGAGCACACTCGGAAAAACTCTCGAAACAACAGTAACTCTGTCCTTTACGCGTGTTAGAACTCCGTGAAAAACAATGGGTCGAAAGCACACGAAAAGCATCATGGATATTATGGAGATGCAGCTCCAGAATAGCCAATGGGAGGCCAGCGGGGCGGGGTGTTGGGAGATAGCCAATGGAAGAGCAGCTCGTGCATTGTTTAAATTTTTGAGATGGCACGTTTTGTAACATGAATTTTTTTCGTATCCAGAGATGGAAACTTTAGGTAAATGCGTTTCATAACTTGGATTTTTCGTTTGTTGGGTCTTTCGTAAGGTGAGGTACCACTGTATATGTTTATGGTCTAGTTATTGATAATCAATGTTTTGTTTTATTAATATTAGGTGGTCGATGATGGAGACTTGGAAATAATTCCTCATTTCTACACTAAAACATGGAAGAACTGGCTCGCTAATATCAGGTTAGTTGTACTAGAGATCGTGGGTTTCCTCGGGAGGCCGATGTTCCTCAGGATGCCAAAATTTAGCTGTGAAACAGGGAACACAGTAAAACCTTCTGCTCTTTTTCTAATAAATCTGCAATCGGGTCCAAGACAAATAAAATTCACTGAAAGGAACGTTCCCGGGATGTAAACACACTAATTTATGCTCTCTTACTGACTTTATCTTGGTGAACTCTGACCTTGCGAATGAATAAGCCAGTACAAAACAATAAAAGTGACACTGTGATGTCTTTGGTTGTAAAACAGCTGCTAAATTTCCAAAATATCAGCACATCAGCCTGTGATCTCTGTTCTTCTTTAAAGTGGTGGGGGAGTGGATATGAGGCAGTCTTGGGAGATTCTCTTCGGGGAAAAAGTTAGTTTTTCCTCTCTGCCTGCTCTGATTTTATTTGTTCGCAATGTTACCATCTGTAAATATTCACCACCTCCTTGAACTTTTTTCACATTTACTTGTGGAAAATGAAATGGATTTGATTACAATTTGATGTCATGAATTGACATAAAACAGTCTATAATATTGAAGTAGTTCTGATGAAGCCAGTTCCATGACATCATCAGTTCTATTCGAAATCACATAATTGGGTGAATTATTTGATCAATGTACTTGAATAAACAGCATCATAAAGACTGAAGAGTTACGAAGTTAGGGGCGGCACGGTGGCGGAGTGGTTACCATGTCTGCCACACGAGAAAAAAGTTATGGGTTCGAGTTCCGGGCTCAGCTCCAGTGTTTCTGTGTGGACTTTGCATTTTCTCTCTGTGGTACTCAAGTTTCCTCCCACAGTTCAAAAACATTCACATTAGGCTAATTGGTTGTTCCAAATTGCCCCAAGATGTGAGTGTAAGTGTGATTAGATTAGATTGGATTCAACTTTGTCATTTACATATGTATAAATACAGGGTAACAAAATATAATGGCTTTATTTTAATTACAGCAATAATAATAATACAGTGGTACCTCACCTTACGAAATTAATCCGTTCCAGAGCCTTTTTCTTAACCTGAATTTTTCGTAAATTGAACTGCATTTTACATGTAAAACGTAAGATTTGTTCCAAGGCCCCCAAAACTACCCCTAAACCCTTTAAAAATGATGAAAGCATACTTTTTAAGGCCTCCTTCTGCTTCAATATCGTACTGATAGTAGACGGGTTTGGCCGTATTCCTTTGCGATATCACTCAACCGCATACCACTTGCCCGCTACTTCTTTTCACTCGCAATCACTCGTGCGCGCGAGTGTGCGTGCGAGTGTGTGTGTGTGTGCATGTGCGTGTGTGTGTGTACATGTGTGTGTGCGTGTGTGTGTTGACCATGTCTTCTTAGCAGAGTTGTAATCTTACAAATGTTTATGCAAGGTTAAAAGCCTGAGCCAAAAGATAAAGTTGCAATGAGCACACTCGAAAAACTCATGAAACAACAGTAATTCTGTCCTTTACACGAAAAGCATTATAAAAATGTAAGGTAAAGTCTGTTGGGTTTTTACACCCGAGCCAAGTGGCTCATCAGGCCGGTGCTTATCCCCGGTTTCCGTTGCGTGAAGCGACTAGGAGTTCAGCTCCTCCTGGATGGGACGTTAGTCCATCGTAGGTTACCTTCCCAGTATACTTTTACTGGTACACATTTATACTGCTGGGTGAACAGAGGCACACTTGTGGTTGAGACCTTGCCCAGGGGTCTTAGCACAGTGAGGGTCTCAGTGGGATTCGAACTCACAACCTCCCGATCATGAGCGCAGCACCCTAACCACTACACCACTGGCCCCACGAAAAGCATTATGGGTGCTCCATAATAGTCAATGGGAGGGAGCTGCATCATCCCTCCTAGCCAATGGGAGGCCAGCGGGGCGTGATGTTGGGAGATAGCCAATGGGAGGCCAGCGGGGCGGGATGTTGGGAAATGTAGTCAATGCCAGAGCACCTCGTGCATTGTTTGAATTATTGAGATTGTGCTTTCATAACGTGAACTTTTTTCGTATCCAGAGACAAAAATTTTAGGAAAATGTTTTTCGTAACCTGGATTTTTCACTTGTTGTGTCTTTCGTCAGTTGAGTTTCCACTGTAATAGTAATATAATAATAATAAAAGAGTAATGTGTACACTCTTCCTACAGTGATTGGTGCATTTCCAGACAGCTCTGGTGGGGACATCAAATTCCTGCTTACAGAGTAATATTACCGCAATCTCCCACTCAAGAGGTATGAGCAGCTAGTTGAGCTCTTATTATTTGATGTAGACATCATTGTGTCTGTTCTTTATTACATTTTTCCTCATCATCATCTCCTGGCATGATCAATTCCAGGTCTGTTGTATAGAAATCATAGATGTTCCCATTGTGTACAGATTATCGGAAAACCATTGATCATTGTGTTTCTGGTACTTGGATTGTTTTTTTTTTTTATTTTTTTACTGAAGGCCTTTGATCATTGAGCTCAGTATATGTTCTGACCGTGGCTGTGTTCCTTCTCTTCAGGAGCAATGGGTTTGGGGTCGGAGTGAAATAGAGGCCAGGAAACGTGCTGCTTCCAAATATGGGGTGGATGCTAATGCTGTTGTTCTGACTCGAGGTACCTATAGTCACTGTCATCTGTCTCTGGTTGAAATGGTGGTACTGATGTACTGCTGTGTTTTAAAACGTAATGGAGAAGATTATTTCAGGAGTCACCGAAAATCATTCCAGGCCTTGGTATGAGCTTATTTAAAAAAGCAGAACTAGTTTTGGATTTGTAACAGAGCCTTGGGTTTTCCTGTCTCAGATCCAGATGTGTTGGACACCTGGTTTTCTTCAGCTCTATTTCCTTTCGCGATGTTGGGCTGGCCTGAGCAGGTACGTTGTTCCTCTGTCTCTATTCAGTACAGAAATTAAAGTAGCTCATGATTTTAAAAGGAAAACATCCCAGCTTGCCTAATGAGAAAATATACCATACACAGACCCAGGACCTGAAGCAGTTTTATCCTAACACCATTCTGGAAACAGGAAGTGACCTCATCTTTTTCTGGGTGGCCCGGATGGTAATGCTTGGGACCAAGCTGACTGGACAGCTGCCTTTCAAACAGGTACTGTATTGATCTGATTACAAATTTCACACCAATCCAGAAGTGTCATTTAAAGAGAGATGGGATGCATTGTGGAACCAACGGAAACAAATACAAATTTTTTTTTTATAAAACCCGAGACCTCATTTATTCAAAAAATTCTGAATGAAATACTATGACGGGATGAGCACACATGTTCTTTAAAAGAGATCACGAGAACCCGTTATGGACATCAGGCCATCTCGGACTACTAGCTGACTATAGAACAGGAAATATTTTACTGGTACTGTAAATTTGTTGTTGTTGTTGCTATTATTATTATTATTATCTCATTTCACTTGCCAATTTGCTTAATCTTATTAGCGTCACAGTGAGGCCAGTGTTTATCTCAGCTTACATTGGGTAAAGGTGGGGCACACTCTGAACAGCTTGCCAGGTCATTGCAGGCAACTCCACTTACACCAGTGCTTCTCAATTACTTTCTGTGGCGCCCCCTCTAGGAAGAAAAAAAAAAAAACACTTCACGTCCCCGCCCCGAGAGCAACTATAAATAGTATTATTTGTCGATAAAATGTTGTTAGTACACCTCTGCATTATATTGTATCTTTATTAACATTAAAAATAAAAAAAGAAATATAGTTCAACGTACAATAAAGAATACATTGTTTTTTAATCTGTAATAGAAAAGATTTAAAATGCACCAGTGTACCTGAAATTAAAAAATACATCCTTATTTAAACCCATTCAACTTATTTATGTCTTGATATGTCCAGCTCTCTCCAGCTTTCTCTTTGTTCCTGTTAGAAAATTTTCCATGTTGTTTCTTGTTACTGTTGACTGCGCTTCATATCGTTTGCTCGTGCGAAAAACTGCTACACCATTGCGCAACAATGAGAACGCCACTGCCAACTAGTGGATTGGAGGTGCAATTACACTTAATTCTCGTACACTATTCCCCCAGGGTCATACGTGCTCCCCTGGCATCACACCATGCCACCCCGGCATCATACTGTGCCCTCTAATGGGGGCGCACCCCACTATTTGAGAATCACTGACTTAGACTCATCTATTGGCAATTTGGAACAGCCAACTGTCCTAATGTGTATGTGTGTGAACTGTGGGAGGAAACCAGAGTACCTAAAAAAAAACACCACAAGCAAAGGGAAAACATGCGAACTTCACATATACACCCAAGTCCGAGTCCAAGAATTGAACCCAGGACCTTCTTGCCATGAGGCAGACATGCTAACCACTACATTATCATTGTTGTTGTTGTTGTTGTTGTTGCTGTCGTGATTCTTTTTTCTTCGCTTGTTTCTATGCTCCTTGTTCATCATATACAAAATATTCATACAACATCAGTGCTGATTAAGCAAATGCTGTGCAAACAGCTTCAGGTTTTTGAATTTGTATGATGACTGTTTTAACATCTCAATGGTCAAGTGCATCTCCAGCGTTGTGTCTTCTTTCTGACTTTTGTGTCTTTTCTTTCTTTGCATTCAGGTGCTTCTCCATTCGCTGGTGAGGGATAAACACGGTCGGAAGATGAGCAAGTCTTTGGGAAATGTTATTGACCCTTTGGATGTAATCTCAGGCGTTTCACTGGAGGTATGCTAGCAATGGATTTTGTTTGAGATGACAGTCCATAGAATTCGAGTAAAATGCTCACAGACTCTAAAGAACACAGTTTAAAGAGAATTAGTACAGCTAGTCACTCACACCACCACACATCGTGATGACTTTCGCGTAATCCTATTATTGATGCAGGGAGGCTGGAACCTGTCTCAGTCGACTTTCGGCAAAGGTGGGATGCACCCTTCGTATCAGCTAATTAGCCAACTTTTCATATCTTTACACTCATACATTCATTCATTTTCTAAATCACATGATCCTAATTCAGGTCGCAGAGAGGCTGGCGCCCATCTAAGTCGACTAGGTGAGGGCATGGTACACCATGGACAGCTCAACAGGCCATCGCAAGGCCAGCACTTGCACAGCCATTCATACTCGCACTCACTCCTAGGGGTGATTTTGGAACAGTCAGTGAACCTACTGTGCATGTTTTTGGACTGTGGGAGGAAACAGGAGTACCCGGAGGAAACCCACGCAAGCACAAGAACAACATGCAAACTCCACACAGAAAGGCCTGAGACCAGGATTCGAACCAAGAATCTTTCTGCTGTGAGACTGGTGTACTAACAATTACGTCACTGTTGATGGCACATTAAAGATTATGAAATTATATTCTGTAAGATCATGAAAAACAAAAAGAAAAAATATAAAAACTAAATCAAAAAGACTGAAGCGTGTAAAACCAAACTAAAACTAGAAACACCTAAAGAGCGCAAACCTCTACCAAGGCAAGTCACTTACCTCCTTAGTCTTATGTCTGCCGTGTTTATGCTTTGTACAGTCCTTTCTGTTGGCATACACGTGCATGAAAGGTCTTATGTACAGGGATCCCTCACTTTCCGCAGTTAATTGGGACCCCCCCCCCCCCCCCCCGTGCGTGCGCGCGTGACCGCCGAATTCCGCAAAGTAGGATCATGTACATGTATATGTGTGTATATAATATCAATAAATACATATTCAACACTATAAATGCTTATAATAACAATTAAACATTCGAAAATAATGAAGATGTAAATAAAATATAAATACACACACAGATGCGCATGTGCCCGCTGATGCATGCGCACACACTCAGATGTGCAACTCAAATAAAAATGTAAGTAGTTTTGATGGGGGGGTTTTGGGTTGCGTTTTTGTTTCTTTTTTTTTTTTGCATAAGATGTAAATAAAATATAAATACACACACATACAGACATGCGTGCACTCACACAAATGCGCACCTCACATAGAAATGTAAGTGGTTTTGATGGGAGGTTTTGGGTTGCATTTGTTTTTGTTTGTTTAGGGTTTTTTTTTTATTGCATAATTGGCCTTGTTTTTGTGGCATTTTCCTTAACTTTTCCCCCTATTCTACCATCGTTTCCTTATTTTTTAATTCGATGAATATTTAAAAAAAAAAAAAAAAAAAAAAAACACGATGCACTAAAGCCGCACGAATTGAAGCACGAAGTAGCGAGAGACCCCTGTATATGTTTTAATGCAATGAGTTTATTTTTTTTTTAAATAAAACCTGGATCACGTATCGACTTCGAAAAATCTTATTTTCTTGTCATAAGCCCCAATTCTACTGAATATTTCATAATCCACATGTAACATTTTTGTGTAGTCCTGTTCGCAAAGAAACCCATAAACTGAGGGTAAAACTCTAGCCCTTTTGGCGGCGCTAATAAAAAATAAAAAATAAAAAAAATTAATGGCAACAAAAACAACCTCCTCGGTGGAAGTAACAAACAGTCCAGAAGATGCGTTTTTCCTCATGTCGACCCTTTATAAATTCCTGTTGATTCAGCTTGTTTTAAAAAACCGCCTGGGCTGCACGGTGGCAGAGTGTTTACTACGCCCGCCTCACAGCAACCTTCAACCTCTTTGAGGGTAAAAGCACAGCGAGGGTGTTTATGTGCAGAGTTCGCGTGTTCAGTGAATTGGTGGTTCTATATTGTGCTCAGGTATGATTGTGAATTTGAATTGTTTTGTGTGTATGTGTGTGTTGGCCATGGCATGTGTGTACTCCTTTCGCCCTGTGCTGGCTGATATAGACTCCAGCCCTCCCTACAATTCGAGTAGCGTAAACTCGCATGGCAAATGAATGAATACAAAAAGC
>CM045731.1:66373916-66393916 GCA_024760905.1 Plotosus lineatus | reverse complement strand
GGAAAGTTAAGGAAAATGCTGCAAAACAAGGCCAATTATTCAAAAAAACAAAAAACCCTAAACAAACTATTCAAAAACAACCCACAACCTCCCATCAAAACTTGTTACGTTTTTGTGAGGTGCGCATCCGAGTGCGCGCACGCACATCTGCGGCATGCGCGCACGTCTGTATGTGTGTATTTATATTTTATTTACATCTTATGCATTATTTTTGAATGTTTAATTGTTATTATAAGCATTTATAGCATTGAATATGTATTTATTGATATTATATACACATATACATGTACATATATGTCAGTTGGGGGTGGGGGGGTGATGATCCTACTTCGAAGTGGTCGTGTAGGGACCTCGGTCCCAATTAGCCGTGGAAAGTGATGGATCCCTGTATGTCTTTCTTTTTTTATTTTTGTCTCCCTCTCTTTCCTTCTGTCCTCAGGAATGCATTAAGCCAGTTTTAAAACTGAGTGTGAATAAAGATGAAGCACGAAACAAACAGACGCAGATCACCACTTCTGTGCTCTTTCACTGCGTGTCCACTACTCTCCGCCTCCTTTCCCCTTTTATGCCTTTTCTCACGGAGGAGCTCTGGCAAAGACTGCAGCCCTATAGCCCAAACTGTATTACAGATCCATCCAGTGTGTGTGTGCAGCCATATCCAACAGCTGCTCAGCTGGTGAGGCAATGACAGCCACAGGATGAATGGATAAATATTACAATGTGCCTTTCATTTAAACATTTCATTGTAATTGTGGGTGAATTGCTTGTGCTATAAGAGAAATCGAACAATTTAGGACATGCTGTTACTGGACAATAAACAATCTCTGGGTGGTACTAGCACTTTGCTTTGCAATGGTTTGCATCACAAAACCCTGCGGTTTTATAGTTTCCAATCACAATATGCCTCGACATGTTTTTATTCTTTACTTAATACACATCAGCCTGTCAGTCCAGTGTTTCCTGAGTCCAAGCTCATTGTTCTTTCACATGATTTCCACAGGAGCAGTTTTACTTTCCTGAAGAGGAAACAGATTTTCCATTGATACAAGAAGTGGTGCGGGTGGCCAGGTCACTCAGAGCCCAGTGTCACATGACGAAGGAAAGACCTGACAGTGAGTTTTTTGACTGTGTGCTTTCCCCATAATGTCAGCACATTTTGACAGTGTAATGTAGACATGTACAGAAACACAATATTGATATAAATGGCAGCAACACGGTGTAAAATGAGGTAAACGTTTGCTTTCCATGCTGGAAAGCAATTGGTTTGAATTGATGTGAACCATTAGTGTAAATAAATCTAAAAAAAGACATTGGTATAAACATAAATAGAGGTAAACTATTGATAGAAATTGAGGAAACTGTTGTTGCAAACTGAGGAAAAGCATCAGTATAGATTGGCAAACTTCTGGTATAAACTAAGTAAACACTTGACACAAACTGGGGTAAGCCAATGTTATAAATGTCGGTAATTTATTAGAATACTCTGAGGTAAACCATTGTTATGAACCAAGGTAAACCGTTATTATAAAATGTGGTGAACTATTGGTATAAACTGAGGAAAGCCATTAGTATAGACTGTGGCAAACTTCTGGTATAATCTAAGTAAACACTTAATATAAACTGAGGTAAACCAGTGATATAAATGTAGGTAATTTATTGGAATACTTTGAGGTAAACCATTGTTATGAAATGAGGTAAACCGTTATTATAAAATGTGAACTATTGGTATAAACTGAAGTAAGCAATCAGTATAGACTGTGGAAAACTTCTGGTATAAACTATGGTAAACTATTAATATAAACTGATGTAAACTAGTGTTATGTAGGTAATTTATTGGTATACTCTGAGGTAAACCATTGTTATGAACCAAGGTAAACCGTTATTATAAAATGTGGGGAACTATTGGTATAAACTGAGGAAAGCCATCAGTATAGACTGTGGTAAACTTCTGGTATAATCTAAGTAAACACTTAATATAAACTGAGGTAAACCAGTGATATAAATGTAGGTAATTTATTGGAATACTTTGAGGTAAACCATTGTTATGAACCAAGGTAAACCGTTATTATAAAATGTGAACTATTGGTATAAACTGAAGTAAGCAATCAGTATAGACTGTGGAAAACTTCTGGTATAAACTATGGTAAACTATTAATATAAACTGATGTAAACTAGTGTTATGTAGGTAATTTATTGGCATACTCTGAGGTAAACCATTGGTATGAACCAAGGTAAACCGTTATTATAAAATGTGGGGAACTATTGGTATAAACTGAGGAAAGCCATCAGTATAGACTGTGGTAAACTTCTGGTATAATCTAAGTAAACACTTAATATAAACTGATGTAAACTAGTGTTATGTAGGTAATTTATTGGAATACTCTGAGGTAAACCATTGTTATGAACCGAGGTAAACCGTTATTATAAAATGTGGTGAACTATTGGTATAAACTGAGGAAAGCCATCAGTATAGACTGTGGCAAACTTCTGGTATAATCTAAGTAAACACTTAATATAAACTGATGTAAACTAGTGTTATGTAGGTAATTTATTGGAATACTCTGAGGTAAACCATTGTTATGAACCGAGGTAAACCGTTATTATAAAATGTGGTGAACTATTGGTATAAGCTGAAGTAAGCAATCAGTATAGACTGTGGCAAACTTCTGGTATAATCTAAGTAAACACTTAATATAAACTGAGGTAAAGCAGTGATATAAATGTAGGTAATTTATTGGCATACTCTGAGGTAAACCATTGTTATGAACCGAGGTAAGCCGTTATTATAAAATGTGGTGAACTATTGGTATAAGCTGAAGTAAGCAATCAGTATAGACTGTGGAAAACTTCTGGTATAAACTACGGTAAACTATTAATATAAACTGATGTAAACTCGTGTTATGTAGGTAATTTATTGGCATACTTTGAGGTAAACCATTGTTATGAACCAAGGTAAACCATTATTATAAAATGTGGTGAAATATTGGTATAAACAGAGGAAAGCCATTAGTATAGATTGTGGCAAACTTCTGGTATAATCTAAGTAAACACTTAATATAAACTGAGGTAAACTAGTGATATAAATGTAGGTAATTTATTGGAATACACTGAGGTAAACCATTGTTATAAACTGAGGTAAACCGTTATTATAAAATGTGAACTATTGGTATAAACTGAAGTAAGCAATCAGTATAGACTGTGGAAAACTTCTGGTATAAACTACGGTAAACTATTAATATAAACTGATGTAAACTCGTGTTATGTAGGTAATTTATTGGCATACTCTGAGGTAAACCATTGTTATAAACTGAGGTAAATCATTGTTCTTAACAGAGGTACATTATTGGTATGTACTGCCATAAACTGTTGTTATGCATTGAGGTAAACGATTGGTATGAACTCAGGTAACCCATTAATATAAATGAAGGTAAACTATTGGTATACAGGGATCCCTCACTTTCCGCGGTTCATTGAGACCGAGATTCGCCCGCGACCGTCGAATTCCACAAAGTAGGATCAAACACCCGCCCCCCCCCCCGACTGATGTATATGTACATGTATATGTGTATATAATATCAATAAATACATGCTATGAATGCTTATAATACCAATTAAACATTCAAAAATAATGCATAAGATGTAAATAAAATATACATACACACACATACAGACATGCGCGCGCACACACAGATGCACATTCACGCACTCAGATGCACACCTCACACATAAATGTAAGTAGTTTTTTGTTTTTGTTTGGGTTTTTTTTTTGAATAATTGGCCTTGTTTTTCAGCATTTTCCTTAACCTTTTCCCCTATTCTTCCTTAAGTTCTTCATTTTTTTAATTCGATGAATACTATTACAAAAACGTGATTCACTGAAGCCGCATGAATTGACGCGAGAAACAGCGAGGAATCCCTGAAAACAGATTGAACCATTGGAATGAAATGGTGTTAAACTACCAGTACAACCATTCATACATTACTAGTTTAAATGGAGGTAAGCAATTTGAATGAAATGGTTAATTTTTGTAAGAATGAATGCACTATTTTATAAAGTTGCCGAAGACATTTAATGTGCTGAAAACAAGTATTTTATTTTTTGTTTGTTTGGATCCTCCAGTGTGGGCAGTGTGCTCAGCAGACCAGGCACAAATACTCCACAGCTTCAGTGATGCTATCTGCACCTTGGGTCGGATCTCTAATTTTTACCTGAACTGTACACAGGAGGGTACCGCCTCCCTCCCGTTCTGCCCAGTACCACCTCCTCACGAATGGTGTACCATTGGGGTGACGGACCATTCGGTCCAGTTACACATTGATGTACAGGTAAGAGAAATACATCATAACTATAGCTTTGTACCACACATGCTCTTTTTCATTTTATTCTCTTTACTCTATTCTATTTCTTAGAGTTGCAGAAATAGCACTAAACAGATGGAACTACTTTTACAACAAAAAGAAAAACTTCTGTTTAAACTTGAGCAGTTCCTGTCCAGGACAAGGTTACCAAAGTATACAGAAAAGGTCCCTGAACACATCCGGCAGGAAACCGGGAAAAAGGTGAACATTCACATTGCTGTATATCTTCAGCTTTTTGCTCTGAACTAAAAACGATTTCATCTACATGTGTGTTTTCTCATACTGTACCAAAATCAGCACTTTTTAACACCGTTCATCCATGTTAAAATGTCATATGTTCCTTTTTAATTCTAATCTACAGATTGCAGCAGTGGAGCAGGAAATAAAGAGCATTGAGAAACAACTTTCAGCTTTGGAACCAGTCAGAAAGACTCCAGAGAGTTAACTCTGAGTATGATTTGGTGTCAAGGCAAATAATTTACAACAGGGGTCACCAACCTTTTTGAAACTGAGAGCTACTTCATGGGTACCAATTAATGCGAAGGGCTACTAGGTCGATACACACCTCTGAAATTACAAATTTGCTCAATTTACATTTAATTAGATTTAATTAGATGTTATTATTAATAATTAATGATATTCATCTATGTGAAGATATTGACTTGATTTAAAAATATATTCAAAAAAATTATATGCAGCTCAATGGAGAGTGGCGCTGTCCTAAAAATGGGCCTGTCCTAAAAATAGCAGTGAACAGGTCCGCGGGCAACTTATATTGTCCTTGCGGGCTACCTGGTGCCCACGGGCACCACGTTGGTGATCCCTGATTTACAATATAATGAGTGATTATGATGTGCAGTGCTTAAGCAGGAAGATCTATAACCATTGACTGGATAAAGGTAAACTAGTATTTGTATACATTGTCAGGGTTGAAATAAATTGTTCATCTTGTACATGTCGTGGCAAAACGTGTCCAGTTCACAACGCAAGAGATCCAGATTCATCTTTCAGGTGTTTATTTAATCTTTAGGAAGAGAGCTTTCAATCCATCACACAAAAGAAATTGTTCTGAGAGCAGAATCTTGGACCCCATCTACAGTTCTGCAGTGGCTTATCTAGTGCCCAATTCACTCCGATTTGTCAACTTGACCCTGTTCTGATTGGTCGCTCATGACATTATGTCTCGACATGCCTCAAGTGACTTTGAAAAGCAAACACATACACTCGCTTAGGACAGACATTTTTGTTTTCTTTTCAAAGTAAGCCAAGCAATACAGTGCATGGTAAGTCTGTTAGGCTATTTACGCCCGAGCCAAGTGACTCATCAGGCCGGTGCGTAGCATGAAGCGACCAGAATTTCAACTCCTCCTGGATGGAATGCTAATCCATCACAGGTCACCTTCCCAGTATATTTTTTACTGTTACCCGTTTATACTTGTGGGACCGGTGGTGTAGTGTTAGAGTGCTGGGCTCATGATCGGGAGGTTGTGTGTTCAAATCCCAGTGAGACCCCCACTGTGCTAAGACCCTTGGGCAAGGTCTTAACCACAAGTGTGCCTCTGTTCACCCAGCAGTATAAATGGGAACCAGTAAAAATATACTGGGACGGTAACCTGCGATGAACTAACGTCAGATCCAGGAGGAGTTGTACTCCTAGTCGCTTCACGCTACAGAAACCGGGGATAAGCACCGGCCTGATGAGCCAGTAGTCTCGGGTGTAAAAAGCCCAACGGACTTTACTACCCATTTATATTTAAGTAAGAAATCACATGACATACCATCACAACAGTCACAAATCGACTACTGAGCACACCAAATTTCCTGCAGCACAGATTGGCCAAGCAATGTAGCGTGATCACCTGCAGCCAATGATGGCCAAGCGGGGCGTGTCGTCATGAATATGAGTTGGGTGTGTGTGTCTTGACCTCCGCCGAACCCCTGAGACTGACTCACCGAACTCCTAGGGTTCGATCGAACCCAGGTTAAGAACCACTGCCCTAAACCCTTTAAAAATTATAAAAGTATACCTTTTAAGGCCTCCTTCTGCTTCAATATCGTATCGATGGTAGACATGTTTGGCCATATTTCTTTGCGATATCACTCAACCACATGCCACGTGCCCGCTTCTTTTCACGTGCACCGGGAATCACACCCGTGTGTGTGTGTGTGTGTGTGTGTGTGTGTGTTTGTGTGTGTGTGTGTGTGTGTGTGTGTGTGTGTGTGTGTGCACGCATGTGTTTCCCATGTCTTTTTAGCAGCGTTATAATCTTACAAATGTTTATGCAAGGATAAAAGCTTGAGCCAAAAAAGAAAGTTGCAATGAGCACACTCGAAAAACACATGAAACAACAGTAACTCTGTCCTTTACACGAAAAGCACTATGGGAGATGCAGCTCCATAATAGCCAATGGGAGCTGCGTGATCCCTCCTAGCCAATGGGAGGCCAGTAGGGCGGGATGTTGGGAGATAGTCAATGAGAGAGCAGCTCGTGCATTGTTTGAATGGTGTATTTGGCGCGTTTCGTAAGGAGAACTTGTTTCATATACAGAGACAAAAAATTTTAGAAAATGTTTTTCATAACCTGGATTTTTCATTTGCTGGGACTCTCTTAAGGTGAGCTACGACCGTAAATCATCCAATAATTAAGCGGTACAGTAACTCTTACAATAGCTCTTCTATAAATATAATATAATCACTAACAATTTAATTATACAGGGATCCCTCAGGGATAACACAGCTGCACTGGGGGGACAGTGACAACCTTGTGGGGACTTGAACCCCCAACCTTAGGATCAGTGATCCTGCTCCCTAACCACTAGACCACCACTGTCACCATAATAACAATTAAACTTTCAAAAATAATGCGTAAGATATAAATAAAATATAAATACACACATACATATTTATGCTGTTAATGATCAATAATTAATTTGAGTATGTGACAGGGGAGTCCAACAATTTGCATAAAATTCATGGAGGACCAAATACAGTACATAACATGACATTTCAGACTGGCAGGCCATAGACCTTCCTCAGTTTGTTGGTTCAAAACACACAATGCCCTCAGTAATGCCTGATACCCTGATCTTCCTCCACCCCATACACATTTATATCCACCATTTTTATTTCCTGTTATTTCTTGCTTATTTTGCAAGTGTGTCAAGAAAATATAACCCAGCATGCATTGTCAATGAAATTACAGTCTTACCATTTTATCAGCATCAGAGATTTATAAAAAATAAACATAAAGAACAAAATGGCACACGTTATATTTATATGCATCACAACATAATAGTTATTAAGTCAGGCCTTTGGACATTTTGGATATGTAGCAGTTGATAACATTATTCAGCATGTGCGCAGCAAAAGGAAGTGTGTGTGTGTGTGTGTGTGTGTGTGTGTGTGTGTTTTCCAGAATACATTTTCAACAAATGAACTGAGGACATTCATGGGAAGTGAGGACATTTTGGCTGGTCCTCGCTTCTCTAAAAGCCTTGTTTTTATGGTTGGTGTAAGGGCAATACACTATTCGAGAAGAAAGTATTTTTGAAGTACCTGTTGGAGGGGTCTAGGTTTTCTTCATGTCATGGGGACCGACATATTTTTACACCGTCACATTTCATGCCAAGAAAGAGCACCACAGATGCAGTGTTTGCTTCGAGGATGTTAATAGAGAAGTGCAGAGAAGGTCAGAAGGAGCTGCATTGTGCCGTTATTGATCTGGAGAAAGCATATGACAGGGTGCCGAGAGTGGAACTGTGGTATTGCATGAGGAAGTCTGGAGTGGCAGAGAAGTATGTTAGAGTGGTGCAGGACATGCACAAGAGATGTAAGACAGTGGTGAGGTGTGCTGTCAGTGTGACAGAAAAGTTCAAGGTGGAGGTGGGACTGCATCAAGGGTCAGCTCTGAGCCCCTTCTTGTTTGCTATGGTGATAGACAAGGCAAGACAAGAATCTCCATGGATTATGATGTTTGCAGATGACATTGTGATCTGTAGTGAGAGCAGAGAACAAGTGCAGGAAAATGTTAGGTAAGGGATAGGGTTAGGGTAGTAGTTAGGATTAGGGTAAGTCTCCAAAAAATGAATGTAAGTCTATGTATTGTCCCCTGAAGTTATGCAAATCAGACTCTGTCTGTGAGTGCACAATAATGGCAATAAATGATTTAAGCTACAAGTTTGTTTTCTAATTGCATTATTATTATTGCAAAATGCATTAAAGCAGAATGACAAATAAAGCAGTTCCTCTATATGCAAATATGACTGCATACATTACCCAAATGTTTACTTTTTTTTCACTCCTACACATTCAGATTACTTTATTATTACAATATTATTATTATTATTATGATTTAATTTGCCAAACCACTTAATCCTACTCTGGTTGCAGGGGAGGCTGGAGCCTACCTCAGCTAAAACTGAGCGAAGGCAGGTTGCCCCTCTGAGCAGCTCGCAACAGTGGGTGAAGCTGAAACACACCCTGAACGGCTCACCAGACATTCACAAACCGGACTCAACCACAGTCAACCATCCACATCCACACCTATGGGCAGTTTGGAACAGACAATGAACATGTGCATTTCTTCATACTGTGAGAGGAAGTCGGCGCATCCAGTGGAAACTCAAGTCAGCCGGCACTGGGAGAGAAACCTGCAGACTCCACACAGAAACACCATTGACAACCAAGCCCAGGACTCAAACTCAGGGGCTTCTTATTATGACACCACCATGCTCCACTCATCATCATCATCATCATCACCATCATTATCACTATTATTATTATTATTATTATTATTATTATTATTTGTTGTTGTTGCATCGCTTTTTTTTCAAACAAATCTCATAAGTCACTTTGGACAGAGTCCGAAGACAGAAATTAGAAATTAATACCCGGACAGTTGTTACGGCAACATTGTTGCTAGGGGAAACTGTCTTAAGGAGGAGCTGCACTAGAGGGCGGGGTTTGAATTAATGAGTCAACCCGGAAGTAGCCGGAAAGGCAGCGTTCTACACATAGCGGTGTCGAATAAAAATAAATAAATAAAAAAATCCAACGGCGGTGTCTCACCTTTTAAACACAGCGACGTCAAATAACGGTTTTCAAACGTAACAACAACAACAACAACAATATCAACATGAGGTATTTTTTTCTCGAAAATGTGGAAGGAAGCAATGTGGGGACGTTTTCCTCCAGCTGAGCTGAACGCCGTTGAGAATGCGTGAGGCGGATAGAACCGGGGGACACGGATGGGGAATGATGATCACCACCACTACCACCATCTACATCACTACCTCCACCACCACCACCACACTGGGCTTATTCTGAGCACTGACGATGCGTGGTGAAGAAGGAACAGTGGAGAAGCATCTGTGACATTGATCTGCTTCATCTGGACACCAGAGAGACAGAGAGAGACAGAGACAGAATTTTGCTCCCTCCTGCTTGACTGCAGCCCTGAAATGAATAAAGGTGAGCTGCTGCACACACATCCAGATCCATGGATTTCCTTGTAGTGCAACCTCTGATCATAATAACAACAACAACAACAACCAACCAGGATGCTTCATTAATCCAAAGGTGTCACCACCTTCATATTATTCTTCATTCAACTCTAAGAACCAACACTGTACTCTTTCTGCAGCCTGGCTGATGGCTTTACCTTTAGTGCAAGAAATTAAATATGATTTCTTTATTGCTACCCATGCATGTATATCTAAAGAGCATGATTTCTGTCTATAAAATCCACCAGGAGTGCAAATAATACAATATCAAGGGCATCGACTATAACAGGTAGGCTATGATTTGGTAATGCATGTAGAGATCCAGCCATCAGCTCTTCTCCATTAACCATTAAAAAAAAATACAGATTCAAATAAATAACCTTTTAATGACTTGCTTCCTCTAATTAAGGACTCATGTGCCTGCTGTGTAAACATGCTGCAGGAACTGAGTCCATGTGCAAGGCATTATTATCTCAGACAAGCTCATTTTGAGAGCATGTAAGACAATTTGGGACATGGATCGTCCATGCAGCTGGCGTACAGGATGTCTGAGAACATGCATGAGCATTGACCTTAGTAGGGCTGAGTTGCGTACCAGACTCATCCACGTTTACAAAAGAGCAAAATGGGGTGGTGGTGGTATGTGTGTGTGTGTGTGTGTAGGGGGACAGGAAAAGAAAGAAAAAAAAAAAGGGGGGGGGGGATTGGAAAGGGCCAATTTCCCCTCCCCTTTCTTTCCTCCTCCCCTTCTCTCTCTCTCTCCCTCTCCCTCTCTCTCTCTCTCTCTCCCTCTCTCTCTCTCTCTCTCTCTCTGTGGCATCTGTTTCCTACTGATCCGCTTCTTCTTGAGACCTGAAAGAGAGCGAAGAGAGCCGAGCAGTGAAGTGAAGTTTGACACCCAGGTAGATATCCTTTCACGATATACCCGCTTAATGTCTTCGTACCATCAGCACGGAAGCTCTGCATGCACCCCAATCCTTCAGATCTTCCTTCACCTCATTTATAATTTCTTTTGGTCGCTCTACTGCTTCCACTTTCCTCATATTGAATACTTTGCCATCTTTTTTTTTGTTGATCATCTTTTCCCCCTTCTCTTCTTCACCCTGTTGTCTTGTTTAAAAGCCGTGCCAGGTCTACATGTGGTTTTAATTTTGAAAGTAGACCCAGGCTGTGTTCATTTGTTGGCACGAGGTGAGTGTGGGTATGCGCTTCGTTTTTCAGTCTGCCCAGGGGTTAGGAGGGAGGGAGGGGAAGGGGTTGGGAGGGGAAGGGGCAGGAAAATTTGTATTGTTTTAATTCTTTCACATCTGCAGATTATTAACTTTTGCTTTTGTGGTTCCGTCATAAGTGCTCCCACTTTTAACCAGGATGATTAAACGATGAGCCCCGGTAATTAATGACAGTGTGTTTGACAGGGTTTCAAGGTTTCATGCATGGAGAATACAGAAAAAAAGCCTCCACAGACCTCTTATTTAACAGGATCACGTGGAGATTAGTGGATCTGGGTGCATCTCGGAGATTATCGGGGTTATTAGTGTAACAGGTAATTAGTTCTCATGTCTTCTGTTCCTTCCGTTCTTATTCACTACTCAGGACTTCATGATGTACCCCTTCCAGTTTCTGAGGCTCCCAGTGCAGGATTTGTATTTGCTCATCGTTATTGCAGTCATGGACTTTGAATTGCTGTTGTCACAGAATGTAACGCAAGCCATCGTCATTCTAAGCAAGAATTTAACACTGGTGTGGATGATCAGAGCTCACACGTCCTTCGATGAGGTTGGAGTCCAAATAAATCTTATTATTAAATGTATGGGTTTATTTATCAGACTCGTTTTTTCTGAAACGTTTTGTAAATAGGTGTCACAAAATGTTTTTGTTGTAGCTTATCAGGTATCTCGGTGGCATTGTGGTTAGCACTTCCTCCTCACAGAAGTACGAGGCATTTCTGGGCTTGGCGAGGACGTATCTGTGTGGAGTTTTGCGTGTGGGTTTCCTCTGGGTATTCTGGTTTCTGCCCACTGACCTCCAAATTGCTTCTAGGTGTGAGTGTCAATAGCTTTGTGGATCGGCCTTATTTTGTGACGTAGCAGTCTGTTCAGGAAGTACCTTGCTTTCGCCAGGAGTCTGCTGAGATAGACTCCGGCCTTCCTATGCCCCAAGGAGAAAGCAATTTGTTGAATGACTGAATATAATCCATATTGCACTTTTAAAAGTTACGGTTGCCTTGTGTTGAATTTATTTGATATGTTTGTCAGAATTATATGGTCTATAAAACGCATTCACGGTAATATATCGTTTCTGTAGTAACAGTGCAGTTGTGTGACTATAATTTAAAGATTTACAATTGTTTTGTTGAAATGTATTCACTTTACAGCGCAGGTGTCAAACTCAAGGCCGACGGGACAAAACCGGTCTACCAAATTATTCTATATGGCCAGCAAGAGCTTTCAAAGAATATGATTATTATACATTCTTCGCGTCAACCATTACCATGAATCTTAATTATTCTTCAACTAGGTGACGACAAACCTATTTAAAGTATTTCAAGTTACTTAAGTTTGTCATGGCCAGCAAGAACTTTCAAAGAATATGATTATCATACATTCTTTGCGTCAACCATTACCATGAATCGTAATTCATTATTCTTCCACTGGGTGGCGACAAACCTATTTAAAGTATTTTAAGTGACTTAAGTTTGCCCTTCATGACTCAAGAAAGATCCCATGATATCTTGTTGCTGTTAAGCGTTGTCAGAAAATGGAAGTGAATACAGGGGGGAGACCCAATCATTTTGTCATGCAGATTTCATGGTTGCGCTTTAAGAAGAGCCGTTCATAGATTATTCGCCGATTGAATACCCTTAAATTTAGCGATGTGGCCCTCACTGAAAAAAGTTTGACACTCTTGTTTTACAGTCTTGCAGAAGGTTCTGGATTTGAATGTCAGACTGGGGCATTTCTGTGCAGTTTGCTTGTCATCCCCGTGCTTGTGTGGGTTTCCAAAGAAATGCATATTAGGTCATTTGGCTTCTCTGAATATCCCATAAATGCGAATGAGTGTATGTGTGTGTGTGTGTGTGTGTGTGTGTGTGTGTGTGTGTGTGTGTGTGTGCACGCTAATCCGTGATAAAGTGCTGACCTGTTCAGGGTGTAACGCCGCCTCTCAGCCAAAACCAGCTGGTAACACACTACAGCTTTCACTAGTTAACCCTGGTGGATATGTGGTGGAGATTATGGATGGATGCTGGTGTTTATTCTGCTTTTTTTCTTTTTTTTTTTTTTAAAAGGTCCCAGTATCAGCACTCTGTAACACTTCGAATCAAAGCTGCATTACTGTAAAAAGGCGTCATGATGACTTGCAGGTCTTGTTTTTACATTATATCAGACGATAAGATGTAGGTTATGGGGATTTTTTTGTTGTTAGCTTATCTTGGAAAATGAAAAAAAAAAAAAAAAATTTGCTGTTATGACATAAGTGATTACATGAACAAACGTGTGTGGGCATTGAACAGCATTCAACGTAATGCCAAGCAAAAAACAAAAAAACAAACCCGAGTCTTTGGCAGACTGCTGTGGTGTAAGAGGAATAAAACACCTTTTTTTTTCCTGTTTGTAAAGCAGTGGTGGTAGTAGGAATAAGACTTGGTGTGATAACGGCCGGTTTAGTATCGTCTCTTATTAACAACACACCTCCAAAACCCTTTGTGACTGAACTTCCTGTGACATGTTGCCACATTTTCTGCTTCCTAGAAGGAAATCTTAGCTGCTAATCTAATTCTGTTGTTTTTTTAAAAGAGACGGGTTTTGTTTTCAGGAAGTTCTGTGAGGTGTTTTTAAAAGAGAGAGTGAGAGGGAGAGGGAGAGAGAGAGAGAGAGAGAGTGAGCTGTTGGTGATTTTCACCCCGTCAGCAGTCGTGAGCGACTCCTGTGAGTATTGACGTCTCTGTGCAGACTGGTGGCTGACACGGCAGATGAATGGACTTTGAGATTTTGAAATACTTCACAGGCTGAGTGTTCTCTGGCCTTTAAGTGAGCTGTGAACATTGTGGAAAGCAAACTAGTTCTGTCTGGAAATTTTGAGTAGTACGCTTTTTATGAGGGACGGGTTTTTATTTATTTAAATATAAATTGTTGTTTGCTTATTTTTCAGGTCTCAAGGCTTTTATCTGGCTTTTGAAACAAACTTTTCACTTCCTGTGTGTATGTGTGTGTTGAGTAGTTGACATGATTGACAAGTAGTGACACTTGTCTGTAATTTGGATCTGATTTTCATATTATCTTCGTACGTTTCCTGCGCTGGTTTTCGCGCAGAAGAAAATGTGCCTACTCAGCACAAGTTTATGACCGCATAACTTCAGGATCATAGGACGGGATGCCACAGATTTTGTTACTGGATGGGGGAGGGTTTCCCCAGCACTTCAAAGCAGGATAGTGTCAAGTAGAATTGGAGTGCGCACATATGCCCTGTAGTGTCAATAGTGTATCAATGTCTTGAGTGCTAATCGCTTGGTCTTTAACCAATCAAACCTAGAATGCGGTTTTGCTGTCCAGATTAACTTCGAGTAGTCCTTCCTTTCAGATCGTACCTTCCTCATTCTTACGGAGAGTCAGGACAAGAAGTCATTATTCAGATAAATATTTAGTACACTTCGTGGTATGTTTCATGTCCTGTGAGGGTATAGCCACTTTTCAGGACTATCAGGATCATGAGTTTGGGTGTGTGAAACTAGGCTCCAGTCAAATCATGCATCTATTTGCTTTATTATTACAGTGGGTCATCGACTTACAACCTATGCGAGTTACGTCTGATCAACTTTACGACCGCAAAAGTCGTGAAGCATGATTCATGGCCGTGCAGTGCGAGTGTTGCGTACGACAGTTGTTTGCGCTGCCGACAGCGCCAGCATCTTAAAAGGCCAAGCAGGAGCTGACACAGCTTCACTTTCTACCTGTTCAGAGCTCAAGGCAAATCTATTCATCTACTTTCAATGCTACGTCACTGTGGCGCGAAGCGGAGAGCCAATCCTTTCTGTGTGCGGGCGGGTCCGATACCTTGAAACTCTAATTTTATTGGACTCACACGCTGCAGTGTTCATATGACAGGAAGCGCATCCCAAGTTTTGGCAATCAGCTGCTCTGCGGGTTGAAGTTTTTCCATGTCTGTCCATTTGTGTTTGCTTGCCAGCTGTGCTTGGCTTCGTGGAAATGAGCCGATCAAAACGAGGGAAATTTATCTCTTTACTCAAAAACAACACGCGCAGTCTGTGGCTGCTGTTATAATCCAATAAAATTAGAGTTTGAAAGTATTGGACCCACCCACACACTGGAATACAGAAAGGATTGGCTCTCTGCTGCACAGTGATGTGGAATTGAAAATAGATGTATAGATTTAAATGCGTGAGATGTATTCATCTGTTTTTGTTTGGCATGAGTATATTTGGATGGAAAGTTGACATACGACCAGATCGCTTTACTACCGGTCTGCCGGAACCAAAAGCGGTTGTAAGTCCACGACTCACTGTATTTTTTTTCTCCTGGGAATCGGTACCGTTTTCCCATATTAACCAAAGGAAATTTGTTAGCAGACCCCACTCGGACAGAAGAAGTTTATGTCCCCATTCAGATACATTATTGATTCTATTATAACTTACACAAGGATTCAATTTCTAAAGAATAAAAAAATACAAAAGTCCTCAAAGAGCGCAAACCTCCACCAAGCTTAAAAACAAACCCCAATCAAACAAACAAAAAAAACAAGGCGTGTCAAACAGTTCAGTCCGTTAGTGATTGACGGAATAAAACATTTTTGTTAGTTCTTTATTGTAAAATAAGTGTCTATATCAATTAAACGTATTATATTCACATATATTAAGCGTCAAAGATAACTAATAGCAGTACACTTCAAAATAATATGGATTAAGAATTGGATTATATTAAAAATAGAATCGGGTCATCCTCGTCTAAATCGACACCTCTTGTAGAATTTTTTTGCTTTTTTTTGTGTAATCCTGCTAACAACCACCCAAACCAGACATCAAACAATCTTGGTAGAGTTAAATATCCAAAACCTACATACCACTTATTTCAATACAGGGATCATGGGTTTTTTTTTGTTTTTTTTTTTAATATGTTCAGGAAGAATAGGGGAAAAAATTAAGGAAAATGCCACAAAACAAGGCCAATTATGCAAAAACCCCCAAACAGAAAAAAAAAAAAACAACAACCCAAAACCCATCAAAACTACTTAGATTTTTATGTGAGGCGCGTATCTGTGTACGTGCGTCTGTGTGTATTTATAATTTATTTACATTTATTTTAAGCATTATTTTTGAATGTTTAATTGTTATTATAAGCATTTATAGTGTTGAATATGTATTTATTTATATACACATAAACATGTACGTGTACGTCAGTCAGAGGGGTTTGATCCTACTTCGCGGAATTCGGCGGTCGCAGGGGGATCTTGGTCCCAATTAAACGCGGAAAGTGAGGGATCCCTGTATTCGCTTCTGATTACTCAGTTCTGGGATCTGGGTGGGAAGTATAACATATTGTTTCTTTTGTGAGCAGCAATAACTGAAGCAATAAAATGAACATTTAATCAGTAAATAAATCCCTTCAATGCAATAATGATGGGTTTGCTGTACATTATCTTCTACTTAACACATATTGTGGATAACATGAAGTTGTTCCATTAGGAGACTTTTATTAAACTAAACTTTACGTATGTAAGGAGTGTCTCCAGCGTCAGAGTCTTCACACCGTTTTTGCAAGAAGTAAAGCTGTAAGTCGTCCATCGTGAGGAAATTTATTATTATTTTATTTTTTGTCATTTCCTGGTTAATAAGTCACTTTTCTTTTTTTTATTCCTCAGAAAAGGAATTAATCTAAATGATAATAGGAAGTGATCTGTTTAGGATTTAGTTACGAGTTTGTAACTTGTTTATCACTTAGAAATAAGCTGGGATTGGCTCCAGCTTCCCCCATGGCCCTGACGGATACGCGGTACAGATAATGGATGGATGTATAACAGAAACTGACACATTTCACAGATGTTCCACAGATGTCCCACACTGGAAATAGATAATGTGTCACTCATTATTAAGAGTAGAAAATTGCTTGTGATGTAACTGGAAGAAAACATGCTATTGGAAAACAATCAACTTCTGGGTGATAACAGTAACTCCAGATTGTTTGGACGCATCCCATCTCCCTGTCATTGATTTTTCTAGAAGAGCAAACCCTCAAGTGTTTTATTCTTTAAATAAGCCACACATCTTCTAACACTGATGTACACTCGGGCTGCTCAGAGCCCTCTAAGGTACAGTGTTTACACATTGCCTCTGACGGTTTGCTGTTAGGAATTTATGAGTGTAGTTAATATTCCTCGCTGGGTTCTCCGACCTAACCGTACACGACTGCACATCATGCAACTATAATTTGAAATAGAGTGTTGCAACCTCAACATCTGACCATTAAATCATCCCGACTGCACTGTTGCTCCAGAACCTCAGAGTTCGTTAGTGTGCTGCTGACGTTTTGGTTGGTTTTGTTGTGTGTGAGATTCATACTTTCTCTCTCAGCCTGAAAACAAAGTTGAAAGGAAACGTTGAGCGAGAACTAGGTGTGTACCTGTCCTACTTCCTGAAAAATAGGCTAGGAGAAGTTCTAAATACTGTATATTGGTATGTGAAACGCCGGATATATCTGCAGTGTGGATACGTTGCTGTTTTAAAACCACTGTTTCAGGTCTAGGTCTGAACAAAGTATCAGTACTGACTGTCTGTATTTCTAATACAGTGGTACCTCACTTTACGAAAGTCTCACCAAATGAAAAATTCAGGTTACGAAACGCATTTTCCTAAAATTTTTGTCCCTGGATACGAAACAAGTTGACGTTACGAAAGCGCCATCTTAAAAATTCAAACACGCCATTCAAACATTCAAACAATGCACGAGCTGCTCTCCCATCAATGACGTTCAAACATCCCACCCTGCTGGCCTCCCATTGGCTAGGAGGGATGACACAGCTACCTCCCATTGCCTGTCTCCCAACATCCCGCCCCCGCTACTGTTGTTTCATGCTTTATTTCTTGACTCAGGTTTTTAACCTTCCATAAACATTTGTAAGATTATAACTCTGCTAAGAAGACATAGTCAACACACGTGCGCACACACACACACACACACACACACACACACACACACACACACGTGCACGCGCGTGATTTCCGGTGTGAGTGAGAAGAAGAAATGGGCTTGAGTGATATCGCAAAGGAATAAGGCCAAACCCGTCTACCATCGGTACGATATTGAAGCAGAAGGAGGTCTTAAAAGGTCGCCTTGGAACGAATCACGCATTTTACATGTAAAATGCGGTTCAATTTATGAAAAATCCAGGTTAAGAAAAAGGCTCTGGAACGGATTAATTTCGTAAAGTGAGGTACCACTGTATCATGCTATTCAAAGAAATTTCTGTCATAGTGTGGATTATAAGATGGGGGAATGGGTTACCCCAGGTTTACACTGGGGCACGATGTCCGTGATTTGAGGGAATCATGATGGGCGTGGTGGGGGTGGGCTTAAACTGTGATGATCTTAAGGGAACTTGGTCGATTTTGGGATGATCACTCTGATCATGGCAAAATTTCTGACTGCCAAATATTTTGCTGCAATTATTATGGTTTGACTCCAAGAATGAAAGAATGAGGGGAATCACAGTCGAGCACAGTAAACCTTAACGGAGTGTAACAGACTTTTTTGATGTGTCATTGTAAGGTTTCTTGGTGCACTTGGAAAACAATTCCTTCAAATTTCATCTCTTGGATGCACCCTGCCGTCGTCTTTTGTTTTGTTTTGTTTGTTTTTTTAAATAATACTCCAGTCATACTGTAAGCATGCTCATAAATCATACAGCTCCATGCTTTGTTTGATTTGTGAAGATTATGGACATTGTACCGCAGTGTAAACCCCGGGGAAGAAAACTTTTATTTGATATGCCAGAGGATTCTCGAAAAAGAACTCTAAAAAGGGAGAAAATTGGCAAGAGGAAGTACAACTTTTGAAAATCGGGCAATGCAAATTAAACAAGAGCACCCAGAGAGGAGTGCAAACCCCTGCCACGAAGGAAAAAAGAACAGAACGTACACAGCCTGCTGGGCCGGCTGTCGGAGCACATTCCTGGAACCAGAATATGATTCAGATTGTTTCCAATTTATCAGCAAATCTTAAATTTATGCATACAATTTAAGATGTATTTTTTCTTTTTTGTGACTCACAGCACACAAACTGAGGGTAAAACATAACCCGTGGTGAAGATTTTAAAAATGAAATAAAAGAATTATAATGCAATTTTTATAAAGAATTATAGTCAGTTGAATAAAAATGCAATACAGGGATCCCCAACTTTCTGCGGTTAATAGGGACCGAGATCCCCCCATGACCACCGAATTCTGTCAAGTAGGATCAACCTCCCCCCAACCCCCCGACTGACATATACGTACATGTATATGTGTATATAATATCAATAAATACATATTCAATGCTATGAATGCTTATAATAACAATTAAACATTCAAAAATAACGCGTAAAATATAAATACACACATATACAGACGCGCGTATATATATATCAGATGCGCTCAGATATGCGTATATATATCAGATGCGCTCCTGACAAAAATGTAATTAGTTTTGATGGGAGGTTTTGGGTTGTTTCTTGTTTTGTTTATTTAGGGGTTTTTTATTTTCTATAATTGGCCTTGTTTTTGCAGCATTTTATTCTTCATTAATTTCCTTATTTTTGAATTCGATGAATATTTTTAGAAAAAAAATGCGACGCAATGAAGCCGCATGAATTGAAGCGCGAAGTAGCGCGGGATCCTTGTACACACAATATCTCAAAAAGCAGTAATAAATAATAATAATAATAATAATAATAATAATAATGGGTCGGGTAAGTCTGTTGGGTTTTTACACCCGAGCCTAGTGGCTCATCAGGCCGGTGCTTATCCCCGGTTTCCGTAGCGTGAAGCAACCAGGAGTTCAACTCCTCCTGGATGGAGGAGACGCTAGTGGGATGCTAGTCCATGGCATGTTACCTTCCCAGTATATTTTACTGGTACCCATTTATACTGCTGGG
>CM045731.1:66361416-66363916 GCA_024760905.1 Plotosus lineatus | reverse complement strand
CGAGTGACAGAAATGAAAAGGGCAGAAACTTATGAGTTGCCCTCTAGTAGTAGTAGTTGTTGTTGTTGTTACTCCATTTTCAGCCATTTGTGCTTAATAGGTTTATTCAAATCTTTGACTTTGAGGCTGCTTTAAAAGGTAAATGCAGGCAAAGCTTTAAATGCAAACCCTTGTACATTTGTTTTTGTTTCTACCAGCTCAACATTTACACCCACACCCCTCAGTCACCATTTGTTCCTGATTTCCATTTTCACTTCTCCCTCATCCTGTTGACTTCCTGGTGTAACGTTCTGTGCTGCTGATACTCCAGCACCTACTTCCTGTTATCTAAGCCATGCATCACTATCATCTTGAAAGAAGGATAAACAGAGTAAAAGTAGATCCACTGTAGTTATGACCCATAAAATTGTTACGCTGTTGAATAGCCGTGTAAGACGATGCCAGTGTATCAAATAACGAGGTTAGTGCATGTCAAGTTTTCCATTTGGACTGTTTGAGTTGGCTGCTCTTTCGGGAGGTCACTCACTCGCTCATTTGATGAAGCCACTTCATCCAATCTCTGCCGACATTGGGCTAAAGCCAGTGCACCCCGAGGAGCTCGCCATACCATCGCAGAGAAACAAGCACACAACCACTTACATTCACGAGGGGCAATCTGGATCAGCCAATTAGCCTTATATGCATATTTTTGGACCGTGCGAAGAAACCGGAGTACCTGTAGAAAACCCACACAAGCATGAGGGGAACATGCAATCCATTTACACAAATTCCGTGAAGTAGGAACAACCCCCCCACCCCCACCCCCGACTGACGTATATGTACATGTATATGTGTATATAATATCAATAAATACACATTAAATGCTATAAATGTTTATAATAACAATTAAACATTCAAAAATAATGCATAAGATGTAAATAAAATATAAATACGCACGCCTACAGACGCGCACCTCACAAATATTTAAGTAGTTTTGATTGGGTGGGGGTTGGTTTTGTTTGGGGTTTTTTGCATAACTGGCCTTATTTTACAGCATTTTCCTTCAAAATAATGCATAAGATGTATATAAAATATAAATACACACACACATACAGCCGCAGTTGCACACAGATGTGCGTGCATGCACTCAGATGTGCAACTCACATAAGTAGTAGTAGTAAGTAGTTTTGTTGGGGGGTTTTGGGTTGGTTTTTGTTTGGGGATTTTTTCATAATTGGCCTTGTTTTTGCTTCATTTTACTTAACTTTTTCCCCTATTCTTCCTTAATTTCCTTATTTTTTAATTCGATGAATATTTAAAAAAAAAAAAACGCAATGCACTGAATAAAATCTGGCTGGTTAATGTGGTTCACTCAGTTATCTAAAACGTAGCTAAATATCTAATTATTATACACACTACCTTTTTATTCACTGATTAACAGATCAAATTGATGCCACAGCCATCCGTGACCAGAAGCCCACGGGAGGAAGGGCTGTTAATACCTGTACACGTGTTATTTTTTTTACACACATTTAGAACTACCGTAATTTCCCGACTATAGACTGCTACTTTTTTCACACGTACAGGGATCCCTCACTTTCCGCGGTTAATTGGGACCGAGATCCCCCCCGCAACCATTGAATTCCACGAAGTAGGATTGATCGACCCCCCCCTGACTGACTGATGTATACATACATGTATATGTGTATAAAAACCCATGATGCACTGAAGCCACATGAATTGAAGTGCGAAGTAGCGAGGGAAAAAAAACAAAACAAAAAAAAACAAGAAAGGTCCCACAACCTGTTTATAGTGATGAGATATGACAGGACAAGTTACCCTGTATTTGAAGCCTGTAACTTAAACAACGATGCGGCTTAATCTATAGATTTTTTACGGGCTAACAGCTTCAGGGGGTGCTCTAGCAGGAAACGCAAGAGCAAGACAGGCACCTGCAGCTTATAAAGCAGTGCAGCCGATATGGACAAATTCTTTTTTCTTTTGAAATTTAGTTGGTGCGGCTTACATTCAGGAAATTACAGTACATAGTTAGCGATCAAATAAAAATAATCTCTTTATTCTCATTATCCTACAAAGTGTACAGAAATTTAACGATGTTTTAACACAACAAGAAATCACTTCCAAGTAGTGAAGTAACAACTTAAATGAAATACACTGTAAATACACATCAAAAGATCTGACAAGTTGAGCTGTGAAACATCAGGTTCTCTACAGGTTTTGGCTTGTGATTTTTTTAAATATATACGGGAATCCCTCGCTACTTCGCGCTCCAATTCATGCGGCATCAGTGCATTGCAGTTTAAAAAAAATAAATAATCGAATTAAAAAATAAGGAAATAAAGAAAGAATAGGGGAAAAAGTTAAGGAAAAATACCACAAAAACAAGGCCAATTATGCAAAAAACAACAACCCCAAAACAAAAACCTCCCATCAAAACTACTTACGTTTTTATGAGGTGCACGCAGGCGCCTGTATACAGTAGGCCCTCGTTATTCACGGG
>CM045731.1:66351416-66358916 GCA_024760905.1 Plotosus lineatus | reverse complement strand
ATTGGAAAGTGTTGCATTACTAGATCTACAGATTTTTTTCAGGTTTACATTCTCACCGGACTTCACTAACAGTCTGAAATGCAGAATACCAAGTACCGCTCCTCCCAGGCGTCCTCTACAGAACTTTCCTCTTCTTTTCTCCGTGTCTGCTTTACCGCGTCTGTTCAACTACAGTACAGAGATGAGAAAAAATGGATTTGATAAAAACTACAGCAATAAAAAGTAAAAGCAACACACACACACAATATATATATATATATATATATATATATATATATATATATATATATATATACATACACACACACACACACACACACACACATACACACACAGTGGTATGAAAAAGTTTCTGCATAAAATCATCATCAAATGTGATCTGATCTTTGTCAAAAGCACATAGATGAAAAAACAGTGTCTGCTTTAACTAAAACCACCCGAACATTTATAGGTTTTCATATTTTAATGAGGATAGCATGCAAACAATGACAGAAGGGGGAGGAATAAGTAACTGTACGATCACATTTAATATTTTGTGCCCCCCCTTTAAGCCACTCATCAGTGATTGGGCACACACCTGACTTAAATTGTTTGGTAAAAATTGGTTTCAATTGCTCTTTAAGTCTCCTTAGGCAGAGGGTTCAGTTACTTATTCCTTCCCCTTCTGTCATTGTTTGCATGCTATCCTCATTAAATTTTTCATACCACTGTATATACAGATGCTCCCTGACTTACGTTTTTAATTGGTTCCGGACAGCCGAACGTAAGTTGAAAGTGAACGTAAGTTGTTACAGTGATGTGTGACGCTCACACTGTACTATACATCCATAAATACCATTACCTTATCTCATAAAACACCCCTAAATCAATTATTGTAAACATAACATTGTAAAATAATATCAAATATATCAAATAATGTCAACATTAATTTCAAATAAGTCACTTATTTATACCGAGGCACTTTATATGAAGCTTAAAAAAGTCAATCAACGCTTACAATATGTGAGGTGCTCAATACCGAAAGTAGTGTACTTGCAAAAGTAGTGTACTTGCTGTGGGTTATACAGACTTCCGGTCTTTCAAGTGCACAAGGGTGCCGTTGAACTCGTTTAGATAACAGCCTGCGATGTGAATCCCAACAAAGCGGAGAGTTCTTTCTTTTGTGTAAGTAAGTAAACTTTATTCAAGAGATGCATACAAAGAACAAGTACAAATCCGAATGAATATTAATATAAAAATAAGTATACACTCTTAGGATTCTGCTGAAAGATAATAAATATCTGTAATTGTTCTGTAATTTGTGTTTTCATTCATTTTACAACTGTCTTTGCTTAACTGAGTATGCATGGTAGATTGTGTCATTCCGAGCAGATAGTTAATTCATCTCTGTGTATGAGACTTGCACCCATGCTAGTAGGCTTACACTTCTGACCAACCAGATTTGCTTAGGGTTACAAAAGTCCACAAAACAGTGTAAACACAAAGATCACAGAGACGATGTCTTAACACAAGGGTAACATGCTGTATAATTGATATATATATTTCTAAAAAACGATATACATATAACTGAACTGGGACGGAGGGACACGATCAGTCTTTAGTTTGTAAACAATGGATGCAGCGTCATTACGTCAGCGTACTTTGTAGGTACGTCGAAACTCAAAATTTTCCCTTTTTTTTTTGGAAAAAAAAAAAAGCGTAAAACGGATAAACGTAAGTCGGGGAGCGCCTGTATATATAGACGCTCCCCAACTTGCGTTTTTGTTTGGTTCCGACCGGCCAAACGCAAGTTGAAAAAAAAAAAAAAAAAGTAAGTTGTTACTGTATGTTCCAGTGATGTATGACGCTCATACTGTACTATACATCCATAAATACCATTACCGTATCTCATAAAACGCCCCTAAATCAATGATTATAAACATATCATTGTAAAATACTACCAAATATATCAAATAATGTCAACATTAATTTCAAGTAAATTAAATTCAAGCAAAATAATTTAAAATAGATAAATTTTAATCAAATTCACTCATCAAATATCAAATACAATATCAAATATAACCTTTAACATTCTCTATGATGCGATCTTTCTGCTTGTAAATGGTTCCAATGGTCGACGGATGGTTACTTTACATGAAGCTGAGCCGAGTCATTTTACATGAAGCTGAGCCGAGTCGCTTTACATGAAGCTTAAAACAGCCAATCAATGCTTACAATATGTGAGGTGTAGTTCACTTTCTTGTGCTTGAGACAAAGTGCGGGTTATACGGACTTCCGGTCTTTCAAGTGAGTAAGGGCGCTGTTGAATACTCGTTTAGTACTCGGCTTGCAGTGATGTGAATCACCAGCAGAGCAGCGAGTTCTCTTTCTTTTCTGGATTTCATTCATTTTACAACTCTCTTTGCTTAACTGAGTATGCATGGTAGATTGCGTCGATCCAAGCAGATAGTTAATTCAGTCTTGGGAAAACTGAAAATTCTGGCATATGCCGGAAAACTTGTACCCATGCTCGTAGGCTTACGCTTCTGACCAACCATATTTGCTTAGGGTTACAAAAGTCCACAAAACAGTGTAAACACAAAGATCACAGAGACGACGTCTTAACACAAGGGTAACATGCAGTGAACTGGGAAGAAGCAGGGCACGTTCAGTCTGTCGTTTGTAAACAATGGGCGCAGCATCATTACATCAGCATACTTAACATAATTTTATAATTTTTGAAAAAAAAAAAACAAAAACAAGCGTAAAATCGAAAAAAAAAACAAAAACGGATGAACGCAAGTCGGGGAGCTATGTATATATAGTGGTTAAGAAGTGGGGCAGTGGTGGTCTAGTGGTATAGGGCGCTGGATCGCTTATCCAAAGGTTGGGGGTTCGAGTCCCACTCGCCACAAGGTTGTCACTGCCCCCCCCACCCCCCCAGTGCAGCTAACTGGGTTATCAAAGGCGTGCCATGTCTCTCACTGTCTATGGTGAGAGGCATGTAAAAGAACCATTGCTGACTTTCGTAAAGAGTAGGCTGCAAAGTCATTAGCGTGTTTCTGTCCCTTGCTAAAAAGGGTTGTGACAGGAAGGGCACCGACGTAAAAACCTCTGCCAAATCAAAATGTGCGAATCAGATGATTCGCTGTGGCGACTCCCGAGTAAAAGGGAAAAAGCCGAAAGGAAGACAAGAAAATATAGTGGTTAAGAAACGCATTTACCTAAAATTTCCGTTTCTGGATACGAAAAAAAAAACTCGCGTTACAAAACGTGCCATCTCAAAAATTCAAACAATGCGCGAGTTGCTCTCCCATTGACCATCTCCAAACACCCTGCCCCGCTGGCCTCCCATTGGCTATTATGGAGCTGCATCTCCATAATACCCATGATGCTTTTCGTGTACCTTTGACCCATTGTTCGTCATGGTTTTCTAACACGCGTAAAGGACAGAGTTACTGTTGTTTCGTGAGTTTTTTGAGTGTGTTCATTGCAACTTTATTTTTTGGCTCAGGCTTTTAACCTTCCATAAACATTTGTAAGATTATAACTCTGCTCAGAAGACATGGTCAACACGCGCGCACACACACACACACACACACACACACACTCGTGTGATTCCCGGTGAAAGTGATTCCCGGCAGAAGTGAAAAGAAGAAGAAAAAAGAAGTTGAATGGAAATTTTCCTCCTCCTCTGTTACGCACCACCTCATGCCTGCCCTTGTGACATCTTTGTGCCTACGTGACATCTTTTCCGCCGTCCATGATCGGAAGGGTTACTTGACTTATTGTTTATTGTTTTATTATTATTAATATTAAAAGACATGTATTATTATTATTATTCTGAAATATGAATTTTTAATGTTTATCTTTAATATGTTAGGTCAAATATACGTGTTTGTCAGGTTATATGCGTTTAGGAGGGGGTTGGAACCGATTCATTGGTTTTCTATTTTTCCTATGGGAATTTTTGTTTTATCTAACGAACATTTTGACTTACAAGCTTGCCCTCAGAATGGATTAATTGCGTAAGTCAAGGTACCACTGTATAAATAAACACACACGCATACACACACACAAGGGCAAAAACAGGATTCAATAACATTATGTTTATACACATCTGAATCCAATTACCAACATGGCAGCAAAACGTGACAATCTGATGGCTGGCTTTAATTCTTCATGCTACAATCTCTTACTCAGGTTTCGTGTATGCGCTTTCAGGACTGATGATGCCGAATTTCTTAGCCCTTGTGTGTTGACATGTTTTGGTATGGTGGACACAGCAAGGTCAAGAGGTGATAACACTCGCTGTGCTCTTATCTCTCCAGGCCTGCTTCACTCTTATCTCCCTCACGTTCCCTAACTTTCTCTTTACATAAACTTCATAAACTGAGGAAAACTTTCTTAAGTTCTGTTTGAGGAAACACTGATGTGGAGAAATTCTGACTGCACAAATAAACACTGAAAATCTAAAGATCCAAATCAGTCTGCTGTGTATTCATTCTTTGCAGAATTTCTGAGAGCCAGAGACAGTGAGCCAATAGTTGGCCATTTGCCAACACCAGGATATCAGTGAGCGTCTGAGTGTCTCCTTTTTTGCCAATGGTCGGAACGCTGAAAGCTCATTTTCAGCCGTTTCAACATGTTGAATTGGCGGCGAGTCCATCGATGAAAGAAATCTCTCTAATTGGCTGTTCAGGTTAAGCCAATGTCACATACGTTAAAAAAATAATAATACTGCGGCAATTCCTAGAACAGTTCTAAGCATTGTACAATTCAACTGTTGTGTGACAATAAATAACATCATAAACCCTTGTCATGTCTGATTGCTGATTCTCAATGCCAGGTTAATTTCCTGGGTCTGTTGCATGATTCCCTTACCTCATCCTACAGCTATGTTATGAGAGACGTACGCATTTTTAACTCATCTGATGCGCTCAGAATCGTACGGTTTTCTTACAATAGTTCTATGATTGCCCTACGTTAAACCTACAACAGTGTTAAGTTGACTGTACGAACGTCCTTCTTTACATACATCCAGTACAATATACATACATCATCCAAGTATCATGTAAGGATTTAGTCACAACATTTGTTGAACTTTCATATAAACATCATACACTTTTGACTAACAGACCTGGCCTATCACTCCCGTGACAGGCGTACCACACATATTATACGCACAACTTTCTACTCCAACTCACCCAAACTGACATCAAACCCTTTTGTCCTCACACTACTGAATTCATACAAAAATAATCGTAAATTGTCCATGAAAGAAGCTTTAGTAAATGTGTGTATGAAAAAAGAAATGGACAGGATGAAAGCAACCAGAAGAGATCAGCCATTTTGTATTTCTTTAGCTCAACAAAGCCATCTGTAATGATTAAGCAAAATTTGTATAAAAATAATTAGCCAACACTGTTTAGTTTACGGTGCTCATCTCCATGATCATTCAAGTGTCCCTCCCGACCGACATGTACAAACAATCCCCAGTTTGTCAACAGAGTGATTTCCTCCCACACAGTTGCAGGACGAACGTGTTCGTTAGCAGGTGGCTGGAGTGTTTGTCGTGTGTTCAACACAAATCTTTTTGCCCAGACACAGGAAATGTGAGGTGACAAAGTGGTGGGTCTTCAGTCGCTGCTGATGAGTTCCAGCTTCAACAGGCTTGGCTTTGGGAATCCATTTAAATGACAACTTAAAATTCTAATCAATATATTTCCCATGAAAGGAAATGATGCTTAGCTAGTGAGTTCGTAGACATTTTTTAGGCTAATTGACTGTTTTAAGCACAGTATTCATTCCAGTGAAATACCTCCAACAGTTTCTGAAAGCTGATGTGCACAGTATGTTAAATCAAAATCTTTCTTTTTTTGTTTTTTATCAAATTCAATGTCCAAAATGTACTGGAAAAACCATATGTTATCCCAGGACATGATTCACTGATCTTTCTGTTATGGTAAAGGATAATCTTACACCAAATGTAGTTGAACAGCACAGAACACTGCTTGTTGAAGACCCTTTCAGCTAATATTCCACATGAGTAATAAAAATAGCAACATAGATGTTTAGCCACTGTCTACATATAAAGCCCCGATAGGTATTTCTGCTCGGTGTCAGAGGGTAGTGAGTAGTATGGCTCCTTTACAATCAACTTCAACCATACAGGAAACAAATAATAACTTTCTCCTGTTTACCCAACTACCATCTGAAGGGAAAGCAGGAACACTTACCGCCTTTGTCTAGCAGATTTCCACATTCATTTGTCTCACCTGTCTTGTAAGTATAATTATCAATGTAATCAGTTTGTGCTCTGTGCTTTCGTTGATGTTTGCTGTTATGTTGCCGAGTCAAACTTTGTATGCCTGAATTAAGTTTAGTGTTTTTATTCTGTGCGAGTCTGAGCAGTGCTGTATGAGCCTCTTTTTTCGGAGATTCATTTTCCTTTTTGGGGGCTCCACAAAGAAGCTTACTGCTAGAAGTTTAGCAGGTTACTTTTGGAAAACTGTGTGAATCAGTCTTATTACTAAACTTCAGCTGTCTCAGGCACTTACTGTACGATGAGATGTCGATCTCCTCTGGAAGCTCGCTGATGTTCACCTCAAACCGATCCTGAACGTCATTCAGTGTTCGTGCGTCACCTTCATCCGACACAAATGTTATAGCTAAACCTTTTGTACCAAACCTTCCAGCCCTGGCCACCTGAGAAAACATGAAAGTGCGACTATATTAGAATTGCTAGAAATATTATTATATGTAGTTAATATATTAAAAAAATAAATGATTCAAATGTTACAGATATTAAACCATGATATGGGCATATCATATTTTAATAAACACAAAAATTGATCTTCAAATACAGTGATACCTTGACTTATGAAATTAATCCATTCCGAGGGCAAGCTCGTAAGTCAAAATGTTCGTTATAAAGGCTTGGTGCTTTTTCCTTACCCCATAGGGAACACAGTGAAAGCGCCACTGCTACCTACTGTAGACTATGTGCAATTACACTTTCTCCGGCATTTGTAGCGTGCACATGCACAAAATTCTTCTCCTTCCTGTGTTACGCACCACCTCATGCCTGCCCACGTGACATCTTCGCTCATGTGACATCTTCATGCAGTCAATGATTGGAAGGGTTCGTTGACTAATTGTTTATTCTGTTTTATTATTATTTATTAATTACAAACCAGATTCCAAAAAAGTTGGCACATTATACAAATTGTGAATAAAAACTGAATGAAATGATGTGGAAGTGCCAGATTTCAGTATTTTATTCTGAATAGAACATAGATGACAGGGTCAAAACTTTAAATTGAAAAAATGTATCATTTAGGGGGAAAAATAAGTTGATTTTAAATTTCATGGTGTCAACACATCTCAAAAATGTTGGACCAGGTAGTAATAAGAAGCTGGAAAAGTCAATTGTTCTTATAATAAACAGCTGGAAGACCAATTACCACTAATGAGGTCCATTGGTAACATGACTGAGTATAAAAAGAGCTTCTCAGAGTG
>CM045731.1:66318916-66346416 GCA_024760905.1 Plotosus lineatus | reverse complement strand
AAATGTACTTGAAATCTGACTGATGTTTCCCAATGTTTCTCCCATTTTTTTTTTTTTTCAAATTTTATATCAATGACACACCAATCATTACCAATGTACATATATCAATACTATTAGATTTTTTTTTTCACAAAAAAAAACAAACAAAACAAAACAAAAAAACACCACCAACTCTCCCAAGATATTTCGCTCTTCCCTGAAGTTTTAACAAAATGTTCTCCAATATTCAATAAGTGTTCTCCAATACATAAGCATGTATTCCAATGTTCTACAATTTCCTCCAGTGTAACATCGGAATATGATTGGGATCATGATTATTACTGTGTGGGTGCACCTTTAATAAGCTTGATGGTGTTATCGAACAAAACATAACCATTTATATAAATGCAAATTTGGTTTATTAAGGATAACAGAAATTAATTTGGTTCAAACAACTAATTTGGGACTTTAATCTTTGAAAACTGTTTGAGATTTCAAAACGTTCATGTACCAATCCATTCCCATCTGCTTCATGTAAGGTTTAAAAACTTTACATTCTTTTTGATTCGCAAGTTGAACAGCTATAGAACACAAATAGATCAGGAATTTGAACATTTATTGCATATTTACACGATTTCCTGGTAGCTAAATTTGGGTTAAAATTATAACACAGCTCCTTTAAACATGCAAAAATCCTCTAACATGCTAAATACAGGGATCCCTCACTTTCCGCGGTTAATTGGGACCGAGATCCCCACGTGCCCATCGAAATCCACGAAGTAGGATCACCCCCCCCCAAACTGACATATACGTACATGTATGTGTATATATCAATAAATACTTATTCAATACTATGTCTGTCTTCCTTTCGGCTTTTTCCCTTTTTTACTCGGGAGTCGCCACAGCGAATCATCTGATTCTCACGTTTGATTTGGCAGAGGTTTTTACGTCGGATGCCCTTCCTGTCACAACCCTTTTTAGCAAGGGACAGAAACATGCTGACGGCTTTGCAGCTACTCTTTACGAAAGTCAGCAATGGTTCTTTTACATGCATCTCACCATAGACAGTGAGAGACATGGCCCGCCTTTGATAACCCAGTTAGCCGCACTGGGGGGGACAGTGACAACCTTGTGGCGAGTGGGACTCGAACCCCCAACTTTTGGATCAGCGATCGCCCTATACCACGAGACCACCACTGCCCCATTACTTATTCAATACTATAAATGCTTATAATAACAATTAAAAATTCAAAAATAATGCATAAGATGTAAATAAAATATAAATACACACACATACAGACGCACGCACACATGCAGATGCGCGTGCACACAACTCAGATGCACACCTCACAACAATGTAACTAGTTTTGATGAAAGATTTTGGGTTGTTTTTGGCTTTCTGTTTGTAATAATTGCCTTGTTTTGCGGCATTTTCCTTAACCTTTCCCCCTTTTCTTCCTTATACGCCCATTTCACTGGAGCGCGGAATGCAATGATTGTGGCGGAAAGAGGAGCTTCGGCATTTTTTACAGGGAAAATGGGTCAAAAACCTAAGGAAAATTGTACCTTCGGAACAGCTTTGAAACATTCACGGAATGTGCAGAAAAGACACAGAAAAGTCTGTACAATGTTGGAGTACATGCGTAAAAGCGCTCGGATTACCTTCGGAACCAGTGCAGATTGCAAAGGAAGACCTTCGGATAATTCACGGAATGTTCACGGAAAGCAAGGAACACTCGAGGAACGACTATTGCACTACTCCATTTTAGAAGGAAGAGCTACGGAATGATTGCAGAACAGGCGGAACGTTCATGTTCAACACAGAATGACTAAGGAATGACTGAGGAATACCCGGCGTGATCAAAGGATTTGCTCCTGATTCCGCTTATAAATATGCAGATTCAACCAAGGAAGATTATTCTACTATATGTTTATAATGTATGTTTATAATGTACAATAAATTTAAATTTTAACATATGTTTGTAATTTACCATATATTTCTAATGTGCGATATGGTTATGATTTACAATAAATTTTAAATTTAACATATGTTAATATGTTTAATATCAATGTCAATACATTCCTTTTATTTGCATCTCAAAAAATCATTCCAGACTAAAAACCATGAACACAAGTCCAAACCACAGTGATTATAACTTTAAAACTTTATTACATGTACAGCAGTGGTTCCTAACCTGGGTTCAATCGAACCCTAGGGGTTCGGTGAGTCAGTCTCAGGGGTTCGGCGGAGCCTCTGCCACGGAGGTCAAGACACACCCGACTCATCATGTCAATTAGTGATGACACGCCCCGATTGGCCATCACTGGCTGCAGATGATCACATTACATTGCTTGGCCAATCAGTGCCGTGGGGAATTTAGCGCGCTCAGTGGTCAATGTGTGAAGTCGTGACTTTTTCTTCGGAATATTTTAATCCATGCTAACTATGCCGAGCAAAAAATAGAAAGTGGTCAGACGAATATGTACAACATGGATTAACATGCATCACGGAACATGATGGGACTCAGCGTCCAATCTGAATGATTTGCAATGCCAAGTTGAGCAACTCTAGTCTCGCACCGGCAAAACTAAAGGAACACTTCCTGAAACTGCATGGAGATGGGGACTACAAGAACACAACAGTACCTATGTCTTGAATTTCTAAAAAATCATATTTTTATTTTTCACTGATGAAGGGTTCGGTGAATGTGCATATGAAACTGGTGGGGTTCGGTACCTCCAACAAGGTTAAGAACCACTGATGTACAGGAAAACAGAAAAAATAAAGTGAATGAACCGGAATAATTTCGTGAAAGTGACTTCCTTGAGTGTTCCACAAACCTTCCGTGAGTATTCCATGTTCAAAGCATGTTCAAAAGCATGTCCGCGGAAGATTTTGCCCTGCCGGGAGTGGAGGAATACATTCGGAATCATACGGAAGGACACGGAAGATGGCGGAACGACTGAGGAACGTCGGAGGATGACGACATTTTTGCTTCCGCGAGTCTGCCGCGCTCCAGTGAAATGGGGGTATTAATTTCCTTATTTTTTTATTTGATGATTATTTAAAAAAAAAAAAAAAAAAAAAAAAAAAAAAAAAAAAAAAAAAACTGCGATGCACTGAAGCCACATGAATTGAAGCGCGAAGTAGCGAGGGATCCCTGTATATGTCCATTTATCAGGATTATCTATAGAACCTATGAAATTGTATGCAGTCCATTAGGTTTAAAAAAAAAAAAAAAAGTACAATTCTGCATTTTCATTGTCAATGTCAGATTTTAAATGATCCCAGAACGAAGAACTGCCATAAAAGAAAATCATGTTTTGTTTACATTGTTAATAAACATGATTTTGGTTTGTACATAAAAGTAGATTCATCAAGCAAATAGATTTAGAGATTATAAGGATATTTTTCAATCCATGAACGTTCATTCATGGTGTGCTATAGCCAATGAGTTTCACATACACTGCCATCCTGCAACTGAATGCTTTTGCTATGTTTTTTTTTAGCCAAAACCAAAACTGTGCTTTATATTATGTAATAATTCAAAATGTATGAAAAGACCGAAATTGAAGGGGAAAAAGGTTTGGGGTGATGTTGTACATTTGCTGCATCTCTGCCATAATATTACAAATACAATTGTATGCATCAGCACACTCCTATACCGTTAGGCAAGATTATATGTTTAACAATGAGTAAACAGCGTTGCGAACGCTGAAAAACTTGTTAGCGGATACACAACACTGTTCACATCATCGCTGAACTTTCCACACTTCACTTACCTGCAGACAGCATACAGTTTAAACAGCACTTTCAGTTTGCCTCAAAACACTCCATCTACCATGAGATCATTGCAGCCGTGTCTTAACGTCATATCTTGGCACGTTAACGTCAGTTCAGGATTCGGTGAATCAGAGATCAAGATCAGTGGATATGCCTAATTTTCTCTTCTTTCTGCAGCCTGGCTGTAACTTCTTCTCTGTTCCCTGCCTGAGTGTGTTGTAATTAAGTTGTACAGTATTATATCCAAATTAATGAACAGGAAGATGTGTGAGAAGCTCTACGCTGCCCTTGTTCAGTGTACAGTTCAATACGGAAAAATCTAATTTACACAATTTCCCCAAGCCTAGTCGATCAGCCATGACATGTTTGCTGTCCAACATCTGCTTTTTTCAGCTTTGCAGGCTAATGTAGCTAACAAGTAATGGAAAACCGTCACATGGACCCTGCAGTCTCCCTCTAATTTCACACTTGAGGTGCAAATCTGTTGCGTTGCGCGCGAGTGATCTAGGCGTTTGAGGGTGGAAAAGCGGGCATTTTGGGACAGTTCTTTAGACTTCATTACATTCCGGATGTGTGCGGCGTGGTGCTTTAACGCCGCGACTCGTCATTCGGTGATAGCATCAGACTGAGTCACGAAATTGTGGTCATTATTCACTCAAGTGCATGTGCTGAAAAGGCCAGATAAAGATAATCGCTGTGATGAAACGTCCATTAAAATTTTAAAGTTAGTTTTCCATTTAGAGAAGAATGAAGGATTACATGTCATTATATGCAGCGGCTCCACATAAAACACTGCAAGCTATAAACATTATGTTTACATCCAGATAAGTGAATTATTCCCTCAATGTATTTTTCAGCATTTAATGAATATTTAATGAATATAAGCTGCTACTCTAATACTGTCTGATAGGTTTAATCATGAAAGAAGAGCACTTTTAGGACTTTAAATATACAGTACGTATATATCTAAATATTATTTGTTTTGCCATGTTTACTCTTCATTCTCCATATATTATGCAAAAACTAAAGTCAACATTATATTTACAGCATTGGGCAGGTGCTCCTATCCAGACGACATACAATTTTCATTTTTTTATACATCTGAGCAATTGAGGGTTAAGAGCCTTACGCAAGAGCCCAATAGTGGTAATATTAAGTGGATTGAACCACTGACCCTTGTCCCATTAACGTGCCGAATTAACCAGTCTGTCACCACTGCCCTGAGACCACCAAAACTCACACAGCGCTATGAAAACTACAAAATGTACAAACACAGCAAGAGGCTTCACCGAACAATTTAGTACCATTTCACACAAACTGACCTGATCCAATCATCCAGTAGAAACTGGATAATATACAGAAAACTATAATCTAATCATAAATGATGTAATCCTTATTAGTATATACAGTACAGGGATCCCTCTCTACTTCGCGCTTCAATTAATGCGGCTTCAGTGCATCGCGGTTTTTAAAAAAAATAATAATAAATATTCATCGAATTAAAAAATAAGGATATTATGGAAGAATGGGTGGAAAAGTTAAGGGAAATGTCACAAAAACAAAGCCAATTATGCAAAAACAAACCCCGAAACCAACACAAAACAAAAAACAACCCAAAATCTCCCATCAAGACTGGATACATTGTTGTATGTGGCGCCTGCGCAGCCACGCCCTCCATTTCTATTTCTACTTGTTCTTCAATTTCATTTTACTTTCGACCTCGGTCTCGGGACGTTTGCAAAACGAATGTTGGCAAGTTGGAGAGCGTCTGTATTTATATTTTATTTACATCTTGTTATTTTTTTCAATGTTTAATTGTTATTATAAGTATTTATAGCATTTGTATATGTATTTGTTGATATTATATACACACACATACATGTATGTATACGGTGGGGGGGTGGGGGGTGATCCTACTTCACGGATTTTGATGGTCGCGTGGGGATCTCGGTCCCAATTAATCGTGGAAAGTGAGAGATCCCTGTACTACACAGGAAGGGTGCAATCTGATTGGTTTGCTATCTCGGGATACTGGATATTATCCACCTTGCAACTCCAGAGTAATGCTCTGATCAAATCGGCAGATATAAACTCACGGTTTGTGACAGCCATTGATTTGGAAGTTCGAGAAATTCAACAAAATGTCATCCCAAAAAATAAGAATTCTCCGCAGTTTGTGGATTATTCAGTGACACCCTCAGAGCCTGCGGTAAGTTGTAGTATATACTACACAGAAACAGAACAGTAATGATGTGCTGTTAAACATATTTGAATTCTAAACAAACTAACAAGATTTTAAAGTATAACAATGTAAAATAATGGTGATGACAGCGTCTGATCTAATTACCCGTACAAGTTATACAAAGGGTCTTTAATTTTAAGCCCTAGATAGTCAACCAATCACATCGTGCTGTTCCTCTGTAGGAAGTCAGATTTCTGCTGCTGAAGAATTAACGCGAATCAAGATAACTAATATTATGACATTTTTCTTTACGGGTGAAACTATAGTGAGATTACTTGTTAGCGGCATTAACCTACAGCATTTCTGCCGATTGACTCAGTGTGAAATGTTATTAAATTTTTCTTTGAGGATGCCTACTTTAAAATGAGCCCCCCCACCCACCCCCCCAACAAAGAGTGGAATGATGGGAAAGCTGACTAATCTTAGTACAGTGGTACCTCACCTTACAAAAAATCCCAGCAAATGAAAAGTCCAGGTTATGAAAAACATTTTTTGTCTCTGTATACGAAACAAGTTCTCCTTACGAAACGCGCCATTCAAACAATCCATTGGCTATCTCCCAACATCCCACCCTGCTGGCCTCCCATTGGCTAGGAGGGATGACGCAGCTCCCTCCCATTGGCTATTATGGAGCTGCTTCTCCCAAAATGCTTTTCGTGTAAAGGACAGAGTTACTGTTGTTTCATGAGTTTTTTGAGTGTGCTCACTGCAACTTTATGACTCAGGCTTTTAACCTTCCATAAACATTTGTAAGATTTAGGGGGTAGTATTGGGGGCCTTGGAACAAATCACACGTTTTACATGTAAAATGCGGTTCAATTTACCAAAAATCCAGGTGAAGAAAAAGGCTCTGGAACGGATTAATTTCGTAAGGTGAGGTACCACTGTAGTCTTAAGTACCGTTACACCTCAGCTAGCATTTTAATCTATATAGCACGAGATCATGGTTTTGTTTTGTCCGTCTTAATTTCTCAAGACTAAATAACCATCTCCTCGGTTAAACTGCGTGTATGTGTGTCTGATGGCTGGATATTGTGGTGTATGATGCCTCTGTGAATGATATGACAGACATGGCGTCGCACGTAGTTGATGTTGATTCTTCAAGGAGAATACTGTATTCCGAAGCACAACATTCCTCACTTCATTACTTATTTCAAAAGTCTGTGCCGAGTTTCATCCCTCCTGCTCCATTTCTCACATACTTTCCTCTTCTCTTCCTCAAGTCAAGGCAGAGCGGCATGTTGGCGTGGTCCTTCTTCAGGCGGGAGAAGTTTGAAAACTCAGTTGGCGGCGTGTGATTTAATTACGGAGTCATTTTTCCTTAAAAAGCAGAAATTCACTGCAAGGTCCCTGGAGCTCTTTGTTTGTTTTGGGTGCATTTCCCATTTTATGTAATTAGTGCTTGTGCAGGTCTGCTGAGGGCCTCATTTTAATGAAGGAGCAAAGAGGATTTGTGAGCATTAAGCTCCAGGATGACAGGCTGGCCGGCGTTAAACGTCTCTGCCTTCATAAATGAGAAATAAATTGGGGGAATGGTGTAGAAAAATGTTCCTGATTTCTGTTTTGTTTTTTTTTTCCTTTCTTCACATTTGAACAGCCAGCCGGCTTTCTATCTTTGTCATTCTCAACCTGGTTGGAAATCAGTTCTCTGATTGCTCAGGCTCTTTTGTTCACCCTGAATTGCACCTATTTCTTCGAACTGTGTAAACAGACTGCCCTGGAGTGCTGTGAAGAGCCTGGTAATTGCAGCGTCTCTTCAATTGTCATTCAAGGCAACACAATACGCTTCATGCTAATTGAAAATATTGGTCTAATCTCAGAGCTTGGGATACTTCTCGGGGCGCGCACGGGGGAGGGGGGGGGTGTCCTTTAGTCTAAACTAAGCGTGGAGAGCTTTCTGAATGAGAGCTGCAGCAAAATGGGATGGAATGGGCATGACGGTCTACTACGCGAAACTGAACTAACTAATCCTGCCAGGTGACATTGTTCCAAGTTTGGTATCTAGCCCTGGCTGCCAAATACGGAATTAAACCTGCTAGCTGTCATCTGTGCTACAGAGCTATTGAGAGATGAAAAGGCCATTATGCCCCATAAAACCTCTCTCTGAGTCAAACAAATGGCTTGCGCTATAGTTTCTGTACTAACTTCAGCCGTTTTCTAAGGTTAAGGCAGGGCCTGTTATTAATGGGAGGAGTAGTTGCTGTGGTAAAGCGAGAGGAGGGGTAATTACATCTTGCATGAACTTTCGACAGACGGGGCGGATTTCTTTGCTTAAGGTAGCGCTGAACATCATGACCTGCTTCTCATGTGGGGTCATGCGGAAAATCTCCTGAACGTCACGCCGCATGTCTAAAAAAAAATAATAAAAAAAATGTAAAAAAAATCCTTCAGTTGCATTTTCATTTTAACTTGTGAGAATGTGTGGAAAATAAACAAACCACTTCAGATTTCTAATTTTCAAAACAGTAAATATTCTCATTGTATCGTTGTCAAAACCACCTCCCTCGCTCTCACTACTTCCCTCCAGCATTACCTTCCTGCCCTGACTACTGCCGCCCTCTTTCTGAACACTACCTCCACCCCTAAACATCGCCTCTCTCACTCACACCACTTCCTTCTGAACACCGCCACCCTCGCGCTGAAGACCACCTCCCTCGCTCTGAACTGAAGACTTCTTCACAACATCGCCTCCCTCCCTCAGAACACTGTCTTCCGCCCTTTAAACAATGCCTGCCTCAAAACATCACCTCTCTGCCTCAGAACACCACCTCCCTCCCTCAGGCCACCTCCTCTCTGCCTCAGAACACTGCCTCTCTGCCTCAGAACACCATCTGTCTGTCTCAGAACACCGCCTCTCTGCCTCAGAACATCGCCTCCCTCCCTCAGGCCCAGCCTCTCTGCCTCAGAACACCGCCTCTCTGCCTCAGAACACCGCCTCCCTCCCTCAGAACACTGTCTTCCTCCCTTTAAACAATGCCTGCCTCACAACTTCACCTCTCTGCCTCAGAACACCACCTCTCTGCCTCAGAACACCACCTCCCTCCCTCAGGCCCAGCCTCTCTGCCTCAGAACACCGCCTCTCTGCCTCAGAACACCGCCTCCCTCCCTCAGAACACTGCCTCCCTCCCTCAGAACACTGTCTTCCTCCCTTTAAACAATGCCTGCCTCACAACTTCACCTCTCCGCCTCAGAACACCACCTCTCTGCCTCAGAACACCACCTCCCTCCCTCAGGCCCAGCCTCTCTGCCTCAGAACACCGCCTCTCTGCCTCAGAACACCGCCGCTCTGCCTCAGAACACTAGCCTCGCTCTCACTGAACACAACCTCTCTTGCTCTCACCACTACTTACTCTAGCATTCCCTTCCTGCCCTGAACACCGCCTCCGTCACTCTGAACACTACCTCCTTCCCTAAACATCGCCTCTCTCACTCACAAATCTGCTTTCCTCTGAACACTACCTCCCTGTCCCAGAACATTACCTCCATCTCAACACTAACCAACTCCCCTCAACATTACTCCCCTACCCTAAACACCACCTCCCTCATGCTGAACACTACCCCCCCCCACACACACACACCCTCGGAGGTTCCCTTCCTCTCAATACTACCTACCTATGCTACCTCCATCTCTCTCAACACCACCACGAACCTCCTACTGGACATTACCTCCCTCTTCAACACCGCCTTCCTACCTATCAACACTACCTCCCTCGCACACAAGCTCTACCTCTCTGCCCTCTACAGTGCCTCCCTTCCTCTAAGCACTGCCACTTAAGGGGAAAAATACCATCCCTTTAAAGAGTAATTCCTATAAACACTAATTCCTTGTTCATCCAGTATAATAAGATCTCAAAACAATGCCTGTTTTTGGAACAGAGTTTTCGTTTATAGGACGCCCCTCACCGAGCTGTTCCAGCATCTTGTCACACTCATCCAGGATGAAGTGCTTGATGTGGCGCAGGTTGAGACTTTTGTTGCGTGAAAGGGCCAGGATGCGGCCGGGCGTTCCCACCACGATGTGAGGACTCTCTCGCTTCAGCGTCTCCTCATCCTTTTTTATAGGCAAGCCGCCAAAAAACACAGCCACCTGAGGGCGTACAGAAAAACAAAAATAGCATAAAGCAGAGTGTGCTGAGAAAAATAACACCTTTATTTACACAACATTGTTTTCTCACCTAAGCATTTCCTTATAAGCGGGCATCTTTAGACGAAATCCCTACAGATATACAATTACAATAAACAACATGTATAATATTTTCATTATCAACAGGAGAAGCTGGACGAGTTGGAGATAAGATTAAAAAAAAGTCGACGATAAATTCTGGTAAAAGCCGTGTTTTGATTTTCAGCTTTAAAGCACGTGAGACTGTTGGTATTTTATAAATATGAAAGTTTAGCTTTATATTACACAAAGTGATATCGTGTCAGTTCTTCGGAGTTAAACCATTAAAAAAAAAAAAAAATCACTCAAAAGAATAAAATAACCAAAACAGACTACACACAGAGAGAAGTGATCGTTGCTCACTGCTGCATTTCATTTTCGTTAATGAATGTGCTGCAGTCGTGCTAATTTGAAAAGGCTAATATTATTGCATAAATTTTATCATCGTTATTTTCACCCATCTTTAAAGAAAAGCTGAGAATGTGCTTTCGAAAGACAGCAACAGACAGCCTTTTACACCTCTTTTTTTTTTTTACATCTACATACAAAAGCGATCTTTTCGAACCTTGACGGTAGGCATGTACTTGGAGAAGCGCTCATACTCCTTGCTGATCTGAAATGCCAGCTCTCGGGTATGACACATCACCAGCACTGACACCTGGGAACGAGAAATTATCCATGTCAGAGTTATCTTTAGGAATCACACACGCCTTAAAAACTACAGTGGTACCTCACTTTACAAAATTAATCCGTTCCAGCGCCTTTTTCGTAACCTGCATTTTTCGTAAATTGAACCGCATTTTATATGTAAAACGCGTGATTCATTCCAAGGCTCCCAATACTACACCATAAACCCTTTAAAAATGATAAAAGTACACCAATTTTGTATGAAATATGTATCAAATATGTGTTAAAAGTAAAAGAAAATTATTTACATTTTTTAAATCTCTCGACCCACCCATGCGACGCTTTAAAGTCCGGGGGTTGCTGGTCTGAAGAACCCTCATCCCCACCCTCCTTCACAAGGTCCTTAAATATGGCGGTTGCTTTTTCCGAAATAATCGCCTCCGTCACTGTATCTCCGCTTTTAATGCCTCCTTCTGCTTCAATGTCGTCCCGATTGTTGAGGGTTTCGGCCATACTCCTTTGCGATTTCACTCAACCGAATCTCACTCTCATATTTTTTTTTTTTATCATCTCCTGTTTTACTTTTATTGTTAACGGAGCCCGCGTCTTCTTTTCAGTCTCAGCAGGAATCACTTTCTTGGGGCTCATGATTAATAACAAAAAATAACTCTGCAATAAGTACACTCAAAAAACTCACGAACCCAACAGTACAACTCTCCTTCACGCGTGTGTGTCTAACAATGGGTCGAAGGCACACGAAAAGCATTATGGGTACACGTAAAGGTATTCTGGAGATTCAGCTCTTTCCTAGCCAATGGGAGGCCAGCGGGGCAGGGTGTTGGGGGACAACCAATGGAAAAGCAACTCGCGCATTGTTTGAATGCTTGAATGGCACGTTTGAATTTTTAAGATGGCGCTTTCGTAATGTGAACTTGTTTCGTATCCAGAGACAAAAATTTTAGGAAAATGTGTTTCGTAACCTGCATTTTTCATTTGGTGAGACTTTCGTAAAGTGAGGTACCACTGTATTTACAAATTAAAAAATATATATATATAAAGGTTTATTTGGAGTGATAGAAATTAGATCATAGTTTAAATAAAGTTCACCTGTAAACACTTCAGGTGTGTCAATCTAAAGCATGGTTGTGGTAATGTGTGTGATGGACTCATTATGCGTAATCCTTATTCAATCACTGATTTCAGCCGAGATGAGATTTCCTTTTTCAGCTTTTTCCCCTTTCAGGGGTCACCACAGCGAATGATTCGCACGTTTGATTTGGCATAGGTTTTAACGTCAGATGCACTTCCTGACACAACCCTTTAGCAACGGACAGAAACACGCTATGCAGCCTACTCTTTTACGAAAGTCAGCAATAGTTGTTTTACATGAACCTCTCACCATAGACAGTGAGAGACATGGCCGGCCTTTGATAACCCAGTTAGCTGTACTGGGGGACTGATTTGAGCTCATATCCTTTAATAATACTTAAAAGCAGATGATGGTAACTTTTAATACTGTAATAACAATGAGTATAACTTTGAGTTTTCGGTATATTACCTGTCCAGTCACTGGCTCCAGCTGCTGGAGTGTCGCCAATACAAAGACGGCCGTCTTCCCCATACCCGACTTGGCCTGGCACAACACATCCATGCCCAAGATGGCTTGTGGAATGCACTCATGTTGAACTAAAAGATGAAATAAAAAAGAAAAGCCAATGTAATTTGTCCACACTTCTATCATATACAGGGATCCCTCGCTACTTCGCGCTTCAATTCATGCGGCTTCAGTGCATCACGTTTATTTATTTTTTTTTTTAAATATTCATCAAATTAAAAAATAAGGAAATTCAGGAAGAATAGGGGGGAAAGTTAAGGAAAATGCCACAAAACGTGACCAGTTATGCAAAAAAAACCCCAAACAAAGAAAAAACAACCCAAAACCCCACAACAAAAAAACGACTTATATTTTTGTGAGGCCCGCATCTGAGTGCGTTTGTGCGTCTGTATGTGTGTATTTATATTTTATTTACATCTTATGCATTATTTTTGAATGTTTGATTGTTATTTAAGCATTTACAGCATTGAATATGTATGTATTTATATTATATACACATATACATGTACGTATACATCAGTCAGGGGCGTTGATCCTACTTCACGGAATTCGGTAGTCGTGGACGGTGGGGTGGGGGATCTCGGTCCCAATTAACCGCGGACAGTAGAGGGATCCCTGTACACTGCTTTATTTTGTTCCTCCTCATGCAATTCACCCTCAGATGGATGCTCGAAACCACAATCCACGATGGCCCTGAGGAGCTCAGGCTTTAACAGGAAGTCTCTAAACCCTGAGGAATGGATGGAAACATAGGATCCTTTGAGCCCTTCTTTCCTCAAGGCCAAGGTGCTGCCATCTCCACCGAGTCCTCCATCCCCAACACCTCCCGTCGCATCCACCTCATCCTCCTCGTAGTCCAACAGCTCATTATCCACATCGTTCTCGGTCATTCTTTGGATGGGAGAGAAGCACAAGAGCAGAGTCATTGCACAAGCATGCACAAGTCCTGTTTTCAAAAACATTTCAACATCTTCCTACTCCAAACATAACTGAGTCTATCAACAACTCAGAAATTGACAGAAGTCAGAGGAGGGAAAATACTAAAACGTGCAGGGCAGAAGGTTCGCTGGAACCAAGGATGGAGAACCTGTGATTTCGTGGATCTCCTGAAATTTCTGTTACACCTTTTTTTTTTTTTCACTTTAATAAAGAGATGAGAAGATTTTATATGAAGTTGGAATATCCGAGTGTTAATTCCGAAAGCTTACATAAATTAATTGGCTGATTGACAACATAAAGTGTAAAAAAAATAATAAAGGTGACAGAAATAATTCTGAACTCGCAAAAATTTACAAAATTAGACATAAAAATTATTTTCATAATACATAGTTATAAGTGCTGCATGCATAACGGTCTCTGTGGCGCTGCACACCTAATTAGCATTGCTAGTTCGCGTTACAGTTTTACACTTTAAACGATAAACAATCAATACAAATATTTATAAGTGACATTTTTATTTCAAATACATGAAAAAAACACTTACTTCAGATTGAACCTGTGCAACTATTTATTTCTCGAATTTTGCTTCACCTGCTCGCGCGACTTTCCAATCGTCATTTGCGTGCGACAAACACGTCAAAAGGCCCCAAAACAGAGGCTGTCCTATCACCGCCTGACTATAATTCAAGCTTGTATACGTATTTTAGAATCTTGTGTGTTTGTTCTTCAATTCCTGACCAATTTCGACAGCCTTAAAACCCTCCAAATGAACAGTAAGTTAAATATTAACGGTTTAAAATGTATAAAACTGCCGAAATGTGTGCTAATAGATTTCTTGGTACCCACGTGTAGCTGTTGTAGCGTTGTGTTTATTTTCCTCATGTGTTTCACGTACTGGATATCCACCGTTTTCAATTGACGTTGCCCCTTCTACGTCATGGTGTTGCCCATTTAAAATCGTGAATGTTTATTTTCTATTATTAGAAGGATGTCGTGTTTTAAGGGAGATCTAAACTTTTGCCCGGAGTGTGGTAACATTCTTCCGATCCCAGGAGTCCACGATTTTATCACCTGTCCTCGATGCGCCTTTAATATCCCTGTGATGGGTGAGAATTCATCTTCTCTTTTCTCCTTTTCATTTAATTCTCTTCATTTATTCATTAAAAGCATGGTGGTGTAATTGATGATCCAGCTAAGCATTAGATCTTGGTTGTACCTTCTGGCTATTTTAAATATGTTTAATAAATAAAGGTTTGAAGGATATTTTTAGATCAGGATTAAAACTCAAATATAGTTTCAAGTATAATTTTTTTTTTTTTTGGGGGGGTGGAATTATATTTAGTCATGTAATACAGTAAATGTATACAATAAGTACAGTATACAGTAAATGTGTTATTACCATTTGATCACTAGGTGGCACAGTGTTTGAAAGCCACCTTAATAAATAATGTTTATTAATAAGCCTTTTGAAATTGCACAACCAATGAAATTATTTCTGAACAGTTAAGCTGTTTTTAGTTACAGCAGGATATCAGTGACCTTTTTTCATTTATTCAACCTTATAAAGTGTAACCATGTCAGTGTTCTTGAGCCTGTCCAAGGAACACTGGGTGTCCTCTTCTTTTCCCTTCATTTTTTCCCTTTTTCAGGGGTCGCCACAGCGAATCATCTGATTCGCATTGTTTGATTTGGTGTAGGTTTTTACATCAAATGCCCTTCCTGACACAACCCTTTAGCAAGGGGCAGAAACATGCTGATGGCTATGCAGTTACTTTTGTCGAAAGTCAGCAATGGTTGTTTAACATGAACCTCTCACCATAGACAGTGAGAGACATGGCTGGCCTTTGTGCGGTTAGCCGCACTGGGGGGGGGGGGACAACCTTGTGGAGAGTGGGACTCGAACCCCCAACCTTAGGATCAGCGATCCAGCGCCCTTTACCATCAGCAAAACACTGGGTGTGAGGTGGGAATAAACTTCACACACATACAATTGTTTGAAATAAGTACTTTTATGGCCAAAAAAAAAAAAAAAATCTATTTCCTGATGCAAGAGATCCAAATTTACTTTTCGAGTGTGTACGTATTTAGCCTTTTAGGAAAAGAAAAGCATATCATTGTTTACACCGAAGAAATTGTTCTGAGAAAGGGCCTTGGACCCCATCTAATATTTATGAGGTCTGATTGGATCCCCAAAGTTCCTCCTCACACCCATGACTGATTCTGAGAAGCTGAATGGCCGAATAATTAATCCTTTCATACCTTTAATTTCGCCGCCATCAATTTCTGGCATTACCATTTCTGACATTTAGTCTTATCACTATGTTGAAGGCAAAAAAAAAAATACAGACGCTCCCTGACTTACATTCATCCGTTTTACATTTTTTCTATTTTTTTTTTTTTTTTTTAAAGTCAAATTTTGAGTTTAGACGTACCTACGTGTACGCTGACGTAATGACAGTGCGTCCATTGTTCCAAAAGAAAGACTGAACGTGCCCCTCCTTCTTCCCAGTTCAGTTATTTATATATATATATATATATATATATATATATATATATATATATATATATACACAGTAAAACCTCCGCTGACGAACGCTTAAGCTCACGAACTTTTCGCCTAAAGAACATTAAATTTGCGAGCATATAGTCTCTGCTGACGAACTAGTTTTCGGCGGACGAATCAAACCACGTGGTCGAACAGCGCCACGGTGGCGGCCACGAGAAGCTGACGCACGCTCACGGCGTCACAGTTCGTCACCCCCTTTCTTTGAGTGCGGAAGTGGTTTGTGTTTGATAGACATTTTGGACCATATTGAGTGTACTTTTGCTATTATGGGACCGAAAAAGACCCCACCACAGGCGGAGATCATTGAAAAACACGAACGAGGTGTGCGTTTGTGTGACTCAGCGTCCCAGTACCAGTACACTAAGTCTACCATTGCTCCCATCCTTAAGAACAAGGAAGCTATTAAAGGTGCGTGTGTGGCTAAGGGTGTTTCCAAACAGTAGGCGTTTCCAAACTCTCCTTCCAAACAGTAAGTCCCTCCCTCCCTCCTCCTCCCACTCCATTCCATCAAGCCATCAACTACCATCACAAAGGTAAATAAAACGACTTTATTATACAGTACAGTTTATTTCTTTAATTACAATACAATAGCACATTTATTATACATAAAATAAGGTATATTTTTGTGTAGTTTTAAGGCTTATTTAGTAGAAAATTATGTTTTATGGGGACTTGGGAACGGATTATTCTCATTTTAATGGTTTCTTATGGGAAATAAATGTTCGGAAGACGAACTTTTCGCCTTACACACACTTTCTGGGAACCAATTATGTTCGTGAGCTGAGATATCACTGTATATATATATATATATATATATCTCAGTTATATAGCGTGTTACTCTTGTGTTAAGACCTCATCTCTGTGATCTTTGTGTTTACACGGTTTTGCGGACTTTTGTAACCCTAAGCAAATATGGTTGGTCAGAAGCGTAAGCCTACTAGCATGGGCGCAAGTCTCATACACAGAGATGAATTAACTATCTGCTCAGATCGGCGCAATCCACCATGCATACTCAGTTAAGCAAAGACAGTTGTAAAATGAATGAAAACCCGGTGATTCACATCAGTGCATGCCGTGTTCTAAACAACTCCAACGGCACCCTTGCGCACTTGAAAGACCGGAAGTCCGTATAACCCACAGCAAGTACGCTACTTCGCAATTACAATACTTTCAGTTTTGAGCGCCTCACATATTGTAAGCGTTGATTGGCTGTTTTAAGCTTCATGTAAAGTTACTGGGTATAAATAAGTGACTTATTTGAAATTAATGTTGATATTATTTTATATATTTGATATTATTTTACAATGTTCTGTTTATAATAATTGATTTAGGGGTGTTTTTATGAGATACGGTAATGGTATTTATGGATGTATAGTACAGTATGATACAAAATTCAATACAATACAAAATTCATACCGGATCGGTCGAGGCCCGGGTTAACAACGACCGCCATCAGTGCTGTCAACCAACAGGGTGCTGATGGAAATTGGACTACTGTTGGTCGAAGACGTCGAAGAAGGAGAGGCGGGAGGCGTGTCCGTAGGCAGAGAGAGAAGAGGAAATGCGTGAGCCTAGGACTGAGAGTAGGGACTTTGAATGTTGGAACTATGCAAGGAAAAGATAGGGAGCTGGCTGACATGATGCAGAGGAGGAAGGTGGACATACTGTGTGTCCAGGAGACAAGGTGGAAAGGTAGAAAGGCTAGAAGCTTAGGAGCAGGGTTTAAACTGTTTTATAATGGTGTGGATCGGAAGAGAAATGGAGTAGGAGTCATCTTGAAGGAGGGGTTTGTCAGGAATGTTCTAGAAGTGAAAAGAGTGTCAGACAGAGTGATGAGTCTCAAGTTAGAAATTGAAGGCGTGATGCTCAATGTTGTTAGTGCTTATGCCCCACAGGCAGGATGTAAGCTAGAAGAGAAGGAGAGATTCTGGAGTGAGTTAGATGAAGTGATGCAGAGTACGCCCAGAGGTGAAAGAGTGGTCATTGGAGCAGACTTCAATGGACATGTTGGTGCAGGCAACAGAGGGGACGAGGAAGTGATGGGCAGGTTTGGTATCCAGGACAGGAACACAGAAGGACAGATGTTGATCGATTTTGCAAAAAGGATGGAAATGGCTGTGGTGAATACTTTCTTCAAGAAGAAACAGAAGCATTGGGTGACTTATGAAAGCGGAGGTAAGAGCACACAGGTAGACTACATCTTGTGTAGGCGATGTAATTTGAAGGAAGTCAGTGACTGCAAAGTAGTAGTGGGTGAGAGTGTTGCCAAACAGCATAGGATGGTGGTGTGCAGGATGACACTGATGGTGAGAAAGGTGAAAAAGGCAAAGGCAGAGCAGAAGACAAAGTGGTGGAAGCTGAAAAAGGAAGAGTGTCGTGTTGTCTTCAAGGAGGAGTTGAAACAGGCTTTGGGTAGTCAGGAAATGCTTCCAGAGGACTGGACAACCACAGCCAATGTGATCAGGGAGACCGGTAGGAGAGTACTTGGTGTGTCCTCTGGAAGGAAAGTAAATAAGGAAACTTGGTGGTGGAATGAGGAAGTGCAGGAGTGTGTACAAAAGAAGAGGTTAGCCAAGAAGAAGTGGGACATTGAGAGGACCGAAGAGAGTAAACAGGAGTACAGGGAGACACAGCGTAAGGCGAAGGTAGCAGTGTCAAAGGCCAAACAGAGGGCGATGATGACTTGTATGATAGGTTGAACAGTAAGGAGGGAGAAAATGATCTATACAGGCTAGCACAGCAGAGAAATAGAGATGGGAAAGACGTGCAGCAAGTTAGAGTGATAAAGGACAGAGAGGGAAATGTATTGACTGATGACAGAAGTGTGCTGGGACGAAGGAAAGAGTACTTTGAAGAGCTGATGAATGAGGAAAATGAGAGAGAAAAAGAGTAGAAGGGGTGACCGTTGAGGAGCAGGAAGTAGCAAAGATTAGTAAGGGAGAAGTGAGGAGGGCATTGAAGAGGATGAAGAGTGGAAAGGCAGTTGGCCCTGATGACATACCAGTTGAGGTATGCAAGTGTCTAGGGGAGGTAGCAGTAGATTTTCTGACAAGAATATTCAACAAGGTCTTAGAAAGTGAGCAGATGCCAGAGGAATGGAGGAGAAGTGTGCTTGTGCCCATTTTTAAGAACAAGGGAGATGTACAGAGTTGTGGCAACTACAGAGGGATAAAGTTGATGAGCCATACAATGAAGCTATGGGAAAGAATAGTGGAAGCAAGACTAAGGGCAGAGGTCAGCATTTGTGAACAACAGTTTGGTTTCATGCCAAGAAAGAGCACCACAGATGCAGTGTTTGCTTTGAGGATGTTAATAGAGAAGTACAGAGAAGGTCAGAAGGAGCTGCATTGTGCCTTTGTGGATCTGGAGAAAGCATATGACAGGGTGCCGAGAGAAGAACTGTGGTATTGTATGAGGAAGTCTGGAGTGACAGAGAAGTATGTTAGAGTGGTGCAGGACATGTATGATAGCTGTAAGACAGTGGTGAGGTGTGCTGTCGGTGTGACAGAAGAGTTCAAGGTGGAGGTGGGACTGCATCAAGGGTCAGCTCTGAGCCCCTTCTTGTTTGCTATGGTGATGGACAGGCTAACAGACGAGGTTAGACAAGAATCTCCATGGACTATGATGTTTGCAGATGACATAGTGATCTGTAGTGAGAGCAGAGACCAAGTGGAGGAAAATCTAGAGAGGTGGAGGTATGCCCTGGAAAGGAGGGGATTGAAGGTTAGTCTTAGTAAGACAGAATACATGTGTGTGAACGACAAGGACCCAAGAGGAACTTTGAGGTTACAGGGGGCAGGGATAAAGAAGGTGGAGGATTTTAAGTACTTAGGCTCAACAATCCAGAGCAATGGAGAGTGTGGAAAAGAGGTGAAGAAGCGTGTGCAGGCAGGTTGGAATGGATGGAGAAAAGTGTCCGTGTGATGTGTGATAGGAGAGTATCGGCAAGAATGAAGGGAAAAGTGTACAAGACGGTGATGAGGCCAGCAATGTTGTATGGTTTAGAGACAGTGGCCCTGGGGAAAAGACAGGAGTCAGAGTTGGAGATAGCAGAGATGAAAATGTTGAGGTTCTCTTTGGGAGTAACGAGGATGGATAGGATCAGAAATGAGTACATCAGAGGGACAGCACATGTAAGATGTTTTGGAGACAAAGTCAGAGAGGCTAGATTGAGATGGTTTGGACATGTACAGAGGAGGGATAGTGAGTATATTGGTCGTAGGATGCTGAGGTTGGAACTACCAGGCAAAAGGCCCAGAAGAAGACCAAAGAGAAGCTTTATGGATGCGGTGAAGGCGGACATGAAGGTCGTTGGAGTAAGAGTAGAAGATGCAGAGGATAGGGAGAGATGGAGGCAGATCATTTGCTGTGGCGACCCCTGAAGGGAACAGCCGAAAGGAAAAGAAGAAGAGTACAGTATGAGCGTCATACGTCACTGTAACAACTTGCGTTCGGCCGTCCGGAACCAATTAAAAACGTAAGTCGTGGAGCGTCTGTAAATAAAAATAGTTTCGCTGTTTGTTAACCCTGTAGTTACCACCTGTCTTTCAGTGCTCTTGTTCTTAGCTCAATGCCACCTGGTTGAGCTCCCAGAGTGAAGAACATGGTGTTATCATGCAGTCCTTATACAGAGTGGAATGGAATCTTACACTCACTTCAGTGAATAATCTCCATGTACAATAGTCACAAATCATCCAACAATCAAATAATACAGTAATTCATACAGTTGAGCTTCTGTCTGTATAATTGTTACGATTTACATGTAGGACCTTTCATTTGAGACGACTAGATTGGACAGTTCTTCATTTCAGGATCATGAATATAAAAATAAAGGAAGTATGATCTCTCATTCCAAAATATTACAATTTCTGTACTCAATTTCTGTACATATGTAACATATGGTATTCAATACTAACATTTTCATGTACTTGCTAATAATTAATTCCAGAGTGTGATATTCCAGTAATTTGCATGTGATCTATGGAGGATCATTCACAGTCCACTGTCATACTGTACACACTGACTGAATAAACATCATTCAGACCATATTCCTGGACAGTGCAATAATCATGTTTAAAACAGGTCTCAAACATCATCACATTTTATCACCGTGCACTTTATAATTAAAAGCTGTACCTCTTATTTTGTGTATATCCTGTATCTCTGACATATTCATCCTTCTGTATATATTTGAATACGTGAATAGATCTATAGGTGTATATGAGGTATGTATGTCTGTGTTTGCAGTGGTACCTTGACTTACGAAATTAATCCGTTCTGAGGGCGAGCTTCTAGGTCAAAATGTTCGTTAGATGAAACAAAAGTTCCCATTGGAAATAATAGAAACCCAATTAATCCGTTCCAACCCCCTCCCAAACTCGTATAACCTGACACAAACATGTATATTTGACTTAATATATTAAAGATAAACATATCTTCTTTCTCTTCTTTTTTTTCGGCTTTTTCCCATTCTCGAGAGTCGCCACAGCGAATCATCTGATTCGCACATTTGATTTGGCATGGGTTTCTACGTCGGATGCCCTTGCTGTCACGTCCTTTTAGCAAGGGACAGAAACACGCTGACGGCTTTGCAGCGTACTCTTTATGAAAGTCAGCAATGGTTCTTTTAGATGCCTCTCACCATAATAAACATATTAAAACAATATATATTTCATAATAATAATACATGTACATTCACATTAATAATAATAAAACAAGAATAAACAATAAGTCAGATAACCCGATCATCAACTGCAGCGATGTCATGTGGGCAGGCATGAGGTGGTGCATAACAGAGAAGGAGGAGAATTTTGTGCATGTATATGCTATGAATGCGAGGGAGGTGAGCTCCCACAAGGCCAGTGCTTCTCAAATAGTGGGGTGCAGTGTGATGCCAGTGGGGGGGCACATATGACCCTGGGGAACATGCTTTTTTTGCCATACTGTACTAGAATTAAGTAATTGTGCAGCCTGTACAGTAGGTGGCGGTGATGCTCTCACTGTGTTCTCTATGGTGTAGGGAAAAAGCACCAAGCAAACGATATGAAGTGCAGTAAACACTATTTATAGTCGCGAATGGGGCATGAAATGGGGTTTTTTTTTTGTTTGTTTGTTTTTTTTCTTCCATTCCTATAGGTGGCATCACAGAAAATAATTGAGAAGTACTACACAAAGCGTTCTCGGAGTGCGGAGGAATACACGCAGAAGCATATCTTTATCTTTACCTTTATCTTTGACATTTCAGACCGGCAGGCAACAGGCCTTCTTCAGTTCATGGGTCAAAAACACTCAGTGTCCCCAACTGTATCTGATATCCCGGATCACCCCCCACCCCCCCTCCACAATACAAACATGAGATACATGAATGAGTGAGTGTGAAAGATTTAATGGATTAGTCCCGTGATGATCTGGGATCTGCTCAGGGTGTACTCCACCTTTAACCAGATTCGACTAAAATGGGCTTCAACCTGAATGAATAATCAACAACATCTGACCAACAGTGCTGAACAATATAAATTGGTGTATACTACATGTGCGTTATGTAATCTGATTGGTTGGGTAACTCAGGATAATTATATACTTAATTATTTATATTAACACATTGAATTTCTTCTCTTTTCAGAACTTTCAGGCCATGTGATCAAGTCATCAGTGTTGTTTAATTCGTTAGAGAACAGCTCATCTGTTGTAGACCGTGAAGAAGACATTGAGCGTAAGGGCCCAGTGGTGAGTTAATTTTGATTAACTGTGAGACCAAAGCTGGTGCAAAGCCAATACTTGGCCCTGAAACAAGACCCTGAACTCTTTGATTCTGTACCAGATTCTGCAATTAGTTCATGAAGTATTAATTCTCCTTGAATCGTTGAACAGGTTGACAGGAGGTGTTCACGCTGCAATAAAGAAGGAATGGTTTACCACACGAGACAGATGAGATCTGCTGATGAAGGCCAGACAGTGTTTTTCACATGCATTCACTGCAGGTAATGTTCATGCGACTCCCAATGACTGTTCGTTCATCTGTAGTGCAGGATGCAGCTCGTCATTTTCAGCTTAATAAGATTTTCTGGTGAAAAATAGATGTAAATGTTTACTTTTTTTAGCAACGTAATGAACATTAATTTATATACAGGGATTCCTCACTTTCTGCGGTTATTTGGGACCGAGACCCCTCCAGTGCGCGCACGCGACCATTGAATTCTGAGATCAACCCCCCCCCCCCAACTAACGTATATAATATCAATAAATTCAATGCTATAAATGCTTATAATAACAATTAAACATTCAATAATAATGCATAAGATGTAAATAAAATATAAATATACACACATTTCTATGTGAGGTGTGCATCTAAGTGTGTTCACGCGTATGTGTGCATGCGCGTGCACGCACTCAGATGCACACCTCACATAAAAATGTAAGTACACTAGGCCCTTGACTATTTGCAGTTTTGCACTCATGGTTTGAGTATTCGCGGATTACCAAGCAGCTGACACGTCACTCAAATTCAGCCAATGGCTGTCCTCCTTCCTGCTGATTGGTTGAGATGATATAACGCCCCTTTTTTTTCATTCGCGCACAAGTTTTCAATGAGCCTCTTTTTTTTTGTGCGTTTTAATTACCTTTTAAGGTCTATGATGCCACTCAATCGCTGTGCGTCTCCTCTGGCTAAGCGCTAGAAAAGGTAATGACGTTGGATGTCTCTTCCGAAGAAATAAGACTTTCTCCTGAAGAAATGACAGTTTGCTCTGAAGTGCCCGAAGAGAAATAATCATCTGAAAGCACTCTAATATGAAAGTCTTTTTCAATCATTATTCCAGTACAGTACCTAAGTTAATGTTTAGAATATTTGTGTGTATGATTTTATGTACTGTGGTGTAGTTTGTTTATTGTTTTGTTTTGTTTAACCACATTTCATGTTCTTTTATGTTCTTTTTGTTATGGTCTGTGTTTTGGGGGACTTTTATTTTGACGGCTGTGTTCTCTAACTCTCAGCTGGGATGAGGGGCGTGGCTGAGCTGCTCCTGGCTTTGAACCATTATAAACATTAACTTAGGCACTGTATAGTACTGGAATAATAATTGAAAAAGACTGTAAAACTGTAGTATTAAAACAGTTCAGATGATTATCTTCAGGCACTTCAGAGGAAACTGTCATTTCTTCAAGAAAAAGTCTTATTTCTTCAGAAGAGACGGCACTTAGCCGGCATTTGAGTGGCATCATAGAGCTTAACTGGATAATACATTATACATACAAAAGGAAAACATATATATATATATATATATATATCAGTGATACCTCAGCTCACGAACATAATTGGTTCCCAGAATGTGTGTGTAAGGCGAAAAGTTCGTCTTCCGAACATTTATTTCCCATAAGAAACCATTAAAATGAGAATATTCCGTTCCCAGGTCCCCATAAAACATAATTTTCTACTAAATAAGCCTTAAAACTGGACGCTAAGTCACACAAACGCACACCTCGTTCGTGTTTTTCAATGATCTCCGCCTGTGGTGGGGTCTTTTTCGGTCCCATAATAGCAAAAGTACACTCAATATGGTCCAAAATGTCTATCAAACACAAACCACTTCCGCACTCAAAGAAAGGGGGTGACGAACTGGGACGCCGTGAGCGTGTGTCAGTCTCTCGTGGCCGCCACCGTGGCGCTGTTCGACCGCGTGGTTTGGTTTGTCCGCCGAAAACTAGTTCGTCAGCAGAGACTATATGCTCGCGAATGTAATGTTCTTGAGGCGAAAAGTTCGTGAGCTTAAGTGTTCGTTAGTGGAGGTTTTAGTGTGTGTGTGTGTGTGTGTGTGTGTGTGTGTGTGTGTGTGTGTGTGTATATATATATATATATATATATATATATATAAGATATCAAGAATGCTGTATAATGTTTATATATTTATTATTAATTAATATCACAGTACAAAATTAAGTTTTTCTTAATCATTACTACATTTTACTGCATTAATACTGTATTAATGAGTAAGACTGTCTATAGAATGTGTTTAAGAAGCATATTTTCACGCCTGTAATAGATACATAGCATTTTACTTCCGGTTGCTCATTCGCACATGTAATATAATGCATGGGGTTTTACTTCTGGGTACAGAACTCACGGATTATCTTCATTCGCGGGAGGGGCCGGAACCAAACCCCCGCGAATACCGAGGGCCTACTGGAGTTTTGACGGGTTTTTTTTTTTTTTTGCATAATTGGCCTTGTTTTGTGGCATTTTCCTTAACTTTTCCCCTATTCTTCCTTAATTTCTTTATTTTTTTAATTCGATGAATATTTTTGAAAAAAAAAAAAAACACGATGCACTGAAGCCACATGAATTGAAGCACGAAGTAGCGAGGAATCCCTGTAATAATTTTATTATAATATCAATTTATATGAATTAGATAAAGAGCATAGTTGCACTTGATTAACAGGGTGATATAATTTTTTGAACTGCATCTGGAATTTTATTGATTTCCTCAGGATTTGAAATCCTAAAAATAAGTTATTTTATATTCCAAGTATAAACGTCAATGTTTTTTCATTCCATGCATTAACTGAAACAAGGCAAAATCTAAACGCGTGATCATGTTAGAAATATGTTCAATGCATGTCATAATAAAGTATAACACCAACATTACATCAGTGAATTAATTTATTCTGCAAAAATGTATCTTGATGTACCATCAGTCATTAAATTTTTTTACGGTAACCGACTCTCTTCTCATCTGATTTTCTGTTTTCCACAACAGATACCAAGAAAAGGAGGATTCATGAGAGGGGAAGATGAGTGTTTCTCCTTGATCAACACAAGTGTAATATTGTCTCTCTCAAGTGTGTGTGTGTGTGTGTGTGTGTGTAAGACAGAGAAATTTATATCTGGACTGTTTTTCTCCAGTATGCCCACGCCATTTGGATTTTTAAAATAATAAACAAATGACAAAATGAGTGGCCAACTTTTATTTCTTCTATTCATGTCCTAGTTTCTTTCTCTTGCTCATTTTTTTTTTTTTTTTTTTTTTTTTTTTTAATTCTGATCCGTCAACAGATGTGAAGTATATTTTGCAACAGTAGAAATGGTTCAGCTGCGGTTCAGAGTTGCATTAAAACTCATTCAGTTCATGTATATGTAATGTAGGCATTCACAGGGATGTGTACATTGAATATAATGACGTTTATTAATTCCGAGGGACACCGAAGAAAGCCTTCTCCAAATCCACAAAACCAATGTGGGCAAACCAGGTTGGGCAAACTCCCAGGCCCCCTCCAGGATCCTGTAGAGCACAGGGGTCAAACTTGTGCCACAAAGGCCCATGTGGCTGCAGGTTTTTGTTTCAACCAAGCAGCAGCACACCTGACTTTGCACATGTAAACAACTGAGTTTTCAGGCAAGTTGATTGGTCAGTCTCTGTACGGCGCACACAGATTGAGGATGCTGAGGTTGGAACTACCAGGCAGAAGGCCTAGAGGAAGACCAAAGAGGAGATTTATGGATGTGGTGAAATAGGACATGAAGGTCGCTGGTGTAGGAGAAGATGAGGCAGAGGACAGGGTGAGATGGAGGCAGATAATTCGCTGTGGTGGCCCCTGAAGGGACCAGCCGAAAGAAAAATAAGTTTTTATTGTAATCACAAGATGTGTAGGCTATGCGCTGCGGATAAACGATAATACTCGAGTTCACTTTCTCTGCCCAAAATAGAACATTTAACTTCCATTATTCTCGATGCAAGGGACTCAACCATGAGCTCACACGGTGGATTCCTTCCAAAATGGCAACCACTGCAGTGTCCGCCGTCACACGACACAATGCGCAAAGTTCACGCCCATAGTTGATCTCTATAGCCAATCGGATAGTCCCGTTCCCTAGTGGGTGTCACGTGATCATTCCAACATGGCGCTCCCCTCCAGTCGTTCCAAGCCTGCACAATAACATGATGCCAATGTTTTATTTAAATAGACTGTTTCAGAGTTTTGTTTATGATTGACTAAACACGGTAAGGCTTATGAAATATTTTTAAAGCAAAATTATAGCTTGTTTTTAATAGTTTACGCTACGTGCCGATTTACTGCCGTTGATTTAAGTGTTTCAGGGAAGTGTTCAAATATTCGTGGATAAAGTGTTTTCACAAGTTACGAGTATAAGTTTCGTGTAAAGGCTGATGTGGTATAAATATATTAATAACCTCACTTTTTACAGTAAACCAGCTGTATCATCTTAATTAAATGCATTTGGATGCATAATTTTATTCGGTATATATATATATATATATATATATATATATATATATATATATATATATATATGAGGTTCTCTTTGGTCTGTGGGACTAACGAGGATGGATAGGATCAGGAATGAGCACATCAGAGGGACAGCACATGTAAGAGGTTTTGGAGACAAAGTCAGAGAGACTAGATTGAGATGGTTTGGACATGTACAGAGGAGGGATAGTGAGTATATTGGTAGTAGGATGCTGAGGTTGGAACTACCAGGCGGAAGACCAAAGAGACGATTCATGGATGTGGTGAAGGAGGACATGAAGGCATGAAGTGTGTGTGTGTGTGTGTAAAACATACACAGTGGAACCT
>CM045731.1:66183916-66316416 GCA_024760905.1 Plotosus lineatus | reverse complement strand
TCCAGATTGTTGTTGTTGCACCATTGCTGCAGATGCAGGACCTTCTTCCTGTAGGCTGACTCGTTGTTATCTGTAATCAAACCTTTGACAGTGGTGTCGTTGGCGAATTTGACGATGGTGTTGCTGGTGTGAGTATAGGGGAACAGTTGTGTGTGTGTGTGTGTGAAGAGAGAGAAGAGGAGGGGGCTAAGAATGCACCCCTGTGGTTTTCCGCAGTTCAGGATGAGAGGGGATAAAATGTATTCTGACATTCTGAGGTCTGTTGCTGAGAAAGTCCAGCATCCAGGTGCACAGTGGGGTTCCCTAGGCTCGGATTGCCCAGCTTCTGAACCGGTTTATGTGGTTGGACTGTTATAGCGGCGCTGAAGTCTACGAACAACATGTTCACATAGGAGTTGCTGATCTCCAGGTGTATGAGGGCTTTGTTGAGGGTTGTATTGATGGCATCGTCTGTTGACCTTAATACCCAGGGTACTCTGGTTTCCTCACAAAATCCAAAGAATATAGGCTAATTTAGGCTGTTTCAAATTGCCCCAGTCAAGCTTCTAGATTAAGTCTAGGATTAAGTGGTTCAGCAAATGGAAGGCTGAACACACTTTTTTTTAAGTGTATCTTCATGAATTTTAGCCGATTCTGCTGTAATATCTTGTTACATTGTCCTCTTGAAACAGAAATTTGTTATCCATGCAGATGTGTTCACAAACAGAATCCAGATGTTAATGCAGTGAAGGCCAGGCAAGGCGCCTTGCTGTGATTAAATTCTGAAATATATGTAAGAACTCTTTTACGTCAATTCTTTTGTATTCATGCTTTTTTTTTTCAGTTTCAACAAACACTCAAAGATGAAGCTTCGAGTACAACTGCAGTGTAAAAATCTTCATGAATACCTGAAGGAACTGAGTCCAGACATACTTGACAGACTGTACAACCACCCGGCTACATGTCTTGCTGTTTACAGGTTCACATTACGAATTATATACAACCGATCATGTGGATGTTTCGAGTTGACTCCGAAAAAAACAAGTTGTTATATGTCTGTTCCTTTAATTTGTCTTCAGGGAGCTACCCTCACTGGCAAAGAATTATGTGATGCGAATACTGTTTCTAGATCACCCTCTCCCGCAGGCAGCCGTGGCATTGTGGGTCAAAAAAGACAGCCAAAAGTGAGTTTATAGCAATGTTCCTTTCAAACCAAAGTAAAGGTCAAAATCAAACCTGTCGTTTCTAAACTCCTGCTGTGTTGAAGGGATAATGACCAGTGTGTATCCGTGCTAACTGGACTGAGGCTGTGGCACAACCAGCAGCTACAGGGAGGCCTTCAGGGCATCATGCTTAACCCTGTGTTTAAGGATAACCTGCGGATTGCATTACTAGGAGGGTAAGAGGAACACATTTGTACATTTATTTCAAAGTCACAACTGTTTTTTTTTTTTAGTTTGTAAACAATAAGAATGAATGCTCCTATGTGGTTCATGAACAAGGTGTACGTTATTCAACCTGGAAATCATCGGTTCAAATCCCAAGTCATCCATGACCAGGAGTGGGAGCTAATGGGCCGAGCTTTCGCCAGAGGAAGCGATGGCATATGATCATTCCCTGTCACCCGCAGCAATCTGCAGCCAATCGTGGGTGCCTGCGATCTTATTTGTATGAGGGGGCGGATAGCGCTTTGCCAAATGTGTTAGGTAAAGGTAAAGTCTGTTGGGCTTTTTACACCCGAGCCATAGTGGCTCATCGGACCAGTGCTTATCCCCGGTTTTCAAAGCGTGAAGCAACTAGGAATACAACTCTTCCTGGATGGGACGCTAGTTCATCGCAGGTTACCTTTCCAGTATATTTTTACTGGTACACATTTATACTGCTGGGTGAACAGAGGCACACTTGTGGCTAAGACCTTGCCCAGGGGTCCTAGCACAGTGGGGGTCTAACTGGGATTTGAACACACAACCTCCCGATCATGAGTGCAGTACCCTAACCACTATGCCACCGGCCCCTCAAATGTGTTGGGTCGCCTCCAAATACATATGCGCAGCGGTTCGTAAAGAGTAGGGAGGCAGCATCACACGTCATGGAGGGGGCGTGCTGGTGGTCATATTCGATAAGGAAGGCAACACTTTATGTGCGGGAGTTGGGTGTGACTAAATTAAGGGGAGAAAAGTGTGTGTTTGTGTGTTGGGGGGTGGGGGGGGTTGAAATGTAATTGCTGCTGTAATTAGCTGATTTCTCATCATTTGTTTGATGAACCAATTATTCTGGTCGCAAGGAGGTTGCCGCCTATCTCAGCCATCACAGAGTACACCCGAATAGTTCTGTACCATTGCAGGGCCAACACACAACCATCCACACTCACACCTAGGGGCAATCTGGAGCAGGCAATTAGTCTAATGTGCGTATCTTTGGACTGTGGAAGGAAACCAAATTACTAAACCCACGCTAGCTCTGGGGTAGCATTCAGAGTCCACACAGAAATGTCCAAGGCTGGGACTCAAACCCATGACCTTCTTGCTGTCAGGCGGACATGCTATCCACTACAGCGCCATAATTATCTGATGTGATTTTCATCATTCAGAACTGGCATCATCGGTTTCCTCAATTCTTCTTTTTGTTCTTTAGTGGAAAACCATGGGCAGATGAGGGCAGCAGTCTGGGTCCTGATCGACACGCGCGGGACGTAGACAGCCTGGACCGTTATGCCATGGAGCGCTGGGAGGTCATTCTGCACTTCATGGTGGGATCCCCAAGTGCCGCGGTCAGCCAGGATCTTGCTCAGCTCCTCATCCAGGCCGGCCTTATGAAGAGGTAAATATCTGTCCAGGATTTATTCTTGTATCAAAACCCACAACAGCAGACCACAACGATTATACTGTGGTTTTGTTTGCTTCTGAACTCAGTGAGGCTGGTGAAGCACCGTGTATCACTTCAGCGGGGTTTCAGTTTCTGCTTCTCGACACCGCGTCTCAGCTGTGGTACTTCACTCTGCAATACCTTAAAACGGTGCAGGTCTGCTCTCCTCATATTTTACATGTCTATAAAGTGAAATAAAGAGAAAAATATTTTAAATTGGTATTCTGAATTTTTGAGTAACGTTGCCTGCGTCAGTCTAGAGGAATGGACCTCGTCGAGATTCTTTCCTTCCTGTTCCAGTTGAGTTTCTCCACACTTGGCCGGGTTGGTAGCAATTATTTCTTGAGTTCATGAAATTCATTTTTGAATTTTGTTATCAGGTAACATATTCTATCATGTACAGGGATCCCTCACTTTCCACGGTTAATTGGAACCGAGACCCCCCCGCGACCACCAAATTCCACGAAGTAGGATCACTCCCCCCCCCCCCCCCCTCCTCTGACTGACGTATATGTGCATGTATATGTGTATATAATATCAATGAACACATATTCAACACTATAAATGCTTATAATAAAAATTAAACATTCAAAAATAGTGCATGAGATGTAAATATGCACGCATACAGATGCGCACCTCACATAAAAATGTAAGTAGTTTTGTTGGGGGGTTTTGGGTTGTGTTTTGTTTTTGTTTATTTGGGTTTTTTTTTCTTTTTTCTATAATTGGCCTTGTTTTGCTTTATGTTGTAATTCGATGAATACAGTCAGTCCTCACTTAACAACGGGGTTACGTTGTGTAGACCCCGTTGTTAAGCGATTCCGTCGTAAAAACAAACAAAAAAAACCCCGCTTTAGTAGACATTTTGATTGGTTTGTATTTGTACCATAGTCGACTGTATCGCATACGTATAGACCGTTGAATGTGAGAAGCCATACCTGCTAGAAATCGCTTGAACTCTGACCTAGCAGCGTGATAGACTTTCAACTGAGTAGGGTGTGTGTGTGCATGTGTGTGTGCGTGTGTGCGTGTGTGTGTGTGTGTGTGTGTGTGTGAGTGAGTAGGGAGGTGAGATGGGAGATGCCGCCAACGCTGGGTATGCGTGAACATACGCACACACCCACAGCCATCGTAACGCAACTGAATCGTCTTTCGACTGAGTCCGTCGTTAAGTGAGGACCGCCTGTATTTAAAAAAAAAAAACAAAAAAACATGATGCACTGAAGCCGCATGAATTGAAATGTGAAGTAGCGAGGGATCCCTGTATTAAAAAACTTTGAAAAATAAATTTCCACATAATCTGGACTAATAGGTTTGCTTTTACCCAACAAGAATGCCCCACATATTATTATCCATGATATGATGCTATTCCCGGTCAGCTAAACATTCCTCCATGTTTGCTCATCTCATAAATGAACAGAATTTTCAATTATTGTACTGAATTATTATTTTTATTTGATCAATACAGGACTATTCTGTTGAAGGGATGAGTGAGTCTCTACTGACGTTTCTGCAGCATTTACGAGAGTTCGGCTTGGTGTTCCAGAGAAAGGTCTGTCGCCATTCGATCATCCTGCAGGAATCAGATGGAAGTGTGATATGATATAAAGATTGTCTAAATGGTGGTGATTAGTCCCTTCAGAAAAGGGTAATTAGTTCTACTTTTAAATACAAAATTACACACGTCGTGTATCATGTACCAGGGGTAAACAAAAAAAAAAAAAAACCCAATCAATTCCCGTCCTGCGTGCTCCCTGTCCTGTCCCTGTCATGACAGGTATTGAAATTGGGTCTTATGTCATGCGAATCTCGCAGGAATGTTTCGAGAGCCACAGGATTCTGGAAAAAGTTTCAGTCTTTAATATTAAATAAGGTCCTCATCATACATGTTGGAGAATGTGTGATTTTACAAAGAAACTCTGACGGTTCTGTTTTGATTAAGAGTCTCCGGTGTCAGCACTTGGGTACTGTTTCATAAGATTTTATGGAAAGTCTTTAATTGAATTGACTTGAAATCAATTCACGCTGTTATCAGAAAGGGTGCTGTGTTGACGTAACGGTTGACATGTCCGCCTTATAGCAGCGAGGTGCTGAGTTGATGGCGAGGGCGTTTCTGCGTGGAGTTTGTATGCCTTCCCCCAGAGTCCAGAGACATGCACATTAGGCTATTACTTATAGCCCTAGGTGTGCGTATGTGTGGGAATCATTGTCTGATGGATTACTGAGCAGCTCAGGCTGCACCCATGACTTTGCCTCGTGTCGGCTGAGATAGGCTCCGGCCCCCCTGTGACCCTAGGAGGAGCAATCGAGTTAGAGAATGAATGATGTCATCCCTGACTTTGCATGAACTGGTGTGCATGTTGATGTATGTATGGCTTCTTGTTTCTCTCATTTGTGCAGAGGAAGTCAAGGAGATACTACCCCACGAGACTGGCCATAACTCTGGCTGCAGGAGTCACCACCAACCCTTCGTCCAGCTCCTCTTCTAATGCTTCAGCTCCTTCCCCAGGATCAGGAGACTCTGGGTTCATTGTGGTAGAAACCAATTATCGTGTGTACGCTTATACAAGTGCGTATGCAGTGATATAGTACTGTACGGTATTGTGATACGATATTTTAGTCAGATCGTTGCACCCCTAGTCGGGACTCATGAGTAAACTGAGATGCACTTGTGGTGTCTCTTTCAGACTCGGAGCTGCAGATCGCTCTCGTTGCTCTCTTCAGTGAGATGCTGTACCGGTTTCCTAACGTAGTCGTGGCACAGATCACCAGAGAGTCTGTACAGCAGGCTATTGCTAACGGCATCACAGCACAACAGGTACAGAATATTCTAGTTTATTTTATACTCAGCAGGCTGGATTAGACCTGGGGATTTATTTACTTGAATCACTGTTATTGAGTTATGGAGTCACTGTTTGAGTGACTGACTCACTGACTGCTCGGACTTCGTACTCAGAATTACTCCTCTTCGTTTTACTCCAAAGAAAACAGAACATGAGCCGAATGAATGTGGAATGATTGACACTCAGTTACATGCTTTGTATTCACCAGAAACTGAATTCGCTGTAACACCGGCCTGTGGCTATAGCAGCAGCACCGTGCTTCTTTTTTTTTTTTTTTTTTTTTTTTTTAAACCTCTACCTGTGGCGATGTCATTTGAGAACATTTAAAAGCAAACTATTTTTTAAGCTCCAGCCCACAAGGTGGCTTGGGATCTATAGGAATGGGTTCTGTTCGTCTTGTCTGTCTGTCCACTTTAGTTTCCAGACATTTACTTGCCACGTACAGAAGCTGAGGCTTTCAAACTTGGAAAAAAAACTAGAATATATATCTGCTACAAAAATGTGAATGGCTATGTGGGGTGGCTGGACAGTTACACTATGATGTGTTTGCAGCATTTGATAAACTAGTTAAAACATTAATGAACAGTCTTGAAAATTGTGTTGTATGAATATTTGAAATAATTCAATATTTTAATGTACGTTGTGCAAACAGTAATGAAAAAAGTTAATTCATTACAGATGCTCCCTGACTTACGTTCATCCGTTTTACATTTTTTCAATTTTACGTTTTTTTAAAAAATATTTTTTTTTTTTTGAAAGTCATATTTTGAGTTTAGACATACCTATTTAGTACGCTGACGTAATGACGTGCATCCATTGTTTACAAACGATAGACTGAACGTGCCCCTCCTTCTTCCCAGTTCAGTTATATATATATGTCTGTCTGTCTTCCTTTCTGCTTTTTCCCTTTTACTCGGGAGTCGCCACAGCGAATCATCTGATTCGCACATTTGATTTGGCAGAGGTTTTTACATCGGATACCCTTCCTGTCACAACCCTTTTTAGCAAGGGACAGAAACACGCTGACAACTTTTGCAGCTACTCTTTACAAAAGCCAGCAATGGTTCTTTTACATGCCTCACACCATAGACAGTGAGAGACATGGCCCGCCTTTGATAACCCAGTTAGCTGCACTGGGGGGGACAGTGACAACCTTGTGGAGAGTGGGACTCGAACTCCCAACCTTTGGATCAGCGATCCAGCGCCCTATACTACTAGACCACCACTGCCCCCTTTCAGTTTTATATATATATATATATATATATATATATATATATATATATATATATATATACACACACACACACACATAATATACAGTTCATTTATATATATATATATTATTGTGTGAGTGTATGTATATATAGTCAGCCCCCTACTTACAAAGACCCCTGTGTACAAAATCCCCGGGTTACGAAGATCATTTTCCTAAGTTTCCGTCCCCGGGATACGAAAACAACCCCCTCTTACGAAAAGAAATTCAAAATTCAAATGCGCTAATCAAAATTTCACATGACGTGCGAGTTGCTCTCTCATTGGCTGTCTCTCAACATCCCACCCCGCTGGCCTCCCAGATAGAGACAGAAGGAATCTTACCTCTTTAGTTTTTAGTTTAGTTTTTTAAGCTGTTTAATTCAGTAAATGTTTAATAAATGTGGCGCATTTGAGCTTATCTGGAATTCCGATCCCTCAAGGAATCAAATTAAAGTTGAGTTTGTCAAGCAGGGAATGCACTTTGAATTCCACGTCTTGTGGGCATGGCCCGCAGAGAGAGAGAGAGAGAGAGAGAGAGAGAGAGAGAGAGTGTGTGTGTGTGTGTGTGTGTGTGTGTGTGTGTGTGTGTGTGTGTGTGTGTGTGTGTGTATGTGTGTGTGTATGTGTGTGTGTGTATGTGTATGTATGTGTGTGTGTGTGTGTGTGTGTGTTAATAAAAAATGTTGAATAATGGTTTAATTAATAAATATGTTAATAAAATGGTTTAATATATTGATAAAATGTTTAAATTGTTTAATAAATAATTTTCTTTTACTTTTAACACATATTTCATCCAAAATTGGTGTACTTTTATCATTTTTAAAGGGTTTATGGGTTTAGCCTTGGAACGAATTCGGCGTTTAACATGTAAGAGCCCTACTGAAGAAATGCTCGCGTTACAAAAAAAAGGCTCTGGAACGGATTAATTTCGTAGGTAGGGGGCCGACTGTATGTGTGTGTGGGTATGTATATATATATATAGAGAGAGAGAGAGAGAGGATTTTCTGAGTAGATCCTTCCGTAGGAGAGTGCTCAATACTTTTTGGTAGAGCAAATAACAAAAGGACAGGACAAAGACTTTCTATTGAAACTCCATTTATCACTACAGATCTGTTTCGAGGGGTGGTGAAACCATCCTCTCTCTTCAGGTGATTATAGCAGAAGATTCTAGAATCACCTGAAGAGAGAGGATGGTTTCACCACCCCTCGAAACAGATCTGTAGTGATAAATGGAGTTTCAATAGAAAGTCTTTGTCCTGTCCTTTTGTTTTTATATATATATATATATATATATATATATATATATATATATATATATATATCAGTTATATAGCGTGTTACCCTTTTGTTAAGACGTCATCTCTGTGATCTTTGTGTTTACACTGTTTTGCGGACTTTTGTAACCCTGTGCAAATATGGTTGGTGATTCACATCAGTGCAGGCTGTGTTCTAAACGAATTAAACGGCACCCTTGTGTACTTGAAAAACCGGAAGTCCGTATAACCTACAGCAAGTACACTACTTTCGCAAGTACACTACTTTCAGTATTGAGTGCCTCACATATTGGAAGTGTTGATTGGCTGTTTTAAGTTTCATGTAAAGTGACTCGGTATAAATAAGTGACTTATTTGAAATTAATGTTGATATTATTTGATATATTTGATATTATATTCCAATGTTATGTTTATAATAATTGATTTAGGGGTGTTTTATGAGATATGGTATTTATGGATGTATAGTACAGTATGAGCGTCATACGTTCACTTTCAACTTGCGTTCGGCCATCCGGATCCAATTAAAAACGTAAGTCGGGTAGCGTCCGTATTATGACTATGTAGTCCGTGGCTTAGTAAAATAGCTGAATATTACCTATTGTGGTGCTTTACCTGTATAGGAATTCAAAGTTGTTCTCAAACCATCAAAATTCTTGTGTACATATTGACCATATATGTGTTGAATAGTTCTTGAATACTCACTGTTGTTTCACTTATCATTTTGGAAAATGGGCTCAGAAAGCACTAAATTTTCAAAAAATGTCTGGGGGTGAACCCTCAGACCATCCTTGTAGGAGAGGGATATACTCCCTCTCACACCCTCCCCACATTTCGTGCACTTTGGGCTACAAACCAAGGCGCTGCTACATGCCTCTCCGGCTTCACCAAATTTTTTCAGTCAAAATGATTTCTACCTTCTAACACCCACATTTTCAACTTTGGAGTGACTTTCAGCATATCAGGAGAGACCTTGACTCTCTTCTCGAATATGACGCCACCTCACTTTCATCATGTGTGGATTAAGCAGATTATGGTAACGAGCCTGTGGTTAAAAATGCTGCTTGGTTTCATGAACTCATCAGATATGTTGAAGCAGCGTGATCTGAAGTGTCATGTTCAGGGTGTGTACAGTGATGTGTGTATGTATAGTGGTGTACAGTAACCACCAGATGCTTGTTGGTGTAGTTTTAATGCGGACACTATAAAAGTACATGCATGCAGATTGGTGTCAGTCACTAACATAAGATATAAACAAGACAAAGGGGGAAAAAAAACAGATTTGAGTCGTAAGTCAGAACTGATTACACTGCCAGTATCAAGAGAGAAACAATACTATATTCTAACAAATCCCAGCTTCTGCACCGTGTGTTCAAATTGGACAGCACTTCATCCTGGAATGCAGCCTATAACTGCACATCTGTGAACAATGCAGACCCCCAGACGTGTATATTTATAGGGATAAAAAGGTGGGTGGGGTGGGGTGGGGTGGGGTAGGTGCTTGTTTTTCTTTGGTTTATTACTTGTCGTAGCGTGGACCTTTTAGAACTGAGCCACAGGGCTGTCCGAGTGACTTGCTGTTGTGATGCTTTAGATGATCAGTGATATGATCTCGTGTGTGTGTGTGTTTCCCTCCCAAGGTGTAAGAGACTGTGCAAATCCTTTTAGCACTACATCAATACTGATACTGCTGGAACATGGCACAACACTCTCTTGGTAAATAGTAGCCTATTATTCACAGTCAAGTGCAAACAGCTGTAGACTTTCAGTTCACTAAGGTTCATATCAGCTGTAAAAACATTCACACTACCTCGCGGTGTTTTATAGAGGGTGGCATAATAGCATCACAGGGCCAGCTCACAGCATGTAGAGTTTGATTCTTGATCTTGCTTGCTTCTATGGGGAGTCTATCTTTTTGTCCTTGCTTGTGGAGGTTTTCGACAGGTACTCCAGCCTCCTCCCTCTATATATATATATATATATATATATATATATATACACACACATACATACAGGGATCCCTCACTTTCCACGGTTAATGGGGACTGAGACCCCCCCCATGAAAACCTCAGAATACAAAAAATCCAGATTACAAAAAACATTTTCCTAAACTTTTGTCCTCAGTATACGAAACAACCTCTTCTTACGAAAAGCGCTAAACACGCCATTCAAATGCGCCATTCAAACAATGCCTGAATTGCTCTCTCATTGGCTGGCTCCCAAAATCCACTGGCCTCCCATTGGCCAGGAGGGAACTGAACTGTACCCATACTTCCTGTTTGTCACCCGCGTGAAGGAGAGTTGAACAGGACTGTTGGCTCGTGAGTTGTTTTTTTTTTTTTATAGTGATCATTGCAGCGTTATATTTCGTTATCCATCATGGACCCCAAGAAAGTGATTCCTGGTGACACCGAAATGAAGAAGCGGGCTCTGTTATCAATTGAAGTGAAGCAGAAGATAATAAAAAAACAAGAAAGTGGAATGCGGTTGAGCGAAATTGCAAAGGAGTATGGCCGAAACTCCTCTACAATCGGGACAATATTGCTTCAGAAGGAGACCTTAAAAGCGGAGATACTAGCTCTGTCACTGCTGATTATTTCGGAACGATATTGAAGTAGAAGGAGGCATTAAAAGCAGAGGTACAGTGACGGAGGCGATTATTTCGGAAAAAGCAACCGCCATATTTAAGGACCTCGTGAAGGAGGGTGGGGGTGGGGGTGAGGGTTCATCAGACCAGCAACCCCCAGACTTTAAAGTGTCACATGGGTGGTTCGAGAGATTTTAAAAAAGGTAAAGAATTTTCTTTTACTTTTAACACATATTTCATACAAAATTGGTGTACTTTTATCATTTTTAAAGGGTTTATGGGGTAGTCTTGGGAGCCTTAGAACGAATCACGCGTTTTACATATAAAATGCACCTCTACTTACAAAAACTCCAGGTTACGAAAAGGGCTCTGGAACTGATTAATTTCGTAAGTAGCGGGCCGACTGTATGTGTATAGAATATCAATAAATACATATTGAATACTATAAATGCTTATAATAACAATTAAACATTGAGAAATAATGTAAAAGATGTAAATAAAATATAAATACACACACAGACAGACGTGCGCGCACACACATGCCTGTACATAAAAATGTAAGTTGTTTTGATGGGAGGTTTTAGGTTGTTGTTTTTTTTTTGTTTTTGTTTGTTTGGGGGTTTTTGCATAATTGGCGTTGTTTTGCGGCATTTTCCTTAACTTTTTCCCCTATTCTTCCTTAATTTCTTTATTTTTTAATTCAATGAATATTAAAAAAAAACGAGATGCACTGAAGCCGCATGAATTGAAGCGTGAAGTTGCGAGGGATCCCTGTATTTTATAGATATTGAAGGGACAATGTATAAGATTTTGTGGTATCTTGTGGCATCTAATGGTGAGATTCCAGACGAGGTACCAACTGAAGTTTCACTCCTGACCCCTCCCCTTCGAAGCCTGTATGGCTCTGGGCTATTGTAGAAGGATGGTGGCCTCCATGAGCGGGGACCCACTCCCCATGTAGATATATAAGCAGCTTATTCAAAGCTTTTAATGAATCGGGATTATTTAATTTCATCATTCATTCATTGAACCACTTAATCTTAGTAAAGCTGCAGGGAGGCTATAGCTTATCTCAGCCAATTTTGGGAGAAAGCGGGTACAGCTTGCCAATCCATTGCAGCATCAATACAGACACAACTATTATGACCCTCCCTGTTGTTGGTGGTCGTGTGAAGGGAGGGGCAATATTTGAAGGGTATGAATTGGATATAACGAAATTAAGGAGACAATGGATCAATAAAGTATCTATTGATGTACTTAATATCTGATTGTAGATCATTAAAAATGTTCCATATTGCACTTTTAATGAATGACTAGATTTATATTTCACTCCTTCACTCATTCCTCAGTTCTGGATTCATCCTTCTTTTTTATCTCTACTCTTCAGATCATCCACTTCCTGAGGACCAGGTCACATCCTGTGATGCTCAAACAGGTCGCTACTGAATCTTTTTCATTTGCTTCACTTATGTGTTTTATCTCAGCTCTCCTCACCTGCCTTTTTTTTTTAATCAAATGATAACATCTTTTATTTCCGTTGCTCATTCTTTCAGACTCCGGTACTTCCTCCGACCATCACAGACCAGATCAGGCTGTGGGAGCTTGAAAGAGATCGGCTGCAGTTTACAGAAGGTAAAAACTTAGTTAGAAGAGTGAGACAAATATAAAATAGTGTATAGCATTTATAATACTATCAGCATAATAATTATATTTCTCTGTGTTCAGTTAAAACTGGGAGGATTGAATGAAAGAAAATTAGCATGTCCACCTCAGAACAGGAAGCTCCTGGGTTCAGGTTCAGGAATCAGGGAGAGCATTCCTGTGTGGAGTTTGCATGTTCTCCTTGTGCTTGCATGGGTTTCCTCTGGGTTTACCGGTTTCCAGACACACTCTAAAGACATCCACATTAGGTTAACTTGGTGCTTTTCAAATAGTGGGGTGCACCCCCTTGGGGGGCGAGGTACGATGCCGGGGAGGGGGTGGGTGCATATGACTCTGGGGAACATGCTTTTCTGGAATAGTGTACGGGGAATTTAGTGTAATTGCACCTCCACTCCACTAGGCGTCAGTGGCGCTCTCATTGCTGTGCTATGGTCTCGCGGTTTTTCGCACGAGCAAACGATATGAAGTTGCAGTAAACAACCCCTGAAGAAACAACATGGAAAAATTTCTAACAGGAACAAAGAGAAAGGTGGAGAGAGACAGAGATATTAAGATATAAATAAGTTGAATGAGTTTAAATAAGGATGTTTTTTTTTTTCAGGCGCATTGGTGCACTTTAAATCTCTTCTATTACAGATTTAAAAACAATGTTAATTAAGTTTTTCTTTATTGTAAGTTGTACTATATTTCTTTGTTCTTTTGTTTTTAATGTTAATCAAGATACAATGTTATGCAGTGGTGTACTAATAACAATTCTATATACAACTAATACTATTTATAGTTGATCGTTGGGGGGATGGGGGGGGGTGAAATGTTTGTTTCTCTTCCCAGAGGGGGCGCCACAGAAAGTAATTGAGAAGCACTGGGCTAACTGGTTGTTTCAGTTTCGCCCTAGGTGTGGGTTGTGAGTATGAATGGTCTGGTGAGGTGCTCGGGGTGTATCCTGCCTTCGCCCAGTGTCAGCTGAAACAAGCACCAGCCTCCTTGCAACCATAATAGGATTAAGCGGTTTGGCAAGAGAGTAAATGAGTCGTTTACTTGTTATATCTTACGTAATGCTACTGTGATAAATCCACTTAATCCTATTCGGGTCACCTGGGCACTGGCCGAAGGTGGGGTACACCCTGAACAGCTCGTCAGACCATTGCAAGTTCAACACACAATCATTTACTGTCACATTCACAGTTAACGTCGATTTGAAAGCAACCAGTTCGCCTAATGTGCATGTGCATGCCTTTGAATGGTAGGAGGAAACCAGAGTACCAGGAGGAATCCTACATCTGCACAAGGAGAACATGCAAACTCCACACATAAAAAAAAAAAAAAAAAAAAAAACCCACCAGAGCCTAGAACTCGAACCCAGAACCCTCTTGCTGTAAGGCAGGTGTGCGAAGCACTACCACTGGGCCTTCCAGTATTTGATTTATTTATTTAGGGATTTTTTTCTTATTATTTACTTTAAACGACAGGTTTATATAAAGGTAGGACATGAAAGTTCAGTTGTGGTCCTGAAGGCCATGTTGACTTCTTTATTGATGATATGATTGGATGACTTGCTGTCGCTTTTGTCTATATGAAGCAGCAAGTGTTCTCCTGTATAGGAAGCAATTTAATCTGTGGAGAATTGAATGTACCTGTGAAGGATCGTCAAGTAGGATAAATCACATCTCTGAAAGCTCCTGAGGAGAATGAAGTCTCTATTACACACTGTATTGTTGTTTTTTTTTGTTGTTTTTTTTTTCCCCCCGTGACCTTTGGATGCATGTCATTGGCACTCAGGTGGAGTCGAGCAATAATACACATTCTGACAAAATAATCTCCTTTAATAGGAGCACGGGAATTGAACCCTGCTGAAATTTACACTGTTCTCTGCACCCCTCCTTCGTTCCTTTTCATGCATTCTTTGTTTCCACTCTTTGTTCCAGGCGTATTGTATAACCAGTTCCTGTCACAGGCTGATTTTGAAGTTCTGCGGGACAGAGCGCAGGTTGGTAACTAAATGTATCCTCCATTCTCTCTCTCTCTCTCTCTCTCTCTCTCTCTCTCTCTCTCTCTCTCTCTCTCTCTCTCTCACTCATTTGCTTTCTCTTTCTCTCTTTATACACGGATGAGTGTGTGTGTGTGTGTGTATGTTTGTTTCTTTGTCCATGGATGTGTCTCTCTCGCGCTCTCATGTTATGTACAGTTTTATTCTAGTGTATACAGCATGGGATTCATTCATTTGCTGAACTGTTTTATCCACCTGAAGTGGCGGGAAGACTGGATCATATCCAGGCAACTCTGGGCCAAGGCGGGGTACATCTTGATCAGTTTGCCAGACCATCGCAGAGCCAACATATTTGCAACCATTCACACTCACACCTTGGGCGAATTTGAAACAGCCAGTTAGCCTAATGTGCATGTCTTTGGACTGTGGGAGGAAACCGGAGTACCCGGAGGAATCCGAAACAAGCAAGGGGAGAACATGCAAACTATACACAGAAACGCTCTCCCCAATTCCTGGACCTAAACGCAGGACTCTCTCTCTCCCTTCAAGACGGGTGTGCTAACCACTCCGGCTTTAAGAAAACATAACAAAAGGACGCTAATATTAGATTTGTATCATTTCTTTTGGTTTTATTTGGTCATTCATTTATTGCATTTTGTTGAATTTCCAGTACAGTCGGCCCCCAATTTACGAAATTAATCCGTTCCAGAGCCCTTTTCGTATAGCAGGGATTTCGTAAGTAGGGGTCCCATCTTACATGTTAAACGCCTAATTCATTCCAAGGCTCCAGTCTTTATACTGGGTAAACCCCATAAACCCTTTAAACAATGATAAAAGTACACCAATTTTGTATGAAATATGTGTTAAAAGTTAAAGAAAATGATTTATTAATCCATTTAAACATTTCATTAACATATTAAACCATTTTATTAACATATTTATTAATTAAACCATTATTAAACATTTTTTATTAACTTTAATTAATTAATATTAATTTTATTTTTATCATTTTTTATTTTTATTAACCCTTCTCTCTATCTCGCGTACGCGCTGCGGGCCACGCCCACAAGACATGGAATTCAAAGCGCATTCCCTGCTTGACAAACTCAACTTTAATTTATTTCCTTGAGGGATCGGAATTCCAGATAAGCTCAAATGCAACCACATTTATTAAACATTTACTGAATTAAACAACTTAAAAAACTAAAGCATTACTCCTTCTCTCTCTCTCTCTGTCTCTCTATTGCGCGTGCGCTGTGGGCCACACCCACAAGACATGAATTCAAAGTGCATTCCCTGCTTGACCATTTACTGAATTAAAAAACATAAAAAACTAAACTAAAGCATTATTCTCTGTCTCTCGATCGCATGTATGCTGCGGGCCACGCCCACAAGACGTGAATTCAAAGCGCATTCCCTGCTTGATAAACTCAACTATAATTTGATTCCTTGAGGGATTGGAATTCCAGATGAGCTCAAATGCGCACACATTTAAACATTGACTGAATTAAAACAACTTAAAAAACTAAACTAAAAACTAAAGCGTGACGCTTCCTTCTACCGCTATCTGGGAGGCCAGAGGGGCGGGGTATTGAGAGACAGCCAATGAGAGAGCAACTCGCGCGTCGATTGACGCGTTTGAATTTTGAATTTCTTTTCGTAAGAGGGGGTTGTTTCATATCTCGGGGACGGAAACTCAAGAAAATGTTTTCGTAACCCGGGGATTTCGTACACAGGGGTCTTCGTAAGTTGGAGGCTGACTGTATTTCAGAATCCATGATAAAAAAAAAAACTCAAGTATTTGATTAACTTAATAAAGCTACTATTGTACAATATTGAGAAAGACCTTCTGAATAATCAGATTTGAAAATTTAGCATAGCCATGGCACAATATAAAGTACATATGTTTGTTAGTTGGTGTAAAACTTCATTCATTCATTTTCTGTAACCGCTTAATCCTAATTAGGGTCACGGGGAGGCTGGCACCCATCCCAGCCAACTCTGGGCAAGGGCAGAATACACCCTAGACAGCTCGCCAGGCTATCGCTGGACGGAAACACGTTGACGGCTATGCAGCTCCTCTTGTCGAAAGTCAGCAATGGTTCTTTTACATGAATCTGACACCATAGACAGTGAGAGACATGGCCGGCCTTTGATAACTCAGTTAGCTGCACTGGGAGGGACAGTGACAACCTTGTGGAGAGTGGGACTTGGACCACTAACCTTAGGATCAGCGATCCAGCGCACTATACCACTAGGCCACCACTGCCCTGGTGTAAAACTGGGGTGTCAAAATCGTGCCACAAAGGGCCAGGTGGGTGCAGGTTTTTGTTTCAACCGAGCAGAAGCACACCTGACTTTGCTCAATTAATCAACTGATCTGAGTCTTCAGGTAGTTGATTGGTCAGTTTCTGTACATAGCACACAGATTGACCAATCAACTGCCTGAAGTCTTAAATCAGTTGATGAACTGAGCAAAATCAGGTGTGCTTCTGCTCGGTTGAAACAAAAACCTGCACCCACCTGGCCCTTTGTGGCACGATTTTGACACCCATGGTATAAAATGTGCAAATCCAGCACGAAGCCGAACAGTTGAAGCATTATAATTTTAACACCATGGCTTTCTGCCAGTCTTGAGATATGAAAAAAAAAAAGAATAAGAATTTATTCCCTTTTCAATGTTAAGCAGCATAGTGGGATCGAGTACTGAACATGGCATGTATGTCTTTATTATTGTACATTCTCCACATTCAGTCGTGTGTCTTTTTTTATAGGGTTTGGGTGTTCTGGTGTGGCAGAACCCACAGCACCGGGTCATGGTGGTGACACCACATGGACACAGCGAGGTTAAGAGATTCTGGAAGAGACAGAAGAATCACATGTAGAACGAAAAGCATCCACAGGGGTCAGGTGGCGTTACTGTGGAGCAGGATGGGAGGCTTTAAGTGAAATACTCTGCTGTACATATGCATGCAAGACATTTCCAATGTCCTTAAAGAAAATGATGATTAAAATGTATAGTTTGCGAAAGTTGGAGTGAATGAATACGATAACACGAGTAAAATCTTGTTGGTGCGTTTGTTCTTTATCTGTTCATTCCTGCTTCTCTTGGGTTTTTGTATAAGAAGCCGGGTTAAAGTTTGTCAGATATGAATGGTGGTGCCCTTAACGCTAAGGTCTCACATAGCCAGTCGATGTATGGGAACCGTGGCTGGAATCACTGTTCCCGTTTCGTGACCATTCCGCCTGATTTTGGAGGCGGCCTGTCATAACCATACGGCGAAAGAAATATAAATTTGTCTGCGGGTTGTGAGAATCTGCAACGAATACGTAGAAGCCGTTATGTCTAACAACAGTAACTGATAAAAAATATGGCACTTGTGCTTAATCTACAGTAAAAAAAAAAAAAAACTGACGGGCTACACTGATACCTTCATGGTTGCAGTGGTTGAATTAGTTGTGGACCCACAGTAATTTCCAAGATGGTCAACTTTTTGTGAATAGAAACCATGCCCTCCTGATTCTTAAAGTAGTTCTGTGGCTCTCGTATATTTCAAAGGAAGTGTGATGAACACTTAGGGGTTCGAATAGCAACAACCCCTGAGGAAATAGCATCTGTCATTATCGACTGTGCGGTCATTCCGGCTATGTGAGACAGATGCTCTACTTTTTTCTAATACACCTCGACAAGGGATGATGTATCATGATGAACGCTGGGTTTACACTGAAGCCACAAAATTCACAAGCTCCACATTTAATGATCACGATTGGGGTATAAACATGAGGCGGGTTCATCCAAGAGAGATGACACTCCCTTACAATGGTTCAGCAAAGTCTGTTACACTCTGTTAAACTTCCCTATGCTCGATGACGATAGTGGAGATCGTCGCCCCAGGATGCCTGCAAGTTGATCCCTGCTCCTACCAAGCTGGGATGTGCAAAGAAAATGTGTTTTGTTTTGTTGTAAAGTACAGGGATCCCAGTGAGGTTTAGGAAAAAATAGAGGAAACGGGTTCAGAAATAGAGGAAATTAAATATTTCAGCTTGGGGTCAAGGGAGCTGCAGGGCACCTGAAGCTGACAAAATAGTGGAATTCCGCTAAATAGCAGAGCTCTGGGATCCCTGAAAGTACAGTGGTACCTCACCTTACAAAATTAATCCGTTCCAGAGCCTTTTTCTTAACCTGGATTTTTCGTAAATTGAACCGCATTTTACATGTAAAACGTGTAATTCGTTCCAAGGCCCCAACACTACCCCCTAAACCTTTTAAAAATTATAAAAGCATACCTTTTAAGACCTCCTTCTGCTTCAATATCGTGCCGATGGTAGACGGGGTTGGCCATATTCCTTTGCGATATCACCCAAGCGCATGCCACGAGCCCACTTCTTCTTTTCACTCGCACCGGAAATCACACGCGAGTGTGTTGACCATGTCTTCTTGGCAGAGTTATAATCTTACAAATGTTTATGAAAGGTTAAAAGCCAGTAACTCTGTCCTATACACGAAAAGCATTATGGGAGATGCAGCACCATAATAGCCAATGGGAGGGAGCTGAGTCATCCCTCTTAGCCAATGGGAGGCCAGCAGGGCTGGATGTTGGGAGATAGCCAATGGGAGGCCAGCGGAGCGGGATATTGGGACATTTAGTCAATGGGAGAGCAAGTCGTGCATTGTTTGAGTGGTGCGTTTTAATGTTTGAATGGCACGTTTCGTAAGGAGAACTTGTTTCGTATACAGAGACAAAAAATTTAGGAAAATGTTTTTCGTAAACTGGATGTTTCGTATTCTGGGACTATCATAAGGTGAGGTACAGTATCACTGCACAGTACTAAGTAATGTGTCAAATAAAAGCTTTCTTCTTTTTTGATGGTTCAGCAAGCTTTCTTTGGATATTTCTGGTTACACCCACTACAATGTCTTGTAGGGAAACATGTATGCGAAATAAATTCACAGTGAAATTTAAGGATTGTTATTAGTTTGATTTTGGGATGAAAAAAAAGTCTGTATGTGTGTGTGTGTGTGTGTGTGTGTGTGTGTGTGTGTGTGTGTCATAACGCCTCACCCGTGGAAATGAGTAAAAATCCATCTGGTACCTCTGAGGTGAGAAGAGAATTGAGAAGGTAATAATAAATCAGACAGTTAAGTTCTTATGGTTGAGTTTTAATGGGGTCTTATCATGGGCCTAAGACTATTATTGCATATCGACAGGACGCACTTATAGGAAGATAGATAACATCATACGTGATTGCTATATTTTTAATGTCTCAAGTCTGTAATATCTCCAAACTCTTTCAATAGATATATAAATCTTAATAGAGTTTCAAAGCACCTAAAGAAGATTCTGATTTTTTTTTTTTCAAACCATCAAAGGTTATTTAAACGCTTTGGGAAAGTTAAGGGAATGTTCTCAAAATCATAAGATGCGATTACATTTTTGCAAAGAAACTTCACCTGAGGTCTCCAAACACTTCATCCTACGAGGGTCATGATCAGGGAGGCTGGATCACAGACCATCTCAGCTGACATGGCGTACATACTGTATTATCTAAAGTAATTAGGTTATGTCTATATAGTAGTAATCAATCAAGGCCAGCATGGAGTATTTTTTTATTGGTGTGTGCATATGTATGTGTGTGTGTGTGTGTGACAAGTGCAGGAAAACATAGAGAGGTGGAGGTATGCCCTGGAATGGAGGGGGATGAAGGTTAGCCTCAGGAAGACAGAATACATGTGTATGAATGCCAAGGACCCAACAGGAATGATGAAGTTACAAGGAGCAGATAAAAGGAAGGTGGAGGATGTTAAGTACTTAGGCTCAACAATCCAGAGCAATGGAGAGTGTGGAAAAGAGGTGAAGAAGCGTGTGCAGGCTGGTTGGAATGGTTGGAGAAAAGTGTCCGGTGTGATGTGTGATAGGAAGGTATCGGCAAAAATGAAAGGAAAAGAGTACAAGATGGTGTTGAGGCCAACGATGTTGTATGGTTTAGAAACAGTGGCACTGGGGAAAAGATAGGACGCAGAGCTGGAGGCAGAAGAGATGAAAATGTTGAGGTTCTCTTTGGGAGTAACGAGGATGAATAGGATCAGAAATGAGCACATCAGAGGGACAGCACATGTAAGACGTTTTGTAGACAAAGTCAGAGAGGCTAGATTGAGATGGTTTGGACATGTACAGAGGAGGAATAGTGAGTGTATTGGTAGTAGGATGTTGAGGTTGGAACTACCAGGCAGAAGGCCTAGAGGAAGACCAAAGAGATGATTCATGGATGTGGTGAAGGAGGACATGAAGGCAGTTGGTGTAAGAGAAAAAGAGGCAGAGGATAGGGTGAGATGGAGGCAGATGATTCGCTGTGGCGACCCCTGAAGGGAAAAGCCGAAAGGACAAGAAGAAGAAGATATGTATGTGTGTGTGTATATATACTGTACATATACACACATTTTCATAGATACAGAAATATACACACGCACACAGGAACATTGCAATCTAATTGGTTCTATATATTATTCACCTTCCAAACAGTCATGTTTTCTTATGTTCCCCTGTACACGAGTACCGTCACAGGGCTTATGCAGTCATATCAATACTTCCTTTGATGAATGAATAATTAATTCAATTGCCAAACCACTTCATCATCTATCCTCGATATTTCAGCCGACAATGGGCGAAGGTGTGATACCTTGGACAGCTTGTCACCATTGCGGACCAACACACAACACACTTCCATCCACACCCTGGGACATTGGGAGCAGCCAACTAGATTACTGTTCTTTGGAGGAGTTGAAACAGGCTTTGGGTGGCCAGGAAGTGCTTCCAAATGACTGGACAACCACAGCAAATGTGATCAGGGACACAGGTAGGAGAGTACTTGGTGTGTCCTCTGGAAGGAAAGTAGATAAGGAGACTTGGTGGTGGAATGAGGAAGTGCAGGAGTGTGTACAAAGGAAGAGGTTAGCCAAGAAGAAGTGGGACATTGAGAGGACCGAAGAGAGTAAACAGGAGTACAGGGAGACACAGCGTAAGGCGAAAGTAGCAGTGGCTAAGGCCAAACAGAGGGTATATGATGACTTGTATGATAGGTTGGATAGTAAAGAGGGAGAAAATGATCTATACAGGTTGGCACAGCAGAGAAATAGAGATGGAAAGGACGTGCAGCAAGTTAGATTGATAAAGGACAGAGAGGGAACTCTATTGACTGATGAGAGAAGTGTGCTGGGAAGATGGAAAGAGTACTTTGAAGAGCTGATGAATGAGGAAAATGAGAGAGAAAAAAGAGTAGAAGAGGTAACCATTGAGGGGCAGGATGTAGCAAAGATCAGTAAGGGTGAAGTGAGAAGGGCATTGAAGAGGATGAAGAATGGAAAGGCAGTTGGTCCTGATGATATACCTGTGGAGGTATGGAAGTGTCTAGGAGAGGTAGCAGTAGATTTTCTGACAAGAACATTCAACACGGTACTAGAGAGTGAGCAGATGCCAGAGGAGTGGAGGAGAAGTGTGCTGGTGCCCATTTTTAAGAACAAGGGAGACGTGCAGAGTTGCAGCAACTACAGAGGGATAAAGTTGATGAGCCATACGATGAAGTTATGGGAAAGAATAGTGGAAGCTAGACTAAGGGCAGAGGTCAGCATTTGTGAACAACAGTTTGGTTTCATGCCAAGAAAGAGCACCACAGATGCAATGTTTGCCTTGAGGATGTTAATAGAGAAGTACAGAGAAGGTCAGAGGGAGCTACATTGTGCCTTTGTGGATCTGGAAAAAGCATATGACAGGGTGCCAAGAGAAGAACTGTGGTATTGCATGAGGAAGTCTGGAGTGGCAGAGAAGTATGTTAGAGTGGTGCAGGACATGTATGAGAGATGTAAGACAGTGGTGAGGTGTGCTGTCGGTGTGACCGACGAATTCAAGGTGGAGGTGGGACTGCATCAAGGGTCAGCTCTGAGCCCCTTCTTGTTTGCTATGGTGATGGACAGGCTGACAGACGAGGTGAGACAAGAATCTCCATGGACTATGATGTTTGCAGATGACATCGTGATCTGTAGTGAGAGCAGAGAACAAGTGCAGGAAAATCTCGAGAGGTGGAGGTATGCCCTGGAAAGGAGAGGAATGAAGGTTAGCCTCAGAAAATCAGAATACATGTGTGTGAATGAGAAGGACCCAGGAGGAACGGTGATGTTACAGGGAGCAGAGATAACGAAGGTGGAGGATTTTAAGTACTTAGGCTCAACAATCCAGAGCAATGGAGAGTGTGGAAAAGAGGTGAAGAAGCGTGTGCAGGCAGGCTGGAATGGTTGGAGAAAAGTATCCGGTGTGATGTGCGATAGGAGAGTGTCAGCAAGAATGAAGGGAAAAGTGTACAAGATGGTGGTGAGGCCAGCGATGTTGTATGGCTTAGAAACAGTGGCGCTGAGGAAAAGGCAGGAGGCAGAGCTGGAGGTAGCGGAGATGAAAATGTTGAGGTTCTCCTGGGAGTAACGAGGATGGATAGGATCAGAAATGAGTATATCAGAGGGACAGCCCATGTAAGATGTTTTGGAGACAAAGTCAGAGAGGCTAGATTGAGATGGTTTGGACATGTACAGAGGAGGGATAGTGAGTATATTGGCAGTAGGATGCTGAGGTTGGAACTACCAGGCAGAAGGCCTCGAGGAAGACCGAAGAAGAGATTTATGGATGTGGTGAAGGAAGACATGAAGGTTGTTGGAGTCAGAAAAGAAGATGCGGAGGACAGGGTGAGGTGGAGGCGGATGATTTGCTGTGGCGACCCCTGAAGGGAGCAGCCGAAAGTAAAAGAAGAAGAAGGTCTGTAGGAGGAAACCTGTGCTAATAACAGCGGTTGTGGGGCTAGGGGGGCTGACACCCCCCAATTTCTTTGGGTTGAGAAAAAAGGGGGGGCTTCAGCCACCTAGACTACTGTGAAAATCTTTGGTCTGTAGGAGGAAACCAGTGCTAATAACAGCAAACAGCAGCTGCAGGGCTGGGGGGGGCCTGAAGCCCCCCAATTTCTTTGAGTTGATAAAAAGTGGGGGGGCTTCAGCCCCTCAGCCACCTAGACTACTGTGAAAATCTTTGGTCTATAAGAGGAAACCAGTGCTAATAACAGCAAACAGCAGCTGCAGGGCTGGGGGGGGCCTGAAGCCCCCCCAATTTCTTTGAGTTGATAAAAAGTGGGGGAGCTTCAGCCCCACAGCCACCTAGACTACTGTGAAAATCTTTGGTCTATAGGAGGAAACCAGTGCTAATAACAGCAAACAGCAGCTGCAGGGCTGGGGGGGGGCTGAAGCCCCCCCAATTTCTTTGGGTTGATAAAAAGTGTGCTAATACCTAAATAAAAACCTGTGCTAATAACAGGGGCTGCAGGGCTGGGGGGGCTTCAGCCCCCCCACTTTTTCTCAACCCAAAAAATTTTCTATGTCGACTGACATCTCAAAAATGTTTAAAATGCATAGTTTGTACATGCATAGCATAATCTACATGTGCATCGTGTACCGTAAATACTTCTGCACCAGGCATATAGCAATACAGTGGCTGCCTTGTAGGGAATGTACCGGTATCGGTATTCCTTCTTTTTTTGGATCCAATTGAGCCAATTGATTGGATTGGAACTTTGAAATAAGTAAATCAATGGATATTTCACACAGAATACACCTTTTGAGCTAACCAAGTATAAACATGTCACTATACTGTTGCACTGCCACAATGCCATGAATAATGTTTTGTCGGTGCATTCCCATCGGCGCAAGCCCAGAACTACCAGCGCCATGCTTATTTTTCAGTCGGTGGCAAAAATTGGTCTCCAAGAAAAGCATCTGTTTCCAGCTAACAAACACTGGATTACTTCAAGGCCAGTTTTCGTCACATGGAGAAAGTTTCATTTATTGAATTCTCAGCTATTAACGAACTCGTAGATCTGATATTGGTGCCGATTTCTTTTATTCTGAACCAGGAATGTAATGGGGACTGTTAAAGGCCACTGTGAGTAACAAAACAGAGGGTGCTGAGGTCGATTCATTATGAAACAAGCAATAGCAGTGGAAATGACAACAAAAGGCGATAGTTTGATTTTTCAGGCTTTGAAACATCGACGCAAGAATATAAGCGCCGCCCGTGTCGGGCTTTGGGTGCGTACAGTATACAAGAATGAAAGCTTACAGCTCTTTTCTTGGTTTCATGTTCATATCGAAGTTTTTGTTTGTGTTTTTTTTTTTTTTTTAATTGAGCAATCACTTTGTCGGAGTTCAATGCGGTATTTTCTTCAAATGCACATGTGCGTGAGATGAAAATACCGCAAAACTTCCCAGTATGGCGAGATCATTTAAGTGAACAATTTATGTCAAGTTCACTCTTAAAATGGCAGAAAGAATGCACTGAGCAAAACAAAAATATGAAGAAGAGCTCAGGACGTTTTTAACAGAGTGGGCGAGTTTGTTGTTGTTGTTGTTGTTGAACGTAATGGAAAGCCATTCTTCCTTATATGTCAGGCGTCATCGGTACATTTCAAAGTTTCAAATCTTCAGCGCCACTTCATCTCACTGCACGCTAACTTTGACCAGGAATTTTTTAAAGGGACTGAAATTCACAAGTACACATTGTTCACTTTGAAAAGAGAGGCAGGAAAGCAGATTGAGTTTTTTCCAAAAATTTACAAAGTGCTCAAAGACAGTAACGCTTGCTTGCATCGAATGAACTGGCTTTGAAAGATTGCTCGCGCCAAAAAGCCACACAATGAAGGAGAGTTTGTTATAAAATGCCTCAGTGACGTTGGTAAAATCTTGTCTCCTGAAAATGACAAATTAAAACTCATGGTATTGGACGTCTGTCCCGCCACACTATTGCACACAGAATGTCGGACATTAACACAGAGCTACTGAATCACAGTTGCACTCAGACATTCAAAGGTGTGTGAAATTACAATAAATATGGCTGAGCAGAGGTGTATGTGTGTGTGTGTGTGTGTGTGTGTGTGTGTGTAAGAAAGTGATGGGTGATGTTCATGTGTGCCCACGTGTATGATGTGGCTCTGTACAGTAATACAGTTAAAAAAAATCTGCCTCTTGGTCTCTGGCTGGTTGGCCACCCCTGGGATATATGCTCTTGGTCAGTGGTCCCCAACCTTTTTTTTTTTTTTTTTTTAACTTCCACACCCCTAAAAAAGATTTTGCTCTGACCTTGCACCCTCCTACACTTTATTCAAGGATAAAGGATCACACTTCTTCACTTATCCCTTAACATCCAGGGATGTAGTAGGGGCACCTTCATGGCGAGACTTGGGCTCATTTGGCCTGGCGGCACCCGCACCCATCCCTCTCCAGGTTGTTAACTACCTACAGGCCATTTAGAACAGCCAATTAACCTACTGTGCATGTCTTTGGATTGTGGGAGGAAACTGGAGCACCTGGAGGAAACCCACACAAGCACAGGGAGAACATGCAAACTCCACACAGAGACACCCAGGACAGGAATCGAACCCAGGCCTTCTTGCTGTGATGCAGATGTGCTAACCACTACTCCACCGTGCCACCCCTGGAATCATACTAAATTTTGTCAAAAGAAAATATTTATTTCAAAACAGTTACATACGACCCTGCTTCTCGTACCCCTTAGAATGATGTCTCGCAATCTCTGGTTCGGAACCCCGGCTCTAGTCGTTCACAGGCTGCATGGACCCCCCACCCCACCTTTCAAATCGCTCCGCGGGCCCTGGTAAGAGAACAACATGCACACAGAATGAAGAAACAGAAATTGTCATTGCTGAGATGGGGTTTTCACTCCGACACTTGGCGCTCAAGTGGAATTTGACATAATTTTGTAGTCTCAGAACCCCCCAGTGCAGCTAACTGGGTGATCAAAGGCGGGCCATGTCTCTCACTGTCTATGGTGTGATGCATGTAAAAGAACCATTGCTGACTTTCGTAAAGAGTAGGCTGCAAAGTCGTCAGCGTGTTTCTGTCCCTTGCTAAAAGGGTTGTGACAGGAAGGGCATCCGACGTAAAAACCTCTGCCAAAATCAAAAAACGTGCAAATCAGATGATTCGCTGTGGCGACTCCCGAGTAAAAGGGAAAAAAGCCGAAAGGAAGACAGACATTTGTAGTCTCAGAACATTTTGCGAACCAAAAGAAAACATTGCCAGAACATTCAAGGGAACCTTGTCGGATTGTTAGTTCAAAGATATGAGAATGGATTAAACAATGAATTGAGTGAAAGAGTGTTTTGTATGAATTGATAAAGTATATAAAATGTACTTGGGTTGTGAGACAGGTTGGTGTGTGGAGGAGTGAGGATGTGCAATCTGGAAAGTAGAGGGTTATTCCAGGGGAGCTTCCAAGATGAGGGGGGAAGATCCTTAACACACACTTATCTTCCTACAGGAGGGCAAGCAGGGGGTGAGAGGAGTCTTAACATACTCACAGAAAGGTAGTAAACATTTCAAAATTATTATAATGTTATTAGTGTTCGAACTGCTTGCGCTTTGTATCTAAAAATAAAAACATTAATAGGTTATAACTGTACTTGGCTAACGGTCTGGTCTGGAAATTATGCTAGGTGGCTAGCATGCTAATATTTTACTTGTAAATTAACCAAGAACTGTACTCCTGAATTTAACAACAACAACAAAAAAGAAAAAAACAGACTCCAAATATACACATTAATGTCTGTGGTTAGCATTTTTATATAATTTTGTAAATTTGTATATAATGCATTTCGTATTGTAATTATTGCTATAGCTGGGACGTCTGGTCTGGTTTTATAGGCCGCATATGGAGCCGGGGAGGTTGCGTGAGAATCCCCCCGGTTCTGGTGAGTCCGAGGCCGGGGACTGGAGGGGAGAGACTCCCGGAGTAGAGGCAGAGGAAGAGCGTAAACACAGCAGTAATAATGGCCCAACAGCCGAGGCTGGGTGTGTCGAGACGGATGGGATCACGGAGCAAGAAGAGGAAGAGGATCAGTATAAAGACGAAGAACTGGACCCAAGAATACAGGTAGGCAGTTTTATCACTGAAATTAGGCCCTATTTAAATAATAATAATAATAATAATAATAATAATATTTATGTACCCAGTGTATTGCTTTGAGGGGAAAACAATAATACAAATATGTGCTGTCAGTATTATTTCTGTTCAACACTAGTCTGATGTGGCTTATTTTATTTTTACAAGTTTATTTAAATTTTTTTTGTTTATTTTGTTTTGTTTTATCTTTTTACATGTCCATAATAGGAAGAACTGGAGCATCTCAACCAGGCGAGTGATGAAATAAACAGACTGGAGCTTCAGTTGGATGTGAGTTACACTTTGGATTTGATCCAAACCTGGTCATTACGTTCTGTCATCCTGGTTCCTTCATATAATGGAAATGACAAGATTATTTAAATCCATCAAGTAGATCTTTTACAGCATATTACGTATTGTGTTATAAGTGAGGAAATGTGATTACCTCTCTGAACTTTGTGTGTAATACCAAAGGGCCAGAAGACGAGGATGAAGGCAATGGCTTCGTCCTCGCTTCTGTTCTTTAATCCACTAGTAGGAACGCCGCCTGTGTTCTTGATCGTTCACGTGGCAACAAAGCTCAGTGCATGAAATCACACAGAGGCAGGTCAGGCTTCAGGTAAAGTTCATATCAATCATCAGAATGAATAAATACGATCTCATTGACTTTATCTATAGCATCTTGGATTTGCTTCATGCCCAATGTTGGTAATATCAGTATACCCGCCAACTATTGTGCTTAATGTTCGGCATGTAGCTTCTTTAGTTTCAAAGATATGCTTTATTTATTATTAATAAAAATATTGATTTATACAAATACCTTTAAAAAAAAACAGCTGGTCTCTAACTGCTTATAAAACAGAATATACATGAAAAATCATCTCTACTTGTTTACTATATACATGTGAAGGCAAAATATCGTATTCTAAAAGGGCCAATGTTTCACAGCCCTGAACTCCACACCTGACTTGTGTGAGAACTCCGCTTCATGCACCATGGTTTAAAAAAAATAAGAATAAAAAATCTAAGTTGAATGTTTTTTTTTTTTTTAATTTAGTTTAATTTAATTTTTTTTTTTTTTTTTTTTGCTTAGATGGTTATATATAAATATGGTGAAGTTCTCTTGATTAAAACCTCCTCTTTTGACTATGGTTGTGTTTATAGTACACTTTACCTGCAATCTACTTTTGGAAAATTATTGTGGAGACTTTAAAATAAAAAAAATATATATCAAATTTTTTATATATATATATATATATATTACACAGGGATCCCTCACTTTCCACGGTTAATTGGGACCAAGATCCGCACGTGACCACCGAAATCCGCGAAGTAGGATCACCCCCCCCCAACCCCCCCAATTGACGTATATGTGTATATAATATCAATAAATACATGTTCAATGCTATAAATGCTTATAATAACAATTAAACATTTAAATATAATGCATAAGATGTAAATAAAATATAAATGCACACACATACAGACACAGATGTGCATGCACGCACTCAGATGTGCACTTCACAACAATGTAACTAGTTTTGATGGGAGATTTTAGGTTGTTTTTAGTTTTGTGTTGGTTTAGCTTTTTTTGTTGTTGCATAATTGGCCTTGTTTTTGTGGTATTTTCCTTAACTTTTCCCCATATTCTTCTTTAATTTCCTTATTTTTTTAATTCGATGAATATTAAAAAAAAAAAAAACGCAATGCACTGAAGCCGCATGAATTGAAGCTCGAAGTAGCGAGGGATCCCTGTGTGTATGTATGTACTATATAGCCTCATAAATCCAAAATTTATGTATGACCAACATAATTTCTTAGAAAGTGCTTAAGCGTATATATTATATATCAAAATGAAAAGATCAGAAGTTCAGTGTGAAGGTAAAGTGTTCCAAAACAGGAAACCAAACCAACTGGGTTTGTTTTGTAATTTATACAAACATCAAAATATGCACCTCTTGACTCGGTTTCCCAAGTTGAATCTGATACCCTAGAACAGTCTGCCATGTAGAATCAATAGATGTAAAGTACTGACTTTTGCAACACTTTCCACATTGATAGTTGAGTGCGGTGACATTTTTGGGTCAAGTATGAAGCAAATCTAAAATGGTCAGTTATATATATTTTTTCTAAAATCTGTCGACTGATGGGAGTCAATCTCAATGTGGTCCTCTAGGCGTGGTGGCCTGTCCACCAAAAGTGCTCTGGAAGTGTTGCATTCTGAGTGTCCCTCCTATAACAGAACCTGTCTGGATATTTTCCTCAGCTCTCTCTCTCATGATCCGAGCATCTTCACTGCAGAAGTACTGCTTGTTGGATGATTTTTGCATCATCTTCTGTAGAATCTCAAGATTGTTTGTTAATTAATCAAACTGGCACCAACAGCTGTGCCATGACTAAAGTCACTGATATCCCATTTGAACCATTCTGATGGTTTATTTGAATGGCAGCTGATTTTTTTTTTTTTTCTTCCCCCTGTATCTGTATAATATCATGTGTTATGCTTCAGGCTGAAAAGGTACAAAATATGGGAAGAATACCATCTTCGTGAGACTGGAATTGTGCACACGGAGCAGAATTTTTCCCAAACAGTAATGCATTTCTGCTTGTTTTCTGCACTGTATCATGCATGATATCAGCTTGTATCATGCGGGTCTTCATGGTTTTATGTGCTCAGGCTCATACTTGAGCCAAGTGTAAGATAAGGAGAAAAGCTTCTCACTTTCAGCAGTACTTTCAGTTTAACTTCAAACTCATCAAAAATAGACTTCTAACACGCTTACTACTGAATTCTACTTCATACCGGACAGAGCAAACATAAAAATCTGGATTAACACTAATAATGTTCAGCACTGCTACACTCCTACTACTCATGATCGCCGCTAGTCAATCTTGGGTGTCTGTGAGGAGCACATAGCCTTGTCCTCAAGGTGTCTTTCAATGCTCCTGATAATGCATGCACAGCAGGTTGGAGAAAAAAAAAAGCTGTTGACTGGCATCATGTGTCTTGGAGGGAGCATGTAGTGAGCTCTGCTGTGTCATAGGGAGATCTTATTTTTTTGGATCTTGTCCGTAATTTAATCGTATCCAATTCCCACCCATATTGATTTCCCTATCACACGACCACCACCGACCAGGGAGTGGTGAACGTATGCACACGCTCTTTCCGTGACATGCAATGCTTGCCACCTGCCTCTTGTCAAACTTCGGCGTCATGTATATTTGGGGACGGTCTAACACACTCGGAGGGAAAGCGCTATCCAACCCCTCGTATGAATGAGCCCATCGATGTTCATGATTGGCTGGCGATCGCTGTGAGTGATAGGAAAGTGAGCATATGCCATCCTTCTCTAATGTGAGAGCTTGGCCAGTTAGCTCCCATGCACTCCTGCCATGGACGGCTGTGGCATTAAACCAGATTCAAACTTGCGGTCTCCAGGTTAAGTCACCAATAGGCTAGGCCTCAATTATAAAAATAAGTGTAAGTTGGTAAGGTGTCCATCAAATACCATACATTCATTCATTTTCTGAATCGCTTAATCCAAATTAGGGTCGCGGAGAGGTTGGTACCCATCTCATCTGACTCCAGGTGAGGGTAGGCTACACCCTGTACAGTTCGCCAGGCCATCGTGGGACCAACACTCACACAACCATTCAAATGCCATACATGTAAATGTAAATATTTCTTAAATTAATTCATCTTTTAATCTCTTGTTTTAAGGAAGCACGGTCGAGCTACAGGAAAATCCTCACCGAGTCAGCACGCAAACTTAACGCTCAGGGCTCACAGCTCGGTGCGTGCATAGAAAAAGCCCGACCGTACTACGAAGCCCGTAGACTCGCGAAAGAGGTGGGTGCAAATGTCTTCTCTTTCACAAAGCATGTATCATTTCATCCTTAGTGCAGAACTCCTTGTTCGGATTATTTGTCGGTGCACTGCACGGGAACGATGATAATATTTTCCGTTAAATGAGTTTGGAGAAAGTGATCCAGAAAAAGGTCCCTCAGCTTAATGATCATTACAGAGCAAGACAGTTCGTGTGTTCCTTAATACGATTAACCCCTGGCAAACACCAGATTTGATTTGCAGATCACTTTTCATTAGCATTGATAGCATCGAATCTCAAACATGTAATTGGGCTGGTGGAAAAACACTCAGTCGAGGCCATGGGGTGTAATTGAAAACAATTGAAGCAGAATTGGTTTGTTTGATTGAAACAGAATTGGATTGAAGTTTGACCCGGTAAGCCCCTCGTCGAGGGCGCTTTGTCCAGGAGCAAAACCGACCATTCCTGAAGCCCCATAAGTGTTTATTAAGGTGCAGTGTTTTTCTTCTATGCTAATTCTCCAGCACAGAAATATCCGGCACACTGCTGAGCATCTAACAACCCGAAGAATTTAGTTTCCTTTTCTAATCTAATGCACCTGCCTCTGCAGTTCAGATCCCCCTGAGGACCTTGACTGAGTTGTATTAGATTGGATTTGGAACTAAATTTTGTACGGGTCCAGATCTTTAAAGGCTGTATTGGCTACCGCTGCTGTATAATCGACTTGGTATTGGTATTCAGGACACAGAACGGTTTAGGGCCCACTCCTGGCCGGGACAGCTGAAGCGTATCTTGGCAAAAAATGATGCCCGTGTTCTAACAGCAGCTGCCATCAATCTCTGATGTGACCTTAAACTTCTAGCAACCTTTTTGCATCTGTTGAAGCTTTTTGGGACGTGTTTGCTTGATCTTGTATTGTAACCCCCTCCGACCCATAACTCTGAATCGATCTTCATTTCGGAACGTTCTGTCCAAAACTGAGTTAGACATCATGCCCAGCTGTGGTGACATTTTTTCACTAAGTTAGCCGACTGAAATATGTCCTGCTATTAGAACTTCCCTCAGTTTATTGATTGTTTTGGAGGCCTTTTTCACTCCAGCACAGCAATTCCTTTTTGTGACAAGTCAGCCTTTTTTTTTAATCTCAGCATTTTTGGCATACATCCTCACACAGCTTAGTGTCATGTGCATGGTTGTAAGATGTATGGCAAGAGGATTCACGCCTAGCAGGAAGCTCGATGCCAGGTGGAATTCTAAATGGCAGGTTGAAGAGAGAGACTAACGACTGGCTGTCTGGTCGATGTGTGATTGACGGGACTCCTTTGTTGTCCAGGCCCAACAGGAAACGCAGAAGGCAGCGCTACGCTACGAGCGGGCCGTCTCCATGCACACGGCCGCAAGGGAAATGGTGTATGTCGCTGAGCAGGGTCTCCTAGCTGACAGGAACACGCTGGATCCAACTTGGCAAGAGATGCTCAATCACGCAACAGCCAAGGTACAATAAGCAATAAAAGCAATTGGGTAAGTAATAAAAGAGAGCAATAAACACTTAACTACTAAGAAGGCGATACTGATAAATTGATAAAGAACACATTAAAGTCTTATCAGATGCTTCTCACTAGGTAAAACCTTCTGAAATGTCAAGGTCACATGGGTACTGCATATTAAACAGGTTTTGATGAAATCGATCTCAATGAAATGAGTGAAGTAGTCTCTTTTAGCTTTTAGCTTTCCGGACCAAAGAAGTTTAATACCCATAATCCAACATGGCATTCAGACTTTAATTTATACACAGCGCATACCCGGTAGATAAAAGTAAGTGACTAGACATGATGAGATATTAACCCTTAAAGGAAAAGGCATAATTACGTAGCACGCACATGTGTAGCGATTTCCCTGAGAAGCCGAGTGTTAAACGCAAGTCCTTCAAAGCTAAGTGTGCTCACCTAATTAACGCTTTCCGATGGATTCTGTCAACTCTCTGCTGCTTAAACACTTGCTCTCCTGGACTGATCAATGATGGTGATTAATGCATACCCGCACTTGCTGATCAAGGTTGCAAGTCTTTATTTGGATTTGAAACCTGTTTGCTGGCTGCTTGTGTTTTAACACCGATGGAACTGTTAAAAAGTGGAAATTTGATATGTCACGTCACAGTGCTGGACATGTTCAAGTTATTGCGCCTATCGATCAACATATTTTGGCATAAACAAGATGTGGTACTGTGTTCATATCATATTATGTACCTAAAGGGTTGTGTCAAGAAGGGCATCCGACGTAAAAACCTGTGCCAAATTGAATATGCGAATTATTAATATAACTTCCATGAAGATGGATGCAGCTGATTCGCTGTGGCAACCCCTGAAATTGAACAGCCCGAAAGGAAAAGTATACAGACGCTCCCCGACTTATGTTCATCCGTTTTACGTTTTTTCGATTTTACTTTTTTTTTTTTTTCCGCCTTCAAGCACAGCAAGTACACTACTTTCGGTATTGAGCGCCTCACATATTGTAAGCGTTGATTGGCTATTTTAAGCTTCATGTAAAGTGAGTCGGTTCAGCTTCATGTCATGTGACTCAGCTCAGCTACATGTAAAGTGATCATCTATCGACCATCGGAACCATTTACAAGCAGAAAGATCGCATCATAGAGAATGTTAAAGGTTTATTTGATACTGTATTTGATGAGTGAATTTGATTTAAATTGATCAATTTGAAATTATTTTGCTTGAATTTAATTTCTTTGAAATTAATGTTGATATTATTTGGTAAAATAATATTAAATTTATCAAATAATATCAACATTAATTTCAAAGATTAATTTATATATAATATAAAACATTAATTTTAAAGCCGTCCAGAACCAATTAAAAAAGTAAGTCGGGGAGCCCCTTTGTACGAAATCCCCGGATTACGAAAAACATTTTTTTGAGTTTCTGTCCCAGAAACACGAAACAACCCCCTCTTACGAAAAGAAATTCAACCTTCCAAGGACTGGAGCCTTGTAATGAATTAGGCGTTTGACATGTAAGATGCAACCCCTACTTATGAAATCCCCGCAATACGAAAATGGCTCTGGAACGGATTTATTTCGTAAATTGGGGGCCAACTGTGTGTATGTATATATATATATATATATATATATATATATATATATATATATATATATATATATATATATATATATATATATATTTGTGTGTAGACACACTGCTACTCAGACTCTAAGGCAAATAGTAATGCAATAGAGATGATGATATTATTATGCTATATATATATATATATATATATACACACACATATACACACACACACACACACATATATATACATATATATATGTGTGTGTGTGTGTGTGTGTGTGTGTGTGTGTGTGTATATATATATATATATATATATATATATATATATATATATATATATGTATATATAATATAATATGTGTGTGTATGTGTATATATATATATATATATATATATATATATATATATATATATATATATATAAAATGTACAGTGGTACCTCACTTTACGAAAGTCTCACCAAACGAAAAATGGAGGTTATGAAATGCATTTTCCTAAAATTTTTGTCTCTGGATACGAAACAAATTCACATTACGAAAGCGCCATCTTAAAAATTCAAACACGCCATTCAAACATTAAAACGTGCCATTCAAACAATGCACAAGCTGCTCTCCCATCAATGTCGTTCAAACATCCCGCCCTGCTTGCCTCCCATTGGCTAGGAGGGATGACGCAGCTACCTCCCATTGCCTATCTCCCAACATCCCGCCCCGCTAGCCTCCCATTGGCTAGGAGGGATGACACAGCTCTTTCCCAGCTACCATAATGCTTTGCATGTAAAGGACAGAGTAACTGTTATTTCGTGTTTTATTTCTTGACTCAGGCATTTAACCTTCCATAAACATTTGTAAGATTATATCTCTGCTAAGAAGACATGGTTACCACTTACCACTAATGTGTCGGGACCTCCAACTCTCATTGGAGTGATTCGCAGCCGAGTGCGAAGCAGCTGGGATGAGGATCAGTACCTCCAAGTCTGAGGCCATGGTTCTCAGTCGGACAAGGGTGGAATGCACCCTTCGGGTTGGGAATGAGGTCCTGCCTTAAGTGGAGGAGTTTAAGTATCTTGGGGTCTTGTTCACGAGTGAGGGAAGGATGGCGCGAGAGATCGACAGACGGATCGATGCAGCCTCTGCTGTTAAGCGTGCCTGTACCGGTCCGTCGTGGTGAAGAAGGAGCTGAGCCGCAAGGCGAAGCTCTCAATTTACCAATCGATCTACGTTCCAACCCTCACCTATGGTCACGAGCTCTGGGTAATGACCGAAAGAACAAGACCACGGATACAAGCAGCTGAAATGAGCTTCCTTCGCCGGGTGGCGGGGTTCTCCCTTAGAGATAAGGTGAGAAGCTCCGCCATCCGGGGAGAGCTCGGAGTAGATCTGCTGCTCCTCCGCATTGAGAGGGGCCAGTTGAGGTGGCTTGGGCATCTGGTTAGAATGCCTCCCGAACGCCTCCCTGGTGTGGTGTTTGGGGCATGTCCAACCGGGAAGAGACCCCGGGGTCGACCTAGAACACGCTGGAGGGACTATGTCTCTCGGCTTGTCTGGGACCGCCTCGGTGTCCCCCCGGGAGCGTTGGAGGAAGTGGCTGGGGATAGGGACGTCTGGACCTCTTTGCTTAGGTTTCTGCCCCCGCGACCCGACCCTGGACTTAGCGGAAGATGATGACTATGATGATGATGTGTGTGTGTGTGTGTATATATATTTAAAAAAATATATTTTTTTAATTTATTTTTTTACTTTAATTTGATTTATTTGTTGTTTTGTTTGTTCATGTCTTGCACTATGCTCGTCTACGAACGGTCGACTCTACTACAGCTATAAGATCGGAGTATCTTCGGGCGTGTATAAGCAGAGCTAACATGCTATGGTAGGCAGCGAGCATCCCAGCTAGCAAAGAAGCCCAGGCGGGAAGGGGCTGAACGACGACTCCGGCGCTTGGGATTGCAGGGGATGAAGGCCGTGTAGCCGGCTGGTATAATCGCCTTATCGGGTGTACTCTCCTCGACCCATGTTTCAGAGAAACACAGTTCTGTAGATCTCTCTGCGCTGCAATCTGAGCATGAAGCTCGTCCATCTTGTTTCGCAGTGACTGAACATTTTAAAGCAGTATGGCTGGAAGTGCTAACCAAGCGCCGGAGAATCTGAGAACTCCGCCTGGGCTTAATGATAGCATAGCATAGCGGCTCAAAATATAAGTTGTTGCGTGCTTAGTTGCCCAAAGCTGAAGCTGCTCATAGCTGTAGTAGGGTCGACTGATCATAGACGAGCATAGTGCAAAACATGAACAAACAAATTAAAACGAACAAAGAAACAATTTGACTCTGTGAACTCCTTGACGTTGCACTCCAGGCAGCGCCATCTTGGACACGTCACTCCAAGACGTCACTCCAAGTTCAATGTAAAAGGACATGAAGCGTAATAAAGTTTATCGTTTTGGTATCATTTGTTAAACATGCTACAGAAAATAAAATCTCACGCACAAACATTCTCAGAATTAACTTAGGTACTGTACTGGAATAATAATTGAAAAAGACTTTAAAACGAGTGCTTTACAACAGTATATGCTGTATAATGTTTATATATTTTATTACTAAATATCACAGTACATAATTGAAAAGTTTTTCTTAATCATGACTATATTTTACTACATTAATACTGTATTAATGAGTAAAACTGTCTGTGGAATGTGTTTAAGAAGCATATTTTAGCGCATGTAATAGATACATTTTACTGCCGGCTGCTCATTCGCAGAAAATTTCATTCGCAGAAAATCTCGAGTCGCGGAAAGGCCCGAAACCGTACCCCCGCGAATGTCACAAAACAAGGCCAATTATGCACCCCAAAAAAAAAAAAAAAAAACACAACCCAAACCCCCCCCCCCCGCCCCATCAAAACTACTGTACTTGTATTTTTGTGAGGTGTGCGCGTGCACATGTTTGTATATGTGTGTATTTATATTTTATTTACATCTTATGCATTATTTTTGAATTTTATTATTATAAGCATTTATAACATTGAATATGTATTTATTGATATTATATACTAGTACACATACATGTACGTATACGTCAGTTGGGGGGGGGGGTTGATCCTGCTTCGCGGAATTCGGCGGTTGCGGGGGCATCTTGGTCCCAATTAACCGCGGAAAGTGAGGGATGCCTGTAATTTACGTTGTGTAAGTAATAATGGGGAATGAACACTTGTACAATGTTAATTGTAAGTATAAAACAGCTGAAAGTTAATTTCTTAATATCGAATTATTGTATGCGAGACCTATAGGACTTCAGGACATGTCTATCCTGAGAAAAAAAACCCACAAATGGCTTCAAGGAAATGGCAGTAAGAACCACAACATAATATTAAATATAACAGTACGTTGAAAATCGTATCTCCACCACGGTTTACAGATGCATCCGTGTCATAAATGGCGAACGAAGAGTAAAAACTTATGAACCGAGTAGCGATTAGCTGTGCGCAACCGTGATCGCTGATGTGTGTGATGTGGCGGTTGGCAGGTGAATGAGGCCGAGGAGGAGCGTCTGCGGAGCGAGAGAGAACACCAGCGCGTCACGCAGCTGTGCCAGGAGGCTGAGGCACGAGTACAAACTCTCCAGAAAGCTCTCAAGAGGGTCATCATCAAGTCTAAACCGTACTTTGAACTCAAGGCCCAGTTCAACCATATTCTAGAGGTAAGTGGCTCATCAAAATGACTCTTATAATGAAAAGAGTATTTATTTCCTTCTCACCACACAATGCTGGGCTGAGTTCACGCCGCTTTGATGGACATATTGATTAATTGTCCCTGCCAGGGTTGTCACAATAACCATAAAATATGCAAAATGCTTGCAGAGGCATGGGAGCTGTCTGCGCCAAGCTTTGGTGGGAGATGAGAGTTTTCTATAAGATTTATATTGAAATCAAGCAAGACCTTTTTGTTTGTTTGTTTGTTTGTTTGTTTTGGTTATAGCAGGCAAAATATTAGTTATTTCTCATTCTAATGGTTGCCAATAATGTTGGAAGGTTTTAATTCCTAATTTTGTGTCACATCCATTATAGGAACACAAGGCCAAGGTGGTTCAGTTGGAGGAGCGAGTGGCGAAAGTAAAGACACGCTACTCTATCGCCCTACGTAACCTTGAACAAATCAGCGAGCAGATCCATGCCCAGAGGGGGCGTGCTCGGGTGGCAAGGCAACGAAACAGAGCTTGCGGTGGGAGAAGTTCCCCGGTAGGGGCAGAAGCTGAAGGTATCATACAGGCAGGGGCTTACGGGGGAGTAGGTGTAAGTCTGCTGGATACCAGTTGGGCGGATCAGGAAAAAACCAGGCAGTGGGTGGAGAAACACAGGGAGGAAGGGTGGGGCCAAATTGCTGAAAGGGCAGGGTCAGACTCTCTGTCCGTAATCAGCCTACAGACCATCGCCTCAGACCTGGAGAAATGCGACTCCGTGGAGCACCTGGGTGACTTGAGCGACGTCAGTAGTGTGGTGGGAGAGGAGAGGGAGGCCGAGCGAGAGAGGGATGGAGCGAGTGTGTTCAAGCGAGGAAAAGAGAGCGAGCCGGCGGCCTCAGCAACTGAACGACCTCAGAGCGATCGAGAAAACTTTGTTAAGCAGCACCACAGAAGTGTGAGCTTGTAGGAAGTAGTGATGTAATGCACCTTAAACCCCGAGGTCCATGCCTTTATTTCAGCCTTTCATGCCATCCTCTCGACTCTCAGTGGAAGTGTTACAATTCTCACAGTCTCCGAAAACGGATTTTCAGTGCATTCGCAGACAGAGATGTAATAGACAAAACGCAGCGTGAGTGAGAGAGAAGCGTGAAAGGCTGCGACGGAAGGCATGGAAACACTATCAGCTCCTCTAGGACTCCCGCGCAGCAGCAGCAGCAGCATCTGAGAGAGAGAGAAAGAGTGAGCGAGAAGAGGTTTATCTTGGTACTGACAGGAAGAAACTAAAGAATATAAAAGGGGAAACATGATGAGTGGTTAGCACGCCGTCGTTCCTGTAATGCTGCAGAGCGTCAAGTTACCTCTTTTTTTTTTTTTCCTCCATATTACTGAATAACAATAGAGGAAGACACTCAGCATATCATCTGGGGATCGTAATTCTCATGCACTGATCTTCACGCTCGCTTTAGTCTCGGCGTGAAGGAAGGAAAACGGGGAAGAGACAGGGCGATGAAAGAAAGGTGACTATGGTCTAACACGCAGATTGTAAATAGATCTCAGTGCACATCATCATGGATCAGGGGCTAAATATAGTATCAGGTTGATTGCTCTGTGTGTGTGTGTGTGAGTGTGTGTGTGTGTGTGAGTGAGTGAGTGAGTGAGTGAGAGAGAGAGAAGAGTGAGAGAATTCAGTTAATTATCACTTTGAGTTATGCTGCTTTCATGTGGTGTGTATGCTGTAATATCCATACCGTCAGTGGGCTCGGTCTGAGCTGAAAAGCTGAAACGCATGAAAATGGAATGATGTGCTTTCGGCTTGGCTGTGAAATGGTACGTCGCCTTTAAAGCCACGTTTTCCAAAGTGGATTCTTGAACATTTTTTTTGAATAAATGGAGCGGTTCCAGAGCCTTCCTTTCACGTTTGGGCCTGTACGAGCGTTTCATTTAAAGATGTCCGTATGCTGTCAGACACTAAAACCTACATACTAATAGAATATTATGGCGTTTATTTATCGTAGTCCTGAATAACTTTATATCAGAGAAAATATCAGTCCTGGCTTATTTATTTTTTATTTATTTCAAGTGTTACATATTCAGTGCCACATTAGCACTCGAGTTAAAAAAAAAAAAACAACAACAACTAATGTATAATAAATACATGTTTACAAATATTGTTTTGACATAATTGGATCTCTGGCAAGATCTGAGGATACAGATAGGGAAAATAACCTCCATGCCAATATCTGTGATGGGACGGAAAGAAATGAACAGTACTGTATCGTGTGTGTGTGTGCGTGTGTGTGTGTGTGTGTGTGTGTGTGTGTGTGTGTTCAAAACATTCTTCTTTTTAATCCTGATCCTGCTGTACATTTTTTTTTCTCCATTCATTTCATTTTTTCCCTGCCAATACTCTTTTTGATTCATATACTGGAAAATGACACGACTCATAATTTCTCAAAAGTGGTTTGTCTGTTTGAAATTCAGCTATGCTCTAGAGGAATATATATATATAAAATGTGTATATGACATATCACCTGATAAATGTATTAATTATGTAAATGTTAATTTATTGAACTGCTGAGGAAATTAAAACTTGAATCTAACACCTATCTCTGTATTTTTTCTCCATGTTTATTGAGGCGTGTCACGGATTGACCACCTGACCAACACCGGACAGTTTAGTATCAATGCTAACAAATTTTTACCGTAAGTAAAACTCGCTATTTGGGATAATCACTTACCTTAAGGTTGCGATGGCCCGGGGATCTGTTCACGGTGGACCCCACACTCACCCAGAGTCGGCTAAGGTGGGGCTTCCAAACAACCCTAATTAGGAATAAGCGGCTTGGAAAATGAACGGATTCCCGAAAGGGGCAGAATGGTGGCATACTGGCTAGCACATCCACTTCAACTCAAGAAGGTCCTGGGTTCGGTTTGAAGTTTACATGCTCTCCCTGTGCTTGTGTGGGTTTCCTCCAGGTACTTTGGGTTACCCTGACAGAACAACGACATATACACTAGGCTAATCGGCTGCACCAGATTGCCCCGTGTGTGTGTGTGTGTGTGTGTGTGTGTGTTGCCTTGGCTAACTGTGCAGGGTGTACTCATCTTCACCCAGTGTAGTTTGAGATAGGTGTCAGCATCCCTGCAAACGAACGAATTTGTTCCCTGAAGGGACACGTGACGAGACAGAGAGGACACGTTTGCTCATGGAGCCTCAATTTTTTATGTATGAAATTTTTGTTAAGAGTATGAAAGGCTTTTTATCTGTGCTGCTGAAACTGATAGCAATGTAAGCTCAGGGTTTTTTAACCCCTTTAGAGTGTTCAGTGCGAGCTGGTAATGCTTAATTTTCATCCATCTGTCAATCACACACATTTGCTGCGTGATTACTAATTTTAATCCCCATCCTCCCCATTTTCTCCATAATTTAGTGAAATCCAATTCCCACTGATCAGGTATTGCTTTTCCAATCACACGACTACCAACAACCAAGGAGGGGCGAATGTATGCACACTCCTTCTCTGTGACGTGCAGTGCAATGCTAGCCATCTGCCTCTTTTTGAACTGTGGCGTCGGGCATATTTGGCGTGGTCACACTGATGGAAAGCCCTATCTCCTCCACACACATACACACACACACACGCACGCACGCGTATAAATCAGCTCACAGACACCCATGATTGCCTATGATTGTTGTGATTGACAGGGAAGTGAGCATATGCCGTTCCTTCCGATCATGAGAACTTTGTCAATTAGGTTCAATGGATACCCGGCCACAGATGGCTGTGGCATTAACCCGGATCCGTGCTGTGTGATTACTGATAGTCAGTTGATCATCTGACCGTCGTTTCAACATGATTCCACCTCAATACCCTCTTGCATGACTTTTGAGGGCAGTGACCTTGACTTGTTTTTTTTTCAAGGTCAGACTTTTTCAAGGTCACTGCCAAAATTCATCAAAATTGGTCTTCACCGAGCAATTATTCATTTTTTATTTTTTATACCCTTTAATCCTAATGAAGGTCACAGGGAAGCTGGTGTCGACTGTGAGTGAGGGCAAGATACATCCTGTACAGCTCGACACGCCATCGCTGACACAATTATTCACACTCGCACACCTCAGGGTGAATTAGAACATTTCAGGTAGCCTACTGTGCATATTTTTGGACTGTTGGAGAAAACCCATGCTAGCAGGGGGAGAACATGCAAACTCTACAACACCCGGGAATCGAACCCAAGTCTTCTTGTTCTGAGACAGACATACTAACCATTGTTTAAAATCATGCTTAACCCTCAAGCAGCCAAGCTATTTTGGCGACTAATATGACCGAGTGGGGTCATCTGTGACCCCAGTGACTTTATATTGGGAATATTTCTATATAAATGATTGTTTTCGGGTTCTTCATATTTATTTCACTCTCTAATATATTTGTCCATCATCTTATGTAATAAAGTATGGAATTTGATATATTTTTATATATAAAATGCAAAAACACACAACGACAGAACAATATCACATTTATTTAGACAAGCCTGTCTGTTACTTCTTGTAATACGCATGTTACCTTTTATTTATTTGCATTTTTTTTCTTTGCATCAAAAAGGAAAACAAATTATAAAAAGTAAAGTTACTTTGCATAAAATATGTATTACAGTGTGGTAGGATAATTTAGATATGGTAATAGAAATAATAATTACAGGGATCCATCACTACTTTGTGCTTCAATTCATGCGGCTTCACTGCATCGCGTTTTTTTTATTTATTTATTTATTTTTTTAAATATTCATTGAATTAAAAAATAAGGAAATTAAGGAAGAATAGGGGGAAAGTTGAGGAACATGCCACAAAACGAGACCAATTCAAAACAAGGCCAATTATGCAAAAAAAAACCCCAAACAAACAAAAAAAAAAACCCGAAACCCCCCGACAAATATAGTTACATTTTTATGTGAGGTGCGCACCTCACATAAAAATGTATGTGTATGTGTATTTATATTTTATTTACATCTTATGCATTATTTTTGAATGTTTAATTGTTAATATAAGCTTTTCTAATACTGAATATGTATTTACTTGTAATATATATATATATATATATATATATATATATATATATATATATTTATTTATTTATTTATTTATTTTTATATATGTATATGTATTTACTGTATATGTCAGGGGGGGGGGGTTTGATCCTACTTTGCAGAATTCAATGGTCGTGGGGGGTTCTCGGTCCCAATTAACTGCGGAAGGTGAGGGATCCCTGTATATATATGACTGAACTACCTGAAACATCTAACTGTCAGAATGAAGAACCATCAATACCATCTGAAGCTATAATGTCAAAAATCTTTCTGGGGTCATAAGCGACCCCGCACAGGTTTGGATTATAATGGCCACACGGACTGGCCAATCCTTACAAAATTCTCTGAACAAATGCAGGACAAATAGATTGAAAAGACAGGAAACTTTTTTTCTGATTAAAATTTTAAAAATGGCGCCTGAATATATACACCCGGCATCATATATCGTATATACACTCAGTCGCTTGACGGTTAACCTTATTGGTTTGCTCCTGGAACACTCAACATTACCCGGTTAAATATGGGACACAAATCTGAATGAATTGTGTCTTTTGGATTCTTTCCACGCTGCTTTTAATGTCTGGTTTGGATGTACGAGGAGGTGCACTGGGCTGTTCCTGCTGTCGGATGAATCTGATAACGCAGTGCGGGGCAATGAAACATGTAAACGAAAGGACGAGAGAAGGTGATTATCTTTATGTACTTCAATTATTCAGCAGAAAGAACTATATGCAGGATGAGAGAAGGGTGAAAAGGGGAGAAATAAAATGTAGACCTTCACTGAGCTAGAAGGTGACACTAGGCGTGGGAGTTTGTCGGGGGGGGGGGAGCAATGATTAGTACAGGATTTAGAGAGGAGAGCTTTTGTTGAGTTATGAGTATCAATCTTCCTTTCATTATGTTGAAATTTCTCTTTCGTTGTTCATTTTCGGGAAATTGCACACGAAGGATTTTCAGTCCGACTGGAATCTAATGTTGATCTGCCCGGGGAAGGACGAAAATGGGTTAGCATCAAAGCAAAAGCGTTTATCCTCTGTGTTTGTGTAAAGATTTTGATACAGAAGAAGGAAAAAAAATACTCTACTTATATCCTCCGTCTATTTTTATACCCCCTTGTACTTTTTTTTTTTTTTTTTTAAACTGACCTTGAAACTGGCAGGTCAAAAGCTTTGTTTGTAGTCAGTCAGAAGGAGAGGTGTGAGAAGGTGTGAGATGATCTGAGAGGCTGCTAATAGAGATGGGGCTCAGTGATACAGGAAACGGCACACGGAGATAAATCCTGCAGTGCAAGTGACGTTCGACTCGTCTGATAAATCCGTATTGGAAGGCATTCATCAGAATGGGTGCAAAGTGAGTCACGGGAAGTGGGTTGGAGAGTTTATAAAGTTTACAGATGGAGACTTTTCTGTTCGAATGATTGGGTTATTTTAGGCTCTCCTCCAGTAAACATACTGACTGTAGCAATAGCATGGGACAACAGTACGATCACCCCTGACTAGCTATTATTTGGCTAGTGGACTATTTTCAGTACAGTGATGACATTGATATATTAGTGTGTGTGTGTGTGTGTGTGTGTGTGTCTGTGTGTGCGTGCGTGCTCTGGTACATCTGTCTTAGGCACAGTAGTGTTTTTTTTAGCATTTCTATAACTGCTGGATTGTGAACTAGTACATGAACCAAAAATACCCAATCATGAGTGATTCGAAACGGTGTCATTCATTTATTCATTCACTCATTGAACTTCTTTATCCTGCCAGGGTTGCAACCAGCTCTGGCGAAGGCATGGCCCAATCTGAACGGCTGGTCACCAGACCATTGCAGAGCCAACAACACACAAAATTTCACAATTAAACTAGCACGTAGGGCAGTGCTTCTCAAATAGTGGGGCAGGTTGTTCCGCGCGGGGGAGCGCGTATGACCTTGGGGAACCTGCTTTTCTGGAATAGTGTCTGAGAATTAAGTGTAATTGCACCCCCACTCCAGTAGTTGGCAGTGGCGCTGTCATTGTCGCGCTATGGTGTATCGGTTTTTGTATGAGCGAACGACATGAAGTGCAGAAAACAACCCCTCAAGAAACAACACGGAAAATTTTCCAACAGGAACGAAGAGAAAGGTGGAGAGAGACGGAGATATTAAGACCTGATCAAGTTGAATGAGTTTAAATAAGGATGTATTTTTTTGATTTCGTGCACATTGGTGTACTTTAAATCTTTTCTATTACAGATTAAAAAAACAATGTTCATATCGTTTTTCTTTATTGTCAGTTGAGTTATATTTCTTTCTTTTTTGTTTTTAATGTTAATAAAGATACAATGTTATGCAGAGGTGTACTAACAACAATTTTATGGACAAATAATACTATTTATAGTCGCTCGCGGGGCGGTGGGGGACGCGAAATGTTTTTTCTTCCTAGAGGGGGCGCCACAGAAAAAATTTAGAAGCACTGACCGAGGGGCAAATTGGAACAGCCAGTTGGACTAATGGGCATGTCTTTTGAATGTCATCAGAAACTGGAGTACCTGGAGGAAATCGCCTCCAATCGTGTCTTGTAAGACAATAATGGGCATTGTCAAGACATTGCTTTCATCTTACAAGGGTCATGGGATGGCTGAAGCCTATTTCAGCCAACTTCTTTTGTCTCATCTTTACAGGAGAAAATGGATTTGCTGTATACGAGAATTAAAACAAAGCAATAAAACATTTTTTTTTTTTGTCCTTTGCATGTTAAAAACCACACATTTATTTAATTTAATGAATTTTTTCCGAAAGAAGTTGAGGGGAGAAAATGAGGGAGTCAATGTTACGGAAGGACTTCTGTGAAAGATATCACACACGTAATATTTAATTTTAAGAAGTAAATACTGTCTGTCTTCCTTTCGGCTTTTTCCCATTTTACTCGGGAGTCGCCACAACGAATCATCTAATTCGCACGTTTGATTTGGCAGAGGTTTTTACGTCGGATGCCCTTCCTGTCACAACCCTTTTTAGCAAGGGACAGAAACACGCTGACGACTTTGCAGCAACTCTTTACGAAAGTCAGCAATGGTTCTTTTACATGCCTCTCACCATAGACAGGGAGAGACATGGCCCGCCTTTGATAACCCAGTTAGCTGCACTGGGGGGGGGGGAACAGTGACAACCTTGTGGAGAGTGGGACTCGAACCCCCAACCTTTGGATCAGTGATCCAGCGCCCTATACCACTAGACCACCACTGCCCCTAAGAAGTAAATACTGTAATTGTAAATAAGTTAAAACGTGGAACAGATTGGGAAAAATCACAATTTCAAACCTTCCCCGTAGTGTGTTAAAGTTTGTAAAGTACAATTCTAGTTGTATCGTGGCAGGAGTGATGAAAGTCAGTGAACAGTATGTGAATAAACACAGGAAGCAGATCATGGTTTCTGTCTGGGAGAAGAAATCTATTTACTGCTTATATGGATGCTCCACTACCTTATTCCAGACTGTACGGGGATGGGGGGGGCATAGACCGTCAGAAGGTGGGAAGGGATCACTGCTAATACTGGAGGCTCTGTGAATGCAGAATTAGTGATAAATCTCTAACAAAGATGGAAGAGTGGCACAAATAATCTTTTCAGCTGTCCTTGCCATCCTGTTTATTTGGTGGTGTTGATTCCTTCTGTTGTTCTCAAAGCAGGATGTGATACAGTAGGTCAGTATGCTTTCACTGCTGCCACCGTAGTAGATCTGGGCTGAATGAGGACCTTCTGCTCTTTTTAATATCCACCAGAGGTAGTGAAACCACAGTTAGACCTTCTTGATGTGTTGCTGCTAGAAATCAGATGGTGTGTCTGAAATATATACCGCCAAGAACTTGAAGAACTTTATCTTTTTTTCATGACAAAATCATTGATGGGCATTGTGAAATTGTGGTTCTGGTAGGCTTTCCTAAATGGCAACTATCATCTCTTTGGTTTCAGCAATGGTTAAGGCAAGATTGTGAGTTCTGCTCCAGGTTGAATGCAAATTCATCACTATTGCTGCTGATGAGACCTATCACCATGGTGTCATCAGTACCACCCATATCATGAAGTATGCTGATGACACCATAGTGATAGGTCTCATCACTACTGTTGCTGATGAGACCTATCACTATAGTGCAGGGGTGTCAAACTCGTGCCAGAAAGGGCCATGTGGCTGCAGGTTTTTGTTTCAACCAAGCAGCAGCACACCTGACTTGGCTCATTTAATCAACTGAGTTGAGTGTTCAGGCAGTTGATTGGTCAGTCTCTGTACAGAGCACACAGATTGACCAATCAGCAGCCTGAAGACTCGGATGAGTTGATTAAATGAGCAAAGTCAGGTGTGCTGCTGCTTGGTTGAAACAAAAACCTGCAGCCACATGGCCCTTTCTGGCACTAGTTTGACACCCCTGCTATAGTGTCATCAGCATACTTCATGACATGGGCGGTACTGAATCTAGACGTCAAAGGTAAGTGAGTAGTACAGGACTCAGTACACACCCCTGAAGCATTCCCTTGCTTGTGAAGGGAAACTGATATATGATGCTGCCATTTCTGATTGTCTGGTGTCTCTGCATGAGGAAATCAAAGACTCGGTTGCAAGTGCCAGCGTCCACAGTAGCCTCAGCTTGTCCACCAACTGTTGTGAGATGACTGTGGTAAATACTGAGTGAAAGTCAGGATTTTGGCAAAGGTGTTTGTTTTCCAGATGGATCAGGTGAAGATGTGGAGTGTACTGTAGTGGATGTGGCATTTCATATAGACCAAACTGTTTTGTATGCAAACTGTAAGGGGTACCGATTGGCCGCAAGGCGGGTCGTGCTGAGCATGACTATTGGAGTGAGGGCTACATGACAAGAACATGGAGAAAAACGTTTTCTTGGAAATGTATTTGAAAAAGTGTCAGGTAAAATTGGGCTCACACGCTGTTTGTTTATTTTATTTTATTTTATTTTAAGGGAGCTCCCAAAGTTGGGGGCTCAAGCCTCACTTTCAACCCCCCACCACTACCACCCCAGTGCAGCTAACTGGGTTATCAAAGGCCGGCCATGTCTCTCGCTGTGAGTGTGGTGAGAGGTTCATGTAGAAGAACCATTGCTTAGTTTTATCAAGAGTTAGCTGCAAAGCCGTCTGCATGTTTCTGTCCTGCGATGGCCTGGCAAGCTGTCCAGGGTGTATTCTACCCTTGCCCAGAGTCAGCTGAGATGGGTGCCAGCCTCCCCGTAACCCTAATTAGGATTCAGCTGGTCAGAAAATGAATGAATTGCAATGCAATCATGCCCCCCCCCCCCCTTAATATTCAGTATACACAAAATCAAACCTAAGCAACCTAATAGCAAGTCTTCAGTTTCGATTATAGTCATGTACAGAATAAACACGCTCATAAAAGACATGATAAGCACCTTCCACTCTTTCATCACTTTGATTAACAAAGAAGAGAGAAGACAGCCTTTTCAGCCAGACAACAAGACCAGTGATCATCTTTCAAATCCCAGAATTGTGTTCTTGATTATTTTAGGGTCAACGAGCGCTATTCCTAGCGGTTTTTTATGTCAGAAGCAGGACCAAAAAAAAAAAAAAAAAAAAAAAAAATCACACTGGTTAGTCTGAAATGAGCCAGAGGTGAGTGCACATGGACATTTATGCCCGCATTACATAATTTATTTTTATAGTGTTTTCCTTAATCTCAGTATTGCTAACAAAGAAGAGATCAGAAATAGCAATGCGTTGTTTTGACAATTTTTCTGTGCGCTTTGCCTAATTTGTGGCCTTTTTTTAGATTATTCGTGACACGAGAGCTGTAATTTCTTTCCTTTTTTTTTTTAAAAACCACAGTCAGAAAATTGTGTTAGACAGCCGTGATGAAAAACTGCCGCACATCTTTAGTAGACATGACTTCCTGAGAAGGGGCAGACGTGAACGACGCTCGCATTCGCGGCTCCAAATCGAGGAGCGAGACAGCTTTATTTGGTTAGCTTACTCTGCCCTGCAGGGAGGATATGCAAACGTCTGTGATGTTAGGGATTCAGCAATTAATTATCCACACCTGCCACGTGTCTGCTTCCATCCATAGGATTCGTGGCTGGAAGCTACGCAGGCCTGTGATGTTTGTGGAAGGCACAGGAAAAGAAGCAGCGAGCCATAAGGTTGTCACTATAATATTGATGGAGCTGTTAAAGTCTTATAAACAGAAGCAAACAGCATGTTGTATCTGTGTAAGGCATCATAGGAAGGAAGCGTTTGTGCTGGTTGTTCTGGGATCATAAATAGAGCAGCCATGAAGTGATCTATCGTATAAGGTAATTGTTGTGTATGATTCAAGCAGCCAGGGTAGTAATTTCCCCCCTTGGGCTCAGTGTAGTAGTGGCAGTGTAATAGGAAATGTCACTGTAACATTTAGGAAATTAGCAGCGGCTCGACAAACAGATCATATTTGCTCCCTTTTTCAGTCTAATAGTGTCAGAGAGTTGATAAATGCCTCAAGAACTAATTTCAACACATTAACACAGTAAACTGTGTCATCCTTTTAACACATAAACCAAACAGTTCAATTGTTTATGTGCTTCTGAAAGTCTTTGCAGTGTGTTTACACTGTAGTGGACTGTGCGGCGGTGGACTACTGGTTAGCATGTCCGCCATCATGGCAAGGAAATGCTGGCTTTGGGTTCTGGATCCAGTATAATGTATGGAACTTGCTTGCATGAGATTTCTCTGAGTCCCACGGTCCTAGGTCACGCAAATACAGGGATCCCTCGCTACTTCGCGCTCCAATTCATGCGGCTTCAGTGCATCGTTTTTTTTTTTTAAATATTCATTGAATTAAAAAAAATAAGGAAATTAAGGAAGAATAGAGGGAAAGTTAAGGAAAATACCCCCAAAACGCTGCCAATTATGCAAAAAACCCTAAGCCAACAAAAAACAACCTAAAACCCCCCATCAAAACTACAGTGGTACCTCCCCTTACTATAGTCCCAGCAAACAAAAAATCCAGGTTACGAAAAACATTTTCCAAAATTTTTTGTCTCTGTATACGAAACAAGTTCTCCTTACGAAACATGCCATTCAAACAATAAAACACGCCATTCAAACAATAAAACACGCCATTCAAACAATGCACGACTTGCTCTCCCACTGACTACATGTCCCAACATCCCGCCCCGCTGGCCTCTCATTGGTTATCTCCCAACATCCCGCCCCGCTGGCCTCTCATTGGTTATCTCCCAACATCCCGCCCCGCTGGCCTCCCATTGGCTAGGACGGATGACGCAGCTCCCTCCCATTGGCTATTATGGTGCTGCATCTCCCAGAATGCTTTTCGTGTAAAGGACAAAGTTACTGTTGTTTCATGAGTTTTTTGAGTCAATGAAACTTGATTTTTTGACTCAGGCTTTTAACCTTCCATAAACATTTGTAAAATTATAACTCTGCTAAGAAGATATGGTCAATACATGCGCACACACACGCAAACACAATCACACATGCGTGTGTGATTCCCGGTGTAAGTGAAAATAAGAAGCGGGATCGTGGCATGCGGTTGATGGCCAAACCCGTCTACCATCGGTACGATATTGAAGCAGAAGGAGGTCTTTAAAGGTATGCTTTGATAATTTTTTAAGGGTTTAGGGGGTAGTATTGGGGGCCTTGGAACGAATCACACATTTTACATGTAAAATGCTTTTCAATTTACGAAAAATCCAGGTTAAGAAAAAGGCTCTGGAACAGATTAATATCGTAAGGTGAGGTACCACTGTACTGTACTTACATTGTTGTAAGGTGCGTATCTGTGTGTGTGTGTGTATTTATATATTTTTTTACCTCTTATGCGTTATTTTTGAATGTTTAATTGTTATTATAAGCGTTTATAGCATTGAATATGTATTTATTGATATTATATACACATATACATGTACATATACGTCAGTCGGGGGGGTGATCCTACTTCGCGGATTTTGATGGTCGTGTGGGGATCTCGGTCCCAATTAACCGCAGAAAATGAGGGATACTTGTATTCATTTTCTAAGCCGTTAAAGTCTAATTCGGGTCTGGTCCCATCTCAACCGACTCCCGGTGAAACCGAGGTACACCCTGGACAGTTTGCAAGGCCATCGCAGGGCCAACACTCACACGACCATTCATACTCGTACTCACATCTAGAAGCAATTTGGGAAGGCGAATTAGACTGCTGTGTGTGTTTTTGTTTTTTGTTTTTTTTTTTGGACTGGGAGGAGACTGGAGTGCCTGAGGGAAACCAGTAAGCACGTGGAGAACATACAAACTGCACACAGAAATGCCCTGAGCTTCGGACTCAAACTTAGGCCTTCCTGCTGTGAGGCGGCTGTGCTAATCAGTGCGCCACCATGCCACCTCCATAGACATGCACATTCGGCAAATTGGGTGTTCCAGATTGCCCCTAGGTGTGAGTGTAAATGGTGGTCTGTTGGCAGTGCAGAAAACAGTGGCAGCATATTGGTATTGGGACTTGAATCGGCAAGCTTACGGATCAGCCAACCAAAGTCATAACCATTCAGCCCCCACTGCAGTACACCATAAACAGCTTGCCAGACCATCACAGGGCCAACATACATATACACACTCACACCTTGGGGCAGCTAATTAGCCTAAAGTTCATGTCTTTGGACTGTAGAAGGAAACCACACTACAGTACCAGAAGAAACCCATTCAAGCAGGGGGAGAACATGCAAAGTCCGTGCAAAAACGCCATCACTGTGCACGAGGGTTCAAGACCATCTTGCTGCGAGGCAGACATGCCAACCAGTATGCCAACCATGGCACCATTGAAATCTCATGCATTGTGTAATATTCAGTTATATTGTAAAGGAAAAGGGGAAGTTGTGGCTCGGTGGTAAAACACCGGATTAGTGATCCAAAGGTCATGGGTTCAAGCCCCACTATCAACTGTCACTGCTTTCCTCCCAGTGCAGCTAACTGGGTTATCAAAGGCCGGCCGTGTCTCTCACTGTCTATGGTGGGAGGTTCATGTTAAAGGACCATTGCTGAATTTTGTCAAGAGTAGCTGCATAGCCGTCAGCATGTTTCTGCCCTGTGATGGCCTGGCGAGCTGCCCAGGGTGTACTCTACCCTCGCCCAGAGTCGGATCATATGGACGCCAGCCTCCCCGTCACCCTAATTAAGCTGAATGAATGAAATGGAAATGTGGGCAGCATGGTGGTGCAGTGGTTAGCGCATTCACCTCACAGCGAGATGGTCCTGGGTTCCCAGGCTCAGGGTGTTTCTGTGTGGAGTTTGCATGTTCTCCCCATGCTTACACGGGTTTTTATGTACGTTGTCCCTGTGATGAGTTGGCGAGCTGTTCAGGATGTACCCTGCCGTCGGCTGAGATGGGCACCAGCCTCCTTGCCATCCTAATTAGGATTAATCAGCATAGAAAGGGAATGAATGAATGGAAATGTGTCATACTTACTGCACTGAAACATTTTATATACCGTATTATATCAAGTGTGTATGGAACATTTTCTCTTGTCTGAACTCGTGTTCTGGATGCACCCCGAAGTGTGTAATTGGTTCGTGTTACAGGTTTACATCAAAGTATAACAGAAAACCTGACCGGGGATTAACTAGTGTGTGATATTTAAGTATATTTTTCCTCATTATACATCACCAGCTGAGAAGCAGATACACTTCGTAAGCAAACTATAAACATGCACAACATGTTGACAGGAAACGACAGACTGTTGACCATTAAAAGCTGCCTGTTGTAATGAAGAATTATAGTACAGACCCGCTATAGGAACATGCAGTATTGTATACCGTCTGCAAATGCACACTGTCTAGAACCTCGACATGCTTTTAAAGAGAATTTGTATTCATTTGGAGTAATGTACATGGGCGGCACGGGGGCGTAGTGGTTAGCACGTCCGTCTCACAGCAAGAAGGCCTGGGTTTGATTCCAGGGCCTGGGCGTTTCTGTGTGGTGTTTGCATGTGCTCCCCGTGTTTGTGTGGGTTTCCTCTGGGTACCCCGATTTCCTCCATTGGGCTTTTTACACTCGAGCCATTGTGACTCATCAGGCCGGTGCTTATCCCTGGTTTCCATAGCGTGAAGAGACCAGGAGTACAACTCCTTCTGGATGGGGTGCTAGTCCATCGCAGGTTACCTTCCCAGTATATATATATATATTTTTTACTGGTACCCAGTTACACTGCTAGGTGAACAGAGGCACACTTGTGGTTGAGAGCTTGCCCAGGGGTCTTAGCACAGTGGGGGTCTAACTGGGATTTGAACACACAACCTCCTGATCATTACCCCAGCACCCTAACCACGATGCCACCGGCCCCACTCTCCAGTTTCCTCCAACAGTCCAAAAACATGCCCCAAATTGCCCGTAGGTGTGAGGGAGTCCGTATGTGGCCTGGCGAACCATACAGTAGATCATTGTGATCACAGCCATGACAATCCCTTTATGAGCATCATCCAAGCTTCAGGGATCGACGTCCATTCCTCGTGATTGGATGTAGACATAGAAGAAGAAGAAGTAATGTACAGAATATAACAGAAGAGTGCAGTTATTTGTAAATAATAAACAGTCATGTAGTGCCGTCTACTTACAGAAAACTTTCGTAAATTAATAATCGGTGTACTGTATACCACTCAGGGACTACCAGATTGGGCCACTATCTCTGGAAAAAAACATTATACAGTGATAGATCACCTTACGAAATTAATTCGTTCCAGAGCCTTTTTCGTAACCTGGATTTTTCATAAGTTGAACCGCATTTTACATGTAAAACATGTAATTCGTTCCAAGGACCCCAAAAACTACCTCCTAAACCCTTTAAAAATTATAAAAGTATACCTTTTAAGGCCTGCTTCTGCTTCAATATCGTACCGATGGTAGACGGGTTTGGCCATATTCCTTTGCGATATCACTCAACCGCATCCAACGAGCCTGCGATCTTTGCTGATTTTTCCTCGTTGAAATGTGATTACGCTGGGTATTCCTCAGTCATTCCTTAGTCATTCCGTGTTGAACGTGAATGTTCCGCCTTCATTCCGTATGTTCCGCAATCATTCCGTAGCTCTTCCTTCTAAAATGGAGTAGTTCTGTAGTCGTTCTAGAGCGTTCCTTTATTTCCGTGAATGTTCCGTGAATTATCTGAAGGTCTTCCTTTGCAATCCACACTGGTTCCGAACGTAATCGCATTTACGCATGCGTTCCGACATTGTACCGCGGTCTTTCCGTGTCTTTTCCGCACATTCCGTGAATGTTCCAAAGGTGTTCCGAAGGTACAAGTTTCCGTAGGTTTTTGACCCATTTTCTGTGTAAAAATGCCGACGCTCCTTCGTAGAGTGTATTTCGCGCCTTTCCGCCACGATCATTGCATTCTGCACTCCAGTGAAATGGGGGTATAACAGTCTGAGAGGAAATTGAAGAACCCTGAAGGGAAACCCATACAAGCACAACAAGAATATGAATTCTGTCAACAGAAATTTCCTTGAAAAGCCCAGGAATCGAACCCAGGACCTTCTTGAGACGAAGTAGGCGTGTTAACCGTCATACCACCATCTGCCTAACATTTAATCATCCGTTCATTTTTTTTTTTTTTTTTCTGAACTGCTTGATCTTAATTAGGGTTGCAGCAAGGCTGGTGCCCATCTCAGCCAGTTCTGGATGAGGTCAGAGTACACCTTGGACAGTTCGCCAGGCCATCGCAGGGCAGAAACATACTGACGGCTATGCGGCTACTCTTGACGGAAGTCAGCAATAGTTCTTGCATGTGTAAGTTTACAGAAAGTGAAGTAAGAGTTCCAAAGTGCAAGTGCACTCCGGCCAACGGTGTTATGAGATATTAGTCCCTCGATGAATTCCATTTATTGGGTTGGCCGCGTGGGCACGTTAGCACGGAGGGTACAACAAAATTGAACTCGGCTTTCCAATGTTTGCACAAGTATGGCTCTCCAACCAATATGTCGGAATGATGGTGTAGTGATTAGCACATTGACCTCATAGCAAGACGGTCTTGGGTTTGAGTCCAGGGTTCGACAAAGGTGTTCCTGCAGCCTATGTCATTCATTCATTTTCTGAACTCCTTGATCCTAATTAGGGTCGCGTGGAGGCCATACACACTTGATATAATATGGTCTATAAACTGTTTCAGTACAGTGACTATACCCTATGAGTAAGTATGACACATTTCCCTTCATTCATTTTCTTTCCATTCTGATTAATCCTAATTAGGATGGCAAGGAGGCTGGTGCCCATGTCAGCCGACTCCAGTCGAAGGCAGGGTACATTCTGAACAGCTCGCCAAGTCATCACAGGGCCAACATATATGGAAGCCCATGTAGGCATGGGGAGAACATGCAAACCCCACACAGAAACACCCTGAGCCTGGGAACCCGGACCTTCTCGCTGTGAGGTGAATGTGCTAACCATTGCACCACCATGCTGCCCACATTTCCATTTCATTCATTCATCTTAATTGGGGTCGCGGGGAGGCTGGCAGCCATCTCGGTCAACTCTGGGCGAGGGCTGAGTACACCCTGGACAGCTCATCAAGCCATCGCTGGGCAGAAACACGCTAACTGCTATGCAGCTAGTCTTGTTGGACGTCAGCAATAGTTATTTTACATGAACCTCCCACCATAGACAATGAGAGACATGGCCGGCCTTTGATAACCCATTTAGCTGTACTGGCGGGACAGTGACAACCTGTTGAATGTGAGGCTAGAACCCCCAACCTTGGGATCAGTAATCCAGCACCATACCACCGAGCCACCACCTCCCCAGCATTTGGTTTTGGTGGTACAGTCTTTAAATACCAAAAGATCAGTGGGCGTGGTCCGAGCTGAAGAAACAATGACATAAACATTAAACAAAGAGAAATGTTCAGAGCGCTTGTAGAGGGCTCTCTCTTTTAACCTTTGTACCAAAGTTCCCTCAGCTCGTCCGATGCCGCTCATTGATCGGTTGCTACACAGGCTGACTGACCACGTCGATAGTGGAACATTTTCATGCAGCCTCAGCATCACTTGATGAATGTTCTCCTCACCAAAAACTCAGATATCCTTTTTAGCTTTCATGACTCATCTTCCTTTTGCTGCCAATGCACCGAGCCACAGGATTTCGAGCTGAGCTCTCACTGTGCATGGCTTTAAACCAAACAAGAGACATAACGAATCATAAAACTGCTTAATCCCAGCAGTAACAAAAGGGCTCTAAGACTGTGCTCCCTTCGAACATTATCACACAGAGAAGATTCACTAGCACCATGTTGACAGAGAATAAGTTTACGATGCTCATAAATGACTTCATACATCAATTTGACAGCACAGAAGGGAGGAGAAGTGAAACAGGAGAACATCCATGGGCTTGTGTCAGTAAGCCATCAGCACTGTGCTGTGAAGGGAAGAAAGATAGGGTGCTCTATTTATCTAAAGATCAGCCAATGAGGGCTCTAATTCACGACAATTCTACTGAAGGTGTCAGCATGTAGTCCGTGTGCACACTGCAGAAGGGTGAACGAAGCTAAATATGGAATAATAGCAGTGCCAAAACATCTAAAAAATGAATTCGACTCTACGGAAGAAGGGATGGGAAGATCGATGATATTTATTAATCAATAAGCTGCTTAATTTTTTATCAGACTTGAATGAAAAATAAAACGTTGGAGTCTTTAGTGGAATATTAACATGCAGAACGCAGGACTGGAGCCAAGAGGTGAATTGAGGTAGCTGGAGCCAGCTCTGAATTCTGATTGGCTACTCCCTGGCTCATGCAAAAGCTGAATTTACCAATCAGGATGTAGATCATAGAATTGCTTACCTGCATGACTCCTAATTATCTTTCTTCACACTCACTGACTCAATTTTGGGTCAGGGGAGGCTAGAGCCTATCTCAGCCAACACTGGGTGAAGGTGGGGTGCACCCTCACTAGACCATTGCAGGACCAGCACACGCAGCAGTTCACATCAACACATTTGTTCATTCAGTCTCAGAAATTTAATCCGAATTAATTAGGATCGTAAGGAGGTTGGTGCCCATCTCGGCCGAGTCTCGGTACACCATGGATAGCTCGCCAGGCCATCACAGGGCCAACACTCACACAACCATTCATACTTATACATAGGGGCGAGTCGAAACAGCCAATTAGCTGTTAGTGTGCATGGTTTTTTTGGACTGTAGGAGGAAACCAGAGTACCCGGAGGAAACCCACACATGCACTGGGAGAATTTTCAAACTTCACACAGACACACGCAAGCTGGGAATCAAACCCAGGACCTTCTTCCTGCGAGGCAGACATGCTAACCACAGCGTCACCATGCCTGCCGCCTACTCACATCTATACTTCGCAGCAATTTGGATCAAACAATTAGTCTAATGTGCATGTATTTGGATGGTGGGAGGAAACCTAGGCAGGCATGTGTTCGGTACATGTGTTCGGTACAAGCCTTAAATAGATTCTACAGGTCTTTGGCACTTCCAGGCTTCCTCTTGGACCATGATCTAGCTAACGTCTGTAAGGTATTTTGGTCTGGTGCCTAGTGTTTATGGTTCTAGTGCCGTGAAAGCTCTATTACCAGATCAACACCCACAGCTCATTTTCAAGCCTCTTAGCTGGCAGGCTTTAGCATGAATGAGCCTGTAATTTAAGGTCCGGAGGGTTTTTTCACATATTTTTGCGGTGACTGAAAAATTGGAGAAGATACCAACTTGTGATTCACATCAGAATTAAAACCGAACACAAAAACACACTTTCCCATTGCTAGGAAACAAAATCAACACTGCTTCGACAATTGCAGCACAGCATCTTACTTAGTCTGTGTGTGTGTGTGTGTGTGTGTCTGTGTGTGTGAGAGAGAGAGAGAGAGAGAGAGAGATAATTATTCAGCTTCTTGTTGTTCGCTCTTGGTGCTGGCACTGCAAAACAAGTTTTTCTTTGATTTTTTTTTTTTTCGCCACAAACACCAGGTGCAATCTTGAGTTTTTTTCCCTGTACTTCCTCTTGTTCTCACCCTTTGATTGATTCCTTTGGTGTTTGGCTGACAGATCATAAAGAATCCTTTGATTCGTGCCAACCTGTTCTGACTGGTGCAATGTTCACCGACTCAGTCACTCATTTGCTGAATCGCTTAATCCAATTATTGTCACGAGGTGGCTGGAGGCTATCTCCACCAACTCTCTGCGAAGGTGAGGTAAACCCTGAACAGCTGACCAGATCAATGTACAGCCAACACCTTCAAAACTGTTCAGGTTCACACCTCGGCTCAATTTGGAACAGCCAGTTAGTAAGAAGGGCAAGTGGTGGCCTTGTGGTATAGGGTGCTTAGGATCACTGATCCTAAGGTTGGTGGCTCGAGTCCCACTCTCCACAAGGTTGTCACTGCCCCCCCCCCTCCCCCCCAAAAAAAGGCCGGCCATGTCTCTCACAGTCTAGTGAGAGGTTTATGTAAAAGAACCATTGCTGACTTTTGACAAGAGGAGCTGCAAAGCCGTCAGCATGTTTCCGTCCTGTGATGGCCTGGCGAGCCTGTCCAGGGTGTACTCTGCCCTCAGCCAGAGTCAGCTGGGATGGGCGCCAGCCTCCCCGCGACCCTAAATAGGATTAAACGGTTACAGAAAATGAACCAACTGACAGTTAATACGACTTTGACTCATGACTGTGGGAGGAAACCAGAATACCCAAAGGAAACCCATACAAGAACAGGAAGAACATGCAAACTCCACACAGAAATGCCCGAGCCCAGGACATTCTTGTTGTAAGGTGAATGTACTAACCACTATTCCACATGTGCGGCTCTGTGCACATTCATTAAAGGAAAAAAAAATTCCGCCTGAATGATGCATATTAGTCGTTATAATTAGGTACCCTGGGCATCCTTGCGATGGGGTGGGATAATAGCATAAAAGCTAATAAGTGCTTTCACCTAACCTGAAAGTCAGCCATGCTTGCTATTCATGTGTGCTAAACTTAGCTGGACACATCGAGCAACTGTGCAACATTTATGATTAGCGCTGGCTTTTCGTTCCTATTCATCCAATAACATTCTTTAAACATCAGCGCACACTACTGCCTCTTATACCCCCATTTCACTGGAGCGTGGCAGACTTACGGAAGCAAAACCGTAGTCATCCTCCTTCCGTGTCCTTCCGTACGATTCCGAAGGTATTCGTCCTCTTCCGTCAGGCCAAAATATTCCGTGAACATGTTCAAAAGCACGTTAACGGCGATTTTTTTCCAACAGTCTCCGTAAACGTTCCGCAGTCTTTCCGCAAACGTTCCGTCCTTTCCGCAAAATGTTCCGTGACCGTTCCTTTTATTCTGCAAGTCTTCCGTGGACATTCCGCGAACATTCCTCCTTCTTCCGGTTGGTCAAAAGCGGCCACAGAATCCCCGCGGAAGGTTTGCGGAATACATGCAGAACGTTTGCGGAATGGTTGCGGATAACACGGAAGACTTGCGGAACACTCAAGGAAGTCACTTCCACTATAAATTATTCCAGTTCATTCACCTTATTTTTTTCTGTTTTCCTGTTCATGTAATAAAGTTTTAAAGTTATAATCACTGTGGCTTGGACTTGTGTGCAGGTTTTTAGTCTGGAATGATTTATTGAGGTGCAAATAAAAGGAGTGTATTGATATTAAACATATTAACATATGTTAAAATTTATATTTATTGTAAATTATAAACATATTGCACATTAGAAACATATAGTATCTTCTTTTCCTTTCGGCTTTTCCCTTCAGGGGTCGCCACAGCGAATCATCTGCCTCCATCTCACCCTATCCTCTGCATCTTCTTCTCTTATACCAGCTACCTTCATGTCCTGCTTCACCACATCCATGAATCGTCTCTTTGGTCTTCCTCTAGGCCTTCTGCCTGGTAGTTCCAACCTCAGCAACCTACTACCAATATACTCACTATCCCTCCTCTGTACATGTCCAAACCATCTCAATCTAGCCTCTCTGACATTGTCTCCAAAACGTCTTACATGTGCTGTCCCTCTGATGTGCTCGTTCCTGATCCTATCCATCCTCGTTCCTCCCAAAGAGAACCTCAACATTTTCATCTCTGCTACCTCCAGCTCTGCTTCCTGTCTTTTCCCCAGAGCCACTGTTTCTAAACCATACAACATCGCTGACCTCACCACCGTCTTGTCCACTTTTCCTTTCATTCTTGCCGATACCTTCCTATCACACATCACACCGGATACTTTTCTCCAACCATTCCAACCTGCCTGCACACGCTTCTTCACCTCTTTTCCACACTCTCCACTTCTCTGGATTGTTGACCCTAAGTACTTAAAATCCTCCACCGTCCTTATCTCTGCTCCCTGTAACCTCACCGTTCCTCTTGGGTCCTTGTCATTCACACACATGTATTCTGTTTTTCTGAGGCTAACCTTCATTCCCTTCCTTTCCAGGGCATACCTCCACCGCTCTAGATTTTCCTCCACTTGTTCTCTGCTCTCACTACAGATCACAATGAAGGGGCTCAGAGCTGACCCTTGATGCAGTCCCACCTCCACCTTGAACTCTTCTGTCACACCGACAGCACACCTCACCACTGTCTTACATCTCTTATACATGTCCTGCACCACTCTAACATACGTATATCATACTATATCAACATTTAGTATGAATGATAGAATGAGCTTCCTTGGTCGATTCCACGTATTTATAGATGGAATCAGGAGCAAATCCTTTGATCCTTGCCGATTTTCCCTCGATGAAACATGGTTACGCTGGGTATTCCTCAGTCATTCCTTCGTCATTCCGTGTTGAACGTGAATGTTCCGCCTTAATTTCGCCTGTTCCACAATCATACCGTAGCTCTTCTTTCTAAAATGGAGTAGTGCTGTCGTCGTTCCTCGAGTGTTCCGTGCTTTCCGTGAACGTACTATGAATTATACGAAGGTCTTCCTTTGCAAGCTGCACTGATTCCGAAGGTAATCCGTGAGCTTTTATGCATGTATTCCGACATTGTACCGTGGTCTTTCCGTGTCTTTTCCGCACATTCCGTGAACGTTCCGAAGGTGTTCCGAGGGTTCAATTTTCCATAGGTTTTTCACCCATTTTTCATGTAAAAATGCCGAAGCTCCTCCGTAGAGTGCATTCCATGCCTTTCTGCCACGATCATTGCATTCTGCGCTCCAGTGAAATGGGGGTATTAGGTTTAGCATAGGATGTTGACTCAAGCTCAGTTCCAATATTATTGTGATTAATATAATCACAATTAATAATTAATTAAAAAATAATAATAATAATTAATATAATCATGATAATATCAATAATCGCCATCCAGCACAAGAGAGGAAATGACCAAACACCACGCATATATTTCTGTGTAAGGATATTTGGGATGAAGTTTTTCTTTGGGGTGGTTTAGTGCTCAGCACATCTGCCTCACAGGAAGATTTGAATCCTGGGCTGGGGTGGTGTTTGTGTGATGTGTGGGTTTCTTCCAGGTACTCAGGTACTCACTCTTCTTACAGTCCATAGACATGCACTTTAGGGCAAGTAGTGGTTATACAATGACTTGGGATCTGGACGTGATTGAGAATGGTGTGTGTATTGCCTTGCGATGATCTGGTGAGCTGTAAAGGTTGTACGCTGCCATTGTCTAGTGTCAGGTAATTTCCCCAGTAGGATAAAGCATTTTGGAAAGTGAGTAATGACTGTGTGATGAGTGACTGTGCTATGAAAGATGAGTGACTGTGTGATAAGTGAGTGAGTTATGAGTATGTGTTGAGTGAGTGAGTAAACAATGTGTGTGATGAGTATATGAGGAGTGAATGTGTGATGAGTGAGTGAGTGTGTGGTGACTGAGTGAGTGAGTGATGAGTAAGTGATGAGTGACTGTGTGATGAATGAGTGAGTTATGAGTGTGTGTTGAGTGAGTGAGTAAATAATGAGTGAGTGATGAGTATATGATGAGTGACTGTGTGGTGACTGAATGAGTGAGTGATGAGTGACTGTGTGATGAGTGAGTGAGTTATGAGTGTGTTGAGTGAATGTGTGATGAGTGAGTGAGTTATGAGTGTGTGTTGAGTGAGTGAGTGATGAGTAAGTGATGACTGAATGTGTAATTAGTGAGTGAGTGTTGAGTGAGTGAGGAAAGAATGAGTGAGTGATGAGTATATGATGAGTGAATGTGTGATGAGTGAGTGAGTGATGAGTAAGTAAAGAATGAGTGTGTGATGAGTGAGTGAGTGTGTGGTGAGTGATGAGTAAGTGATGACTGAATGTGTAATTAGTGAGTGAGTGTTGAGTGAGTAAAGAATGAGTGTGTGATGAGTATATGATGAGTGAGTGTGTGGTGAGTAAATGCTGACTGAATGTGTAATTAGTGAGTCAGTGATGAGTGTGTTAAGTCACAAGAGTGATGAGTCATGGTTATATGAGTAAGTGGATATGTGACTAGAGAGTGATGAATGAGTGTGTGATGAGTGAGTGAGTGAATGGGTGTGTGATGAGCAGAGCCTGCTGAGTAATTTGAAAAGTGGGTGGGATAACTGAAAATTTCAGGAGTGCATGCAGTCAGTGAACGACTAGAGCATACAGTATACCCCCTCAAGGGGACTATGCATGGCCGATTTCCAGATTGTAAATGTCAGGTGTATTCTGTGTTCACATATCCATTAATTTACTTATTTCAAAGTTCCAATCTAATCATGCCTCGGCTCAATCGGATCCAGAAAAAAGGAGTACCGGCACCGGTACATATCCTGGAAGGCGACCACTATATTACTATACGCCTGGTGCAGACACATTTACGATACATGATGTAGATGTAGGTTATACTAGGCTTGTACAAACTCATTCATTCATTTTCTGTAACCGCTTAATCCTAACTAGGGTCACGGGGAGGCTGCCGCCCATCCCAGCCGACTCCGGGCGAGGGCAGAGCACATTCTGGACAGCTCGCACAGCCATCGCAGGCGGAAACACGCTGACGGCTTTGCAGCTACTCTTATCGAAAGTCAACAATGCTTCTTTAACTCTTTTACATGAACCTCACACCACAGACAGTGAGAGACACGGCCGGCCTTTGATAACACAATTAGCTGCAATGAGGGAACAGTGACAACCTTGTGGAGAGTGGGACTCGAACCTCCAACCTGAGGATCAGTGATCCAGCGCCCTTTACCGCCAGACCACATTGCCCCTGTACAAACTAAGCATTTTAAACATTTTCAAGATGTCAATAGACATACATGAAGAATTGCTTTGGGTTAAGAAAAAGTGTGTGTGTGGGCCCGGTGGGGGGGGGGGGGGGGCGGGGGGGGGGCAGCGGCCCCCCTCCCCCCCGCTCCACGCCCCCTGATGAGTGAGTCCTCACTTGAATGGCTGTTAAATGTGTGGAGAGGAACAGATTTGGTTGTGTTTTGTCCCTTTTGGCTTTTCATAGCATATAGGAAGAAACACGTTACGTCTTTCTCAGGGTGACGTCGTGAGAGCGAGCGAGCGAGCGAGAGAGAGAGAGAGAGAGAGAGAGAGAGAAGCAGGTACCGTGAAGTGATCCGTCTGTCGTCGTCCGTGTGTGTAGCTTTTTCCGTTTTCCTCCAGATTAACACTCTTTTATTTACTCATAGGATTATATGCGGCTGCTCGCGCGTCTCCTTTGACAAACTGAACTGCACGCGTGTGTCTGCCTATTAGATAATACTTTTATTTTGTGGAGCAATATAAATTTACGCGACATTTGGTGGGAATATTTTTCCTCCTTGCAATTCCGTGGCAACGGAAACAGGGCAATATAAACACAGACGTATGGTATTTGTGAGTATCTCCTTGTTTTTGGATACAACAAATTCGTCTCTGACATAATAATAATAATAATAATAAAAATAATAATAAAAATAATAATAATAATAATAATGTCTAAGCTTGATCTAATTTCAATTCTGATCTAAGGTTTTATTTATTACAAACAGCAATACAGTTAAAGGAATCACTGTTGCTGCAGCTGTTATTATTGTTGTTATTATTATTATTATTATTATTATTATTATTTTCCTACATCCTGCACCTTCTATTTTTGTCCCACCAAATATTTTGACTGTTATTAATCTAGACATCTAGTCATGAACATGATGCACAAATGATCTAATAATCTTGCAATATTATTATTTATCGTATAGAAAGCAATTTTAGAGAAAATAAATCATACGCCAGCTTTGAAGCTGAGAAGGTTTTTTTTTTTCACATTAAAAAAAAAATAATGTAAGCACCAGAATAATTTTACTGGCTGAGTATAGACACACTGGAGATATATCTATATCTATATATATATATATATATATATACTTATTCTATATCAAGCTCTTCTCTGGGATCTTCTCTATAGACATCAAGTCCTAATACAAGGCAAGTACATATAATATGTATTTTTATTCACTATTATCATCATTTTTCCATTCAGGTTTGTGTATGTTTCTATATCATGACATTTTTAATTGATTTTTGTTGTTGTTGAGACTTCATATATGCTCTGTAGGTGTGGTGAGGTTTCTGGAACTGTCTTTTTTGGGTTAGACTGCAGTGCCTTCACTGTAAATGTGCCTCTGGGGGTGTCTTATATCTCTGTGATTTTTTTTTTTTTTTTTTTTTTTTTTTTTTTTACTTTTTGGTGGTCTTACACTGATACCCTACAAGGCGTGCTGAACACCATCTAGCATCTCCAGGCACAGCAGAATCCACATCCCACTCTAACATTACTTTTGATCTCCACTGCAGGGCGACTCTGTTAGACTCTGAGATTGATCATGGCTGGTGAGAGATGTCGACCTGAAGCAAGGAAAAAAAAAAAAACCCAAAAAAAAACCTGTATGAATTTCTATGAAGTAAACTTACCACCACCTCCATCCCTTGTGTTGCTGACTAAAATGAAATTGCAATTGATATTTGTACATTGTTAGTATTTGCACATTCGCAGTTGGCTGTGGGTGATGTTGACTTGCAGGCAGACGCTGTCGGAATACATTTGTAGATATACATTTCCCCTTGTTTCATTGATGCATGAATGCAGTGCTCCACACTAGTATTTTCCTGACAGATTGGAACGCGTGTAAAATTTCACACGCACTGTACACCCCAGGTAACAGTCCTGTAAGCACCTGTAACCCCCAACCGTGTATCTGTCCATGGTGCTGAAATAAACAGTATAGGCATTTTAATCAAGGGGGAAATGCAGTGATGTAGTACTAGAGAAGGGCTGTGAAACAGTTGAAAAGTGGCACATCGTGTGCGCCAGCTGCCGGTGGCACAATCCCATAAAACTGTGGTTATGTGTGTGTGAATGTGCTTGAGGCAGAAAATGCAAATCCAGCTTTTTCCTCCACCTTCACGTTGAAAGGCAGAATTGCCTATGTTTGTGTTGCTTTCCAGGTATTTATCATTTAATCACATGTGCATGAAAGGCAACCATTTTTAAAATCACTTCACCCCTTTTGTTTTTTAAAATACATCTGCAGTGTTTTAAAAGTGCAGGTGATGTATTATTATTTGGAGACATGTGAATTTTCTTTTTGGCATTGTGCTTGGTTCTCACTTTCCATGCTTCACTGTGCGTCATTCCCAATGTAGAAGGCATGATCTCTGAATGTAGTACTGCTTAAGCAGGAATGCTGCCTGGGTTTCAGGAGATGCAGTCGCTTGTGTTTTGGTTCCTGAAGATGGTGTATGGCCCCTACCTACCTCAGTCTCATTAAAGTAAACTGGATCTCAGTATCTTAATCCTAATGAAGGAAGTGTGGCCTCTGTCTCGGTCTGAACGAAGGCGGGCCTGTGTCGGACTCATTGAAAAGAGGTGTGGCCCTTGTACATCAATGCCAGTGAAGGATGTGTGGCCTCTATGCTTCAGTCTCGGTGAAGGTGGTGTAGCCTTTGTCCAGTCTTAGTGAAAGAGGTGTGGCCTGTGTGCTTCCGTGTCAGTGAAGGAGGTGTGGCCTCTTTCTCGGTCTCAGTGAAGAAATTGTGACCTCTGTCTCAAGCTCAGTGAAACAGGTGTGGCCTCTGTGTCTGTATCGTTTGCGTGTGTATCTCAGTGCTGGAAACTTTACCTATTAGTTCCAATGATGGACCGGATTAGTCAGTGACGGCGACATAATCTCTGTGCCTCAATACCAGTCTTTAGGCTTTTAAGGTTCAATCTTGATGGTTCAGTTGATCAGTTCATTTTCTGTAATCGCTTAATCCTAATTAGGGTCATGGGGAGGCTGGCACCCATCCCAGCCGACTCCGGGCGAGGGCGGAGTACACCCTGGATAGCTCGCCAGGCCATCACATGGCGGAAACACGCTGACGGCTTTGCAGCTACTCTTGTTGAAAGTCAGCAACGGTTCTTTTACATGAACCTCACACCATAGACGGTGACAGACATGGCCGGCCTTTGATAACCCAGTTAACTGCACTGGGGGACACACACGACAGTGACAACCTTGAGGAGAGTGGGACTCGAACCCCCAACTTTAGGATAATTGATTCTGTGTCCTATACCACTGGGCTGCCCCTGCCCGAATCTTGATGGTAGAAGCTTGAAATATATCTATCAATAGTTTCGTTCCCTGAATTCCAAAGAAGCAGGCATGGTTTTTGTCCTTCCATGCGAGTGAAGGTGTGGTTTCTGTCCCGAAATCCTAATGAAGGAGGTGTGGTTTCTGTGCTTCCATTCTAATGACGGAGGTGTGGTTTCTCTGCTTCCATTCCAATGACGGAGGTGTGGTTTCTCTGCTCTCATTCTAATGACGGAGGTGTGGTTTCTCTGCTTCCATTCCAATGACGGAGGTGTGGTTTCTCTGCTCTCATTCTAATGACGGAGGTGTGGTTTCTCTGCTTCCATTCCAATGACGGAGGTGTGGTTTCTCTGCTTCCATTCCAATGACGGAGGTGTGGTTTCTCTGCTCTCATTCTAATGACGGAGGTGTGGTTTCTCTGCTTCCATTCTAATGACGGAGGTGTGCTTTCTCTGCTTCCATTCCAATGACGGAGGTGTGGTTTCTCTGCTTCCATTCCAATGACGGAGGTGTGGTTTCTCTGCTTCCATTCCAATGACGGAGGTGTGGTTTCTCTGCTTCCATTCCAATGACGGAGGTGTGGTTTCTCTGCTTCCATTCTAATGACGGAGGTGTGCTTTCTGCACCTCAATTCTCATAAAGGAGGTGTGGCTCGTGTCTCAACAAAAGAGGCATTTTTACTCTGCCTCAATCATGATCTTCAATCGAGACAGGTTTAACTTTGTTCTTGCCCTCTTATAATATTCAGTTGACTACATGACATAATAGTGCTCTCTGAATTAATAATGCTGGTTTGAACCAAAGCACTGATGTATTATCATGGGGAGACACGCGCTTTTGTATTGTACATAGCACTGTGTTTCAGAATGTTGTGTGAATTCTTCCGAGCATAAGGTTATATGTTGGAGAGCTGTGTGCTTGGCTGAATCTGTATATATTCTCAGTAGTGTACTCTGTTACCTGCTGGTACTGGGGAAGGCGTGTGTTCTTGGTTACATGTATGTATATTAAGCGACGTGTGTTACAGTCTACAGATATTCCTGTTACACTATTTTTAAGGCCATGTTCTGAGTGTCTTCGAGTGTAAACAGAGTTAATTAGCATTTGTGCACAGAGCGTGTTTACTCATAAGCAGGGCTAAACCCCGTGGGAGAAAGCAGCAAGCCAACAAAGTGTCTTAATTAGGGGATTAAGGAAAAACGTGTGTCCACTGTTTCAGTCACGGTGGGCTGACAGGGCAGCCCAGATTTGATCAAGAGACACAAGCTGAAAAGGATTCATTTGGTAGGAGAGAGAGGATAATATATATATATATATATATATATATATATATATATAATAGTGGTATCTGGGGCAGTGGTGGTCTAGTGGTATAGGGCGCTGGATCACTGATCCAAAGGTTGGGGGGTCGAGTCCCACTTTCCACAAGGTTGTCACTCTCCCTCCCCAGTGCAGCTAACTGGGTTATCAAAGGCGGGCCATGTCTGTCATTGTCTATGGTGAGAGGCATGTAAAAGAACCATTGCTGACCTTCGTAAAGAGTAGCTGCAAAGTCGTCAGCGTGTTTCTGTCCCTTGCTAAAAGGGTTGTGACAGGAAGGGCATCCGACGTAAAAACCTCTGCCAAATCAAACGTGCGAATCGGATGATTCGCTGTGGCGACTCCCGAGTAAAAGGGAAAAAGCTGAAAGGAAGACAGACATATACAGTAGTATCTCTCCTTACGAAATGAACCAGTTCCGGAAGAGATATATACAATAATAAAAGGACAAGACAAAGACTTTCTATTGAAACTCCATTTATCACTACAGATCTGTTTCGAGGGGTGGTGAAACCATCCTCTCTCTTCAGGTGATTATAGAAGAACTTCTATAATCACAGTATAAGAACTTCTTCTTCTATAATCACCTGAAGAGAGAGGATGGTTTCACCACCCCTCGAAACAGATCTGTAGTGATAAATGGAGTTTCAATAGAAAGTCTTTGTCCTGTCCTTTTATTTTTGTTATTTGCTCTACCAAGAAGTATTGAGCACTCTCCTATGGAAGGATCTACTCAGAAAATCATATATATATATATATATATATATATATATATATATATATATATAATATAATAAACACTTAAATTTGCATTTATTCATTTCACTTATGCTTTTATTCCAAGTGGCATACAATGAGGAAACACACTGAGGTGTTAAAGAGCTGGCAGTGATATCAGGGCCATGAGGTTCAATTTCAACTAAGTGATCAGAAAGAAAAATGAGATGAATGCAGGGAAAATCTGACAGTACTCTCATTAAAAGCACATAAACGGATATGCCCATAAACAAAACCACAAAAAAATATGTACTATACAGTACTATTGCACACACAGTTGGAGTAATGGGCGGAGAGAAGTTGGGAGTTAGGTGCTTTGCTCAAGGGCACTTCAGCCATAAATATGGACAAAAAGAAGGCGCTGCTTACTCCCCCACCACCACACATATTTTCAGGAATCAAACCAGTGACCTTTTGGTCCCAAAGTCGCTTCTCAAATGATTAGGCCATTCCCCCAGAGGAATCTGATTTATTGTGTCAGTACGTGTACACGTGGAAACTCAATGCAGTGATCTAGTCAGTGAGCTCACTGATACAGTGTTAAACGCTTTTGGACCCCACTCCTCATCGCTGTTAGTTACGTAATGCTGTCACACAATTAAACCATAAAAAGTCAGCATCAACTGAGCTGCTGAATTCCCCTGCTACTGGTTCAATTTTGGTTGCTCTTAACTTTGTGTTAAAACTCCTGAATTTGTCTCCCATCCCAAGGAAGAAAGCAATGCATGATGGTATACAGGTCCTTCTCAAAAAAATTAGCATATTGTGATAAAGTTCATTATTTTCTGTAATGTACTGATAAAAATTAAACTTTTATATATTTTAGATTAATTGCACCCCAACTGAAATATTTCAGGTCTTTTATTGTTTTAATATTGATGATTTTGGCATACAGCTCATGAAAATCCAAATACTTGAGTTAGATTGAGTTGTTTTATTCTGTGTGAGTCTGAGCAGTAGTGTATGAGCCTCTTTTTTGGTTCAGTTTCATTATTGATCAATATGTTTGCCTTTCTGAGTTTACTGTGGTGGCACGGACATTGAGCAATCACCCAAGAAATGTTCCATGCTTATCAGGCTCTGCTCAAGATGAGAGAGAGAGAGAGAGATTTCCTTTCGGCTTTTCCCCTTTATCAGAGGTCGCGACAGCAAATAATTCGCACGTTTGATTTGGCATAGGTTTTTGGATCCTTTTTGGATGCCCTTCCTGACACAACCTTTTAACAAGGGACAGAAACACGCTGACGGCGTTGCAGCTACTCTTTATGAAAGTCAGTAATGGTTCTTTTACAAGAACCTCTCACCATAGACAGTCAGAGACATGGCCTGCCTTTGATAACCCAGTTACCTGCATTGGGGGGACAGTGACAACCTTGTGGAGAGTGGGACTCGAACCCCCAACCTTAGGGTCAGTGACCCAGCGCCCTATACCACCAGGCCACCACTGCCTCAGACTCCGCTCAGGATCTCCCTGCTAAAATTTTCAAAAAGGAACGGTATACATTTCCAGGATCAGGGTTGGTGACCACTGTTAGAGCTGATTGACTTGGAATTTTAAATAGAGAGGCATATTTCATGTAGCTAATCAGTCGATAGTACCTAAATGCTCTTTCTGTAATCAGAAAGACTGTTCTGCTCATTCCAGGACTCTTATTCACAATATGACTGATTCAGAACTTCGGAGTCGTTCTTTGAGTTTATCGTAGAAGAGTAATGATGTGTAATTGCACCATTCACTGTCACCCAGATGAAGATGATGCCCATCACTTCTAATCTAAGAGATTTTCTTTACTACTGTTGCCTCAAGCTTGCTCATTAAGGGGATATATATATATATATATATATATATATATATATAGTATGGTAGGCCTCCGTCAGTCCCGAAGGACTATGGCTGCGCTCTGGCTGGTATCCCGGCTGGTGATACTCCCCAGAGCCCGGGTAGGGAGTAATGAGGGACAGGCTGTTACCCAAGCATCAGGTCCCCCGTCTCGGCGCCACCGGAAGGATCCAATGGAAAGGCAAGTGCCGATACGACTGGGTTCCGGTGCTGTTGCAGGAGAGAATCTACGATCAATTTAGAACGGCCAATTAACCTACAGTGCACGTCTTTGGATTGCGGGAGGAAACCGGAGCACCTGGAGGAAACCCGCACAAGCACGGGGAGAACATGCAAACTCCACACAGAAACGCCCAGGCCGGGAATCGAACCCGGGCCTTCTTGCTGTGAGGCGGACGTGCTAACCACTACGCCATATATATATATATATATATATTTCAAAGTTGTTGACAACAGAAGATAGCATGTTAATTCTAATTCTAAAACGCCATCCAAACCTTTGAGCAATAGCTGCTATTTTAATGATTTTATTGGGGGTTATTTGAAATTGGATACAGTGAATGTTGATGTCATCAAGGCCCAAGTTAACATGGAGGAGTATGGCTATAAATATTATTTCTTTCAGTGTTTCAGGTGTAAGTATATTAATTCTGGCAGATATATTGTTTCCCACTGCACAGAAAATTATTTAAATTTAGGTCTTTTTATACCTCAAACACAAAACTGTTAATAATAACATCTTCTCGGCTGTTCCCTTTCAGGGGTTCTACAGCGAATCATCTGCCTCCATGTTCATGTTTTTGCATATTCGATTTGTCATAGGTTTTTAAGTCGGATGCCCTTCCTGACACAACCCTTTAGCAAGGGGCAGAAACATGCTGACGGCTATGCAGCTGCTCTTTATGAAAGTCAGCAATGGTTCTTTTACATGACCCTCACACCACAGACAGTGAGAGCGATCCCGCACCTTTACCACCAAGCCACCACTGCCCCTGTTAATAATAACATGAATGTATTAAAATGGTATACAGGGATCCCTCACTTTCCACGGTTAATTTGGACTGAGATCCCCCCGTGTCCGCCGAATTCCATGAAGTAGGATCAACCCTCCTGACTAACGTATACCTACATGTATGTGTCTATAATATCAATAAATACATATTCAACACTATAAATGCTTATAATAACAATTAAATATTGAAAGTAATGCATAAGACATTCATGTGTCTTCAGTGCATCGCATTAAAAAAAAAGAAAAATTATTGAATTTAAAAAGGGGCAGTGGTGGTCTAGTGGTATAGGGCGCTGGATCGCTGATCCAAAGGTTGGGGGTTCAAGTCCCACTCTCCACAGGGTTGTTACTGTCCCCCCCAGTGCAGCTAACTGGGTTATCAAAGGCCGGCCATGTCTCTCACTGTCTATGGTGAGATGCATGTAAAAGAACCATTGCTGACTTTCATAAAGAGTAGCTGCAAAGTTGTCAGCGTGTTTCCGCCTCGCGATGGCCTGGCGAGCTGTCCAGGGTGTACTCTGCCCCCGACCGAAGTTGGCTGGGTGGGCACCAGCCTCCCCGCGACCCAAATTAGGATTAAGCGGTTACAGAAAATGATGATGATGAATTAAAAAATAAGGAAATTAAGGAAGAATAGGAAAAAAAAATGTGATGCATTGAAGCCGCTTGAATTGAAGCGCGAAGTAGTGAGGGATCCCTGCATCTGTAAATGTTGCCTTGGGCCTTTTATGACATCATTTTGGGACTCAAAGTTTTCAAATAACTACTGTTAGCCTAAGATGTTGCACACAGAAAAAAATTGATCTTGAGATTTGAGTGAGGTTGTCTTTTAAACAGTGCTCTCAGGTCTTTCAAGCCTGTATCTCACGGAGTGGTGAAATTTTGAAAATTCGCATGAATGTTCACGAAAGGCAACTGGAAAACATTAGCAGTCTTTGTGACGATTAGAAACTATTTGTTACTCTTTTGCAACTCCTGGTAAAATATCAGCCATGACTTGGAATTGAACCATGCTCACCTCTATTGATGTACCCAGCCCTATAAAATAAGTACACAAACCCATTGGGGGCAGCTAAGGGTTAGAGAAGTGGGTTTGAGACCTAAAGGTCGCTTATGATTCCAGCAGGAAAAGTTTATGGTGGTGGGTGGTGAGGGGGGGGATGAGTAGCACCTTCCCTTCCCCCATCCTCATGGCTGAAGCGCCCTTTATCAGAACACCTATCTCCCAACTGCTCTCCAGGCACCGCAGTGTGTGGCAGCCCACTGCTCCAATTGTGTGTCCAAGTGTTTGTGTGTGCTGCTCCCTTTGGATGGGCTGAATGCAGAAGTCAAAATTTCCCTTGTATGATTAATTGTATGATTCAAAATCAAACCCTCCCCAGCATTGTGTTTACTACTTGGCAAGTTAAAAAGAACTTTAGCGTCATGTGCTACAACTGTTAAAATGTTTTTTTTTCTTTATAAACTGAAAATCTTTTCAACTGTTTGTTGAAGATTAAATTCACAAAAATTTTTTGAATATAAATCAGAACAAGAAAAACTGTTTGCAAACTTTTTTTGCATCCAGTTACACTAGTGCTTCTCAAATAGTGGGGCGCATATGACCCTTGGAAATATGCTTTTCTGGAATAGAGTACAAGAATTAAGTGTAATTGCACCTCCACTCCAGTAGTTGGCAGTGGCAATTTCATTGTCGCGCTATGCTGTAGCGGTTTTTCACACGAGCAAACGATACGAAGTGCAGTAAACAACCCCTCAAGAAACAACACGGAAAAATTTCTAACAGAAACGAAGAGAAAGATGGAAAGAGATGGAGATATTAAAACATAAATAAGTTGAATGAGTTTAAATCAGGATTTTTTTTTCATTTTTTTATTTCTATTACAGATTAAAAAACAATTAATGAAGTTTTTCTTTGTTGTAAGTTGAACTATATTTCTTTCTTTTATATTTTTAAATTTTAATAAAAATTCAGTGGTATGCAGCGATGTACTAATAACAATTTTATAGACAAATAATACTATTTATAGTCGCTCGTGGGGCACTGGGGGCATGAAATGTTTTTTCTTCCTAGAGGGGGCGCCACAGAAAATAATTAAGAAGCACGGCACCCTTATTTTGGATCTTCCCCAATTTTTCCAATTTGCCTTCATAACCTGTAGGTGTGCATGTTCAGCGTGACAAAACTTCTGTACACATAAAATTCCATGAAAACATGCTGTGCCAAAATTGGAGTGAAAGAACTTGATTTTTTTTTTTTTTTTTGTAGGGAGCCCTGACCTCATTATATGTACAGTAATGAGCTTGTGACCGAACAATCACGAATCTCTACAGCAATGCAGAATAATTCTCAAGCCAAAGCCTTTTCAGATTGGAGGAGGTTATTAGAACAGCAAACACAAATAACTCGAAAATGGGATATTCAGCAATAGGGATAGGGATCACCCGGGACCGTCCGATACGATATTATCATGACATCTAGGCTCATATTTGATTTGTATTACAATTCTATAAATATTTTAATAAAACATTAGATTTTCATTTTATTTTTATTTATTTTTTTTTTAGAGTTTCAAATCCTTGAACCATGTAAAAGATGAATTATTATGTCTACACAAAATTTTCAAATAATTCTTTACCATATAGAATACTGTTCTGCCTGCAATTGTGTGAATATTTTAGAGTGTGCCACCTGTAGGCCTATAGAAGAACAGCAATGGTTCACAACCTCAAATTAATTAAAATTAATTTTATCCGATTTTTATTTCTTAATTTAGTTCAAGGCCAGTTCCCACTCGTCAAGCATAGCCTCCCAATTACGCAACCACCCACCAACCCTTCAGTGACAACCTCAGATGCTGCCACCTGCATCTTAGCAAACTGTAGTGCATGCATACTCATGGACAGCATAACACACTTGGTTAGGAAAGCACTATCCACCCCCATGTACACATGAGCTCACGGACACCTACAATTGGCTGGTGATCACTGTAATTGACAGGAAAGTGAGCATATACAATCCTTCCCAATAGTCAATAGGTAAATAGTCCTGGCCAGGAATGGCTGAAAACCTAGTTTAACACCACTTTAACCTTTATTAGGATCATGGGGAGGCTAGAACCAATCCCGGCAGGGAACACCCTGAACAGCTTGTCAGACCATTGCAGGACCAACACACACACATACAATTATTCACACTCACATTTACACCAGGGATTAATCAGAAACATCCAGTTAGCCCAGTGCTTCTCAATTATTTTCTCTGGTGCCCCCTCTAGGAAGAAAAAATATTTCACGCCCCCCAATGCCCCGCGAGCGACTATAAATAGTATTATTTGTCTATAAAGTTATTAGTTCACCTCTGCATAACATTTTATCTTTAAACATTAAACATTAAAAATAAAAAAGAAAGAAATATAGCTCAACTCACAATAAAGAAAAACTTCATTGACATTTTTAAATTTGTAATAGAAAAGATTTAAATTGCACCAATGTGCCTGAAATAAAAAATACATCCTTTATTTAAACTCATTCAACTTATTTATCTCTTAATATCTCCGCCTCTCTCCACCTTTCTCTTCGTTCCTGTTAGAAATTTTTCCGTCTCGTTTCCTTGAGTGGTTGTTCACTGCAACTTTGTATCGTTTACTCGTGTGAAAAACCGCTACACCATAGCACGACGATGAAAATGCCACTGCCAACTACTGGAGTGGAGGTGTAATTACACTTAATTCTTGTACTCTATTCTAGAAAAGCATATTCCCCAGGGTTGCCCCCCTTCATGCCCTGCTTTTTAAGAAGCACTGAGTTAACCTAATGTGCAAGTATTTTGACTGCAAGAGGAAACTGAAGCTTCCTGAGGAAATCTATACAAGCACAGGAAGAACATGCAAACTCCATACAGAAATGCCCTCTCTATTCACGGCGCTTCATTCCAGGTCCTTCTGGCTGTGAGGTGGTTGTGGTACATGTAGCGTACTCACATGCTCAGTGTTTCTGTATCAGTGGAATCTGCAGAATGAACAAATTGGAAACAATCAGAGACACTGTCTGGTTTTAGACTTCGCACCATATGTTCACGGTATCATTAAGCACGGTTCGGACTGGAGTGATCTGGAGTGACTCTATTTAGTAAATGAATTTGGATACACTCCTTTGACCCTCGGATAGTATAACGAGAGTGGCTTTAGTCCAATAGTCTGATTACTAAGTGATTAAAAACAAACAAACCATAATGCAGTTGGCCTTCAGTGGAAAAATCGTCTTTCTGTAATTAAAATGAAACCTCATTACCGAAATGAAAGCTCATAGACCTTCGCTAAAATATAAATTTATGTAAATGCTGTAAATGTATTTAGATCAACCTCTTATGATCATACATCATGCTGTATGTGCTGTAGATGAATGACAACATGTAATTTATCCACTGTTGGATAAGGAGCAAGCGTGATGAAGGCCTGACATAACGTTGAACGGCGTGATCATTTCCGCGTGATTGGTCACTGGAGGAGGCGTGAGTGATGAGGATAATTTGCTGGTTAGTTGTATGGTAGGACGAGAGCTGGAAATCTGTTCTCTGATGGACAGGTTAATCAACTCCTTCCTCAGGTAACCTCTCGCCGTTTGGGTAAGTACAGGCTATAGAGTCATCACGCCCTTACAAATTGCTCCTTGATTGTCAGCTCACACATAAATAGAGTCTCTGAATAGCGGCTCCGAAGTCCAGGAAGAAGAGACACGGATGAATTGACACAACTCCTCCTCCTGTTCTCTGAATGACTGAGACACTCATATAGGAGAGTAAAATTACTCACACTGCTCTCTCTCTCTCTCTCTCTCTCTCTCTCTCTCTCGGTCTCTCTCTCACTCCTTCTTCTCGCTCTGTATCTCTCTCACTCTCTCTCGCCTTGTTCTCTCTATATCTCTCTCTCTCTCTCTCTCTCTCTCTCTAACACTCACTCCCTCTCTCCCTCTACCTCTCTCTCACTCTCTCTCTTTCTCCTTGTTTTCTTTCTCTTTCTCTCTCTCTCTCTCTCCTTGCTTTCTCTCTCTCTCTCCTTGTTTTCCTCTCTCTTTCTCCTTGTTTTCTTTCTCTCTCTCACACTCTCTTTCTCTCTCTCTCTCTCTCTCTCTCCTTGTTTTCCCTCTCTCTCCTTCTCACTCACTCACTCTCTGTCTCTCACTCACTTACTCAGTCTCTCTCTCACTCTCTCTCTCTCTCTCTCTGCTTGTTTCTCTCTCTCTCTCTCTTACACTCTCTTTCTCTCTCTCTCCTCCTTGTTCTCTCTCACTCACTCACTCACTCAACCACTCACTCTCTGTCTCTCCTCTCTGTCTCTCTCTCTCTCTCTCTCTTTTCTCCCCTCTTGTTCTCTTTCTCTTCCTCTCTTGGTCTTGGTTTCTCTCTCTCCTTCTCTACTTCCCTCTCTCTCAATTGCTCTCTCTATCTCTCTCTCTCTCCCTTGCTGTCTCGTTCTCTTTCTCCCCTCTTGCTCTTGCTCTCTCTCCCCTTCTCTCTTAACCATGACCCAACATTTACCTCTCCCTAACTTTAAAACGTGTCTTCAGCTTGAAATGTAATGATAGAGATTATGGGGACTTGTGTTTTGTCCCTATAAAGGAGGACAAGTCCCCATGACATGACTGTTTGTACACATAAATACCTGGACCATACATATACGCATGCGTGCACCCCCCAGCACGTTCTCTCTCTCTCTCTCTCTCTCTCTCTCTCTGTCCCCCTCTCCATTTCTTTCTCCGAGTTAATAGCTGCAGCATAATTCATAAATATCCCACTGACATGAAGCACATTCATTATATCCCACTGACTTCATGTTTGTGTCTATAAAATTAAAATGATTCCAAACAGCATAACAGCAGAGATATTATCACGTTTGCGAGTCACACTGACCATCTGTCTGGAGCTATTTTTGAGATTATGTAAGTAAACGGTGCAAGTCAGACAGATCAACGACGGTGCATTTTTATCTCGTTGAAATATTATAGCGAAGAAACATTTTGTCAAGTGATGGTTTGTATGAAAGGAAATATGTAATTCATTTTATTTATTTATTTTTACAACTAATATCAACTGAACGACGGTATTCTTTTTCTATGAAACAGACCAGAAAATGCAATACAGTCCGTTTGGTCTAGTGTAATCCTTCAGTGAGCGAAATCTATACACGCAGGACACGGGGAGAGAGAGAGAGAGAGAGGGGGAGAGAGAGAGAGAGAGAGAGAGAGAGAGAGAGAAAGGATGCAGTGGTTATGATTTCAAGCCTGACCTGAATCTGGAGATACGGATGATTTCTTGAGTAAAATCCTTAAACTTCAGCAGCTTTGCTTGAAAACTCTTAAGAGGAAAGGTTCAGCTGAGAAGCCTTAAGCTTTCCATGATTTGTCCCTTTTGGGAAAGAGTTATGCACAAAAACCTACGCCACCACGTTTCCCTGTCAGAGAGGTTACCAAACCTTTAAGTAAGAAAAAAAACAACCCCCCCCCACAAAGCAGAGTTTTTGTTATCACCCTGACAACTAGCGGTATTACGGTAGTTTATAAATAAATGGGTTACATTCTGCTGTTTATCCGATTACTATTATACCCCCATTTCACCGGACTACGGCATGCAAGGATCGTAGCGGAAAGGTGCAGAACGCAGTCTACGGAAGATCTTCGGCATTTTTACACGGAAAACGGGTGAAAATCCTACGGAAAAGTGGAAATTCTTACACTCTCGGAACGATCACAGCGTGTGCGGAGCAGGTACGGCAAAGTGCGGCAAAGTGACCCCATGGAACACTCACGGAATTTTTTTTCCGTGAACCTGCTTTTGAACATGTTTTTGCTTTTGAACATATTTTGGCCTGCCTGAAGAATATGGAAGTGGAGGAAGACTTGAGGAATAACTACGGAATCACACGGAATGACACGGAAGATGAGGGAATAATTGTGGAACGTTTGCAGATGGCAACATTTTTGTTTCTGTAAGTCTGTCGTGCTCCAGTGAAATGGGGTAAGGTAAAGGTAAAGTCTGTTGGGTTTTTACACCCGAGCCGAGCGGCTCAACAGGCCGGTGCTTATCCCTGGTTTCTGTCGCGTGAAGCGACTAAGAGTTCAACTCCTCCTGGATGGGACGCGAGCCCATCGCAGGTTACCTTCCCAGTATATTTTTACTGGTACCCATTTACACTGCTGGGTGAACAAAGGCACACTTGTGGTTGAGACCTTGCCCAGGGGTCTTAGCACAGTGGAGGGTCTCAGTGGGATTCGAACTCACAACCTCCCGATCATGAGCACAGCACCCTAACCACTACAGCACCGGCCCCACATCCAGTGAAATTGTGGTATTATATTATGTCGCATCACGGATGGCGTGGATGGTGTTGTAGTGAATATCACTTTCCCAGTTCCCAGCCTCAGACATTTCTCTGTGGAGTTTGCCCGCTCTCCTCGTGCTTGTGTGGGGTAACATGCACATAACGCATGTTGAGTCATTCAGATTGACCCCAGGTGTGATTGTGAGTGGTTGTGGGTGTTCCTCTGCGATGGTCTGGCAAGCTGTTCAGGGTGTACCCCTATTGCTAAGTGTGAGCTGAGATGGATACCAGCCAATGACCAGCCTGGTAGAATAAATCTGTTGAGCAAATGAGTGATGATGAATGAACAGCACAGGACCCTGAAAACATCTCCCACTTATGATGTTAACACCAAAAACACCAAAAAACTTCATGTCCACCTGACAGCAAGAAGGTCCAGGGTTTGAGTCCCAGGCCTGGGTGTTTCTGGGTGGATTTTGCATGTTCTTCCCATGCTTGGTTGGGGTTCAGAATCAGAATACAGGGATCCCTTGCTACTTCGTGCTTCAATTCATGCGGCTTCAGTGCATTGGGTTTTTAAAAAAATATTTTTTCGAGTTAAAAAACATGGAAATTATGAAGAATAGGGGAAAAAGTTAAGGAAAATGCTGCAAAACAAGGCCAATTATTAAAAAAAAAAAAAAACCTAAACAAAAAAAACAACCCAAAATCTCCCATCAAAACTAGTTATGTTGTTGTGAGGTGTGCATCTGAGTGCGTGCACGCACGTCTGTGTATGTATTTATATTTTATTTACATCTTATGCCTTATATTTGAATGTTTAATTGTTATAATAAGCATTTATAGCATTGAATATTCATTTATTGATATAATATACACAATACATCGGGGCAGTGATGGTCTAGTGGATAGGGTGCAAGATAACTGATCCTAAGGTTGGGGGTTCGAGTCCCCACAAGGTTGTCACTGTCCCCCAGTGCAACTAACTGGGTTATCAAAGGCGGGCCGTGTCTCTCACTGTCTATGGTGAGAGGCATGTAAAAGAACCATTGCTGACTTTCGTAAAGAGTAGCTGCAAAGTCGTCAGCGTGTTTCTGTCCCTTGCTAAAAAGGGTTGTGACAGGAAGGGCATCCGACGTAAAAACCTCTGCCAAATCAAACGTGCAAATCAGACGATTCGCTGTGGTGACTCTCAAGAACGGGAAAAAGCCGAAAAGGATAAAAAAAAAAAAAATACACATTCACGTACGTATACGAATTGTGGTATTGCATGAGGAAGTCTGGAATGGCAGAGAAGTATGTTAGAGTGGTGCAGGACAGGTATAAGAGATGTAAGACAGTGGTGAGGTGTGCTGTCGGTGTGACAGAAGAGTTCAAGGTGGAGGTGGGACTGCATCAAGGATCAGCTCTGAGCCCCTTTTTGTTTGCTATGGTGATGGATAGACTGACCGATGATGTTAGACAAGAATCTCCATGGACTATGATGTTTGCAGATGACATTGTGATCTGTAGTGAGAACAGAGAACAAGTGGAGGAAAATCTAGAGAAGTGGAGGTATTCCCCGGAAAGGAGAGGAATGAAGGTTAGCCTCAGTAAGACCGAATACATGTGTGTGAATGACAAGGACCCAGGAGGAACGGTGATGTTACAGGGAGCAGAGATAAGGAAGGTGAAGGATTTTAAGTACTTAGGCTCAACAATCCAGAGCAGTGGAGAGTGTGGAAAAGAGGTGAAGAAGCGTGTGCAGGCAGGTTGAAATGGGTGGAGAAAAGTGTCCGGTGTGATGTGTGATAGGAAGGTATTAGCAAGAATGAAAGGAAAAGTGTACAAGACGGTGTTGAGGCCAGCGATGTTGTATGGGTTAGAAACAGCGGCGCTGAGGAAAAGACAGGAGGCAGAGCTGGAGGGAGCAGAGATGAAAATGTTGAGGTTCTCTTTGGGAGTAACGAGGATGGATAGGATCAGGAACGAGCACATCAGAGGGGACAGCACATGTAAGAGGTTTTGGAGACAAAGTCAGAGAGGCTAGATTGAGATGGTTTGGACATGTACAGAGGAGAGATAGTGAGTATATTGGTAGTAGGATGCTGAGGTTGGAACTACCAGGCAGAAGGCCTAGAGGAAGACCAAAGAGAAAATTTATGGATGTGGTGAAGGAGGACATGAAGGTAGTTGGTGTAAGAGAAGAAGATGCAGAGGACAGGGTGAGATGGAGGCAGATGATTCGCTGTGGCGCCTCCTGAAGGAAACAGCCGAGAGTAAAAGAAGAAAGAAGAAGATACATGTACGTATACGTCAGTCAGGGGGGGCTGGGGGGGAGGTGATCCTACTTTGCGGATTTCGATGGTCACGTGGCGATCTTGGTCCCGATTAACCGCGGAAAGTGAGGGATCCCTGTACTTCACTGATCCTGCAGGAACTTGTGTAAATTGTATAAAATTTCATCAGAGTCCCCTGGTTTCCTCCTACAGTTCAAAGACATACACGGGATATTTAGACTAATTGATTGTTCCAAAGTGTCCCTGACTCCGGGGTGTGTGTGCGTGTGTGACAGTGAATGGTTTTGTGTGTGTGTGTGTGTGTGTGTGTGAGTGTTGCCCTTTGATGCACTATTATGCCGTTAAGGATGTGCCTCATGTTCACCCAGAGTCTCTTGGATGGGCTCCAGAGTCGCCTGTAATAGAACATATATCAACACCATCTGTCCAATCACAACAGCCCTACTTGAAAGGAACTATTATCCAATAATAGACTCTGGACTGGATTCGGTGTCACCGGAGCGAAATCATCAATAGGAAATCAATTATTCAATCAATATGGGAGGAGTGTTTGAGAAATGTGATGTGGTTTTCTGTGCTTGTAGCATATCTACCTGAAATTTCAATGGCTGGTGCTTTCTGGGATTCTTTTCAGCGCAGCACAGTTGTGCAGAATAGTTGATTTGAGTTTCTATGCCCTTCCTGTCCACTCAAACTATACTGGATTTAATCATTCAGGATTCAGGATTCAGGATTTTTAATGGCCATTTGTGTTTTTACACACACAGGGAATTCTTGTGCGGTTGTTCAGTTCAGTTCATTTTCTGTAACCGCTTCATCCTAATTAGGGTCACGGGGAGGCTGGTGCCCATCCCAGCCAACTCAGGGCGAGGACAGCTCGCCAGGCCATCGCAGGGCGGAAACACGCCGACGGCTTTGCAGCCTACTCTTTACAACAGTCAGCAATGGTTCTTTTACATGCCTCACACCATAGACAGTGAGAGACATGGCCGGCCTTTGATAACCCAGTTAGCTGCACTAGGGGGGGACAGTGACAACCTTGTGGAGAGTGGGACTCGAACCCCCAACCTTTGGATCAGCGATCCGGCACCTTATACCACTAGACCACCACTGCCCGTGCGGTTGTTCAAGGAGTCAAATTACAAACAGAAAAAGAAGCTCAAATCAACAACACACAAACTGCTATAAAATAAATACATAAAAGTTCTATATCTAAAATGACCTCACAGAGACCCTGCAAACAACACAATTATAACAACAAAAGTCATAAAAATAAAATGATGATGATGGTGATAATAATAATAAAATAAATAAATCAGTAGATAACCGCAATAAATGAAATTGCACTAAATTATATTATATTATATTGATATTTACAGTATATTGCACTCTGCAAATTGTTGGGTAAACAAAATGGCCGCAACTTCAAAGTTCGATGTTCTCCATTCTCAGAGCAAGGTCAGTACAGTACGCCAGGTTTATTTAACGAGAATCCGCCGTTCTTCCACCGCGGTTCTTGTTGCTAGCTGCTGTGCTCCGGTCCTCTCTGAAGGCCGTGTAGCCGGCCGCTGTAGTCGCCTCATCGGCTGTACTCTCCTCGAACCATGTTTCACAGAAACACAGCATATAGCCATCCTGTAGATCCCTCTGTGCTGCAATCCGAGCATGAAGCTCGTCCATCTTGTTTCGCAGAGACTGAACTTTTTCAAGCGGTATGACCGGGAGTGCTAACCTTCCACCGCTAACCAAGCACCGGAGTCGTCGTTCAGCCCCTCCTCTCCTGCTGCATCTCCGCCTGGGTTTATTGTTATCTGGGGTGTTGCTAGCATTGAGCGGTAGCACATTAGCTCAGGATAGGAGATGAACGTGCTCAGTTCTAAATGTCCAAAAGGACCGCACTCTCAGAGCCCGGTCATAGACGAACATAGCGCAAAAAAAACAACATTTAAAACAAGCAAAGAAACAATTTGACTCTGAGAAATCTGCGACGTCGCCCTCTGGGAAGCATCATCTTGATAATCATATGGCATTTCACGGCTTATAAAACTGCAGCTGTTTGGATGTTTTTTGTTTTCCGCACCACTTTGTGTAAAACATGAGTGTGGATGTAAATCCAGTTCTGTTGCTTCTCAATTTTTTAAGCAAGTCATCATCTGGCATCAACAGTCAAGGATTATCGTCAAACTCGTACATTTTCTAGAACCACTTAATCCTAATTAGGGTCGCGGGGAGGCTGGCGCTCATCCCAGCCAACTCCGAGCAAGGGCAGAATACACCCAGGACGGCTTGCCAGGCCATCGCGGCGCAGAAACATGCTAATGGCTATGCAGCTCCTCTTGTCGAACGTCAGCAATGGTTCTTTTAGATGAACCTCACACCATAGACAGTGAGAGACATGGCCGGCCTTTGAGAACCCAGTTCAGTGCACTGGGGGGACAGTGACAACTTGTGGAGAGTGGACTTGAAACCCCATCCATAGGATCAGTGACCCAGCACTTTTACCACCAGGCCACCACTGCCAGCTAGTACTCATGTGTTTTATTAAACAATCCGTGGTGTGACAATGACCAGAGATGATGTTCTTGTTTTAGTTTGTGTAAGATTTAACAATTTGTACTGTAACTTCCACCGTCACCGAAAGACAGAAGAATTTCTGACAAAGATCTTCATCCCATTCAACTCCTTTCTGTTTTTAAGAGCAGGCTTTACATCTTTCAGAGCTTTTTCCCTCATCCATTGTTACACGCATTGATGCTAACATATCCTCTCTCTGCCCCTCTCTCTCTCTCTCTCTCTGTGTGTCTGCCTCTGTCTCTCTCTCTCTCTCTCTCTCTCTCTCTCTCTCTCTCTCTCTCTCTCTCTCTCTCTCTCTCTCTCTCTCTCTCTCTCTCTCTCTATCTCCCACCCTCTCTCTTCTCTCTCTCTCTCTCTCTCGCTCCCCCTCTGCCTCTGTTTCTCTCTGTCTCTGCCTCTGTCTCTCTCTCTCTCTGCCTCTGTCTCTCTCTCTCCCTCTCTATCTGCCTCTGTCGCTCTCTCTCTCTGCCCCTCTCTCTATCTGCCTCTGTCGCTCTCTGCCTCTCTCTCTCTCTCTCTCTCTCTCTCTCCCCCTCTGCCTCTGTTTCTCTCTGTCTCTGCCTCTGTCTCTCTCTCTCTGCCTCTGTCTCTCTCTCTCCCTCTCTCTATCTGCCTCTGTCGCTCTCTCTCTCTGCGCCTCTCTCTCTCTGCCTCTGTCTCTCTCTCTCTCTGTCTCTCTCTCTCTCTCTCTCTCCCCTCCGTCTCTCTCTCTCTCTCTCTCTCTCTGCTTCTCTCTCTCTCTCTCTCTCTCTCTCTCTCTCTCTCTCTCTCTCTCCCCCTCTCTGTCTCTCTCTCTCTCTCTATCTCCCACCCTCTCTCTCTCTCTCTCTCCCCTCTGCCTCTGTTTCTCTCTCTCTCTGCCCCTCTCTCTCTGCCTCTGTCGCTCTCTGCCTCTCTCTCTCTGCCTCTGTCTCTCTCTCTCTCTGCCTCTGTCTCTCTCTCTCCCTCTCTCTATCTGCCTCTGTCGCTCTCTCTCTCTGCCCCTCTCTCTATCTGCCTCTGTCGCTCTCTCTCTCTGCCTCTCTCTCTCTCTCGCTCTCTCTGCCTCTCTCTCTTTCTCTCTCCCCCCCCTCTCTGCCCCTGTCGCTCTCTCCCTCTCTCTCTCTCTCCCTCTCTCTATCTGCCTCTGTCTCTCTCTCTCTGTCTCTCTCTCTCTCTGCCTCTCTCTCTCTCTCTCTCTCTTCGACTACTCATTCTCACGCATGGTCATCTACTCAGAGTAAACTCCCCCCAACACCCAAACTCCAAATTGTGCAAAGAAATTGCTTTCAGAATGAAAAGAAATATGTTTCCATTCTGAGCAGTGAATATTGTCGGCGTGCATAACAGGAGCGTGCCTTTGTGTTTGAACAGAAGCCGCCTTCGCTCATCATCACCAGCGACTCCGCTACATGCTTTTATGGTTGACTGATTATATTTTTCATTTTGTGGAGAGCACAAAAAGAAGAAAGTAGAAAATACGAAATTCAGAAGTCAATGACGAGGAACAGCTGTAGTAGCAGAATTGATTGGAGTCCATCAGGTGTGTTTGGAGCGCTCGCAGACGCAGGCCGGAGAGAACCTACTCCAGGTTGTCTTTTTCTTTGAAGTCAGTGCTGTAATTCTGTCGTTTTTTTAACCATGTATCACAATAATAGCATGCTCATTTGAATTAGGATTTGAATTATAAATAAGCTATAATATTCAGTTTTATTTCGTGAGGGTACGTGAGTCTACAATTATTTTTGAATAATCTACATGGTATACAGTAATGGTTTGGACGAGGACGAATCATAAATTTTCTATAGAGCACACGGTGCCTCCGCCAGGCTGAAATGAATTAATATAACTTGGTGTAGTTATAATGAATATGGCATGGTAGAGTAGCGGGAAGCACGTCTGCTATACAGCAGGGAGGTCCTGGGTATGTGTTCTGGGTTTGATAGCGTTTCTGTGTGGGGTCCCCCAATGCTTGTGTGTCATTTTTATGAGAAGAGATATTTTGGGGGGATTTTGTAAATTTTTTGATGACCTCCAGAACTAACGACCTACAGAATTTAATGGTAATATACTTGTAATATACCGTCCCCAGTGCAGCTAACTGGGTTATCAAAGGCGGGCCACTGTCTATGGTGAGAGGCATGTAAAAGAACCATTGCTGACTTTCGTAAAGTGTAGGCTGCAAAGTCGTCAGCGTGTTTCTGTCCCTTGCTAAAAAGGGTTGTGCAGGAAGGGCATCCGACGTAAAAAAAAAACCTCTGCCAAATCAAACATGCGAATCAGATGATTCGCTGTGGCGACTCCCGAGTAAAAGGGAAAAAGCCGAAAGGAAGACAGACATACTTAATATACCGTAATTTAGAAAACAATTTTATTCAGATCTGTGCATACCTTTATGAGATATTTTGCACATAAACAGACAAACTAACAAATAAACAGACTAAGAAACCAACACAGCTGAAATTATTGCCTGCTAACAGAGCCCACCAGCCAAGTGAACACTGCACAGTCTCATGTTTTGTATACCTGGAAAGTGATTCATTTTATAATAATCATTATACATAAAATATATTATAATTCCCAACCAGAAATTGCATATTTTCCTGATCTTTTTACATCAAGTTATATCACCTTGAACATCAAGATAACAGGCGGTCAGACCAAATTCACAGCAGCTATTATTAAACAACCTTGTGAGAATCAGAAGAAATTCTGAGCAGGTCTGGGTGTGATGTCACTCTGGCTCAGCATTATCATCAGATCCATTGTGAATCCATGTAGACTGTGCAATTTGTGTTAGTTCTATATCATCAGTCGCAGATGTTGGTAGTTTAAGCCAAAGAGTGTGTCTGATGGGGGGCACAAGCCAGTGCTCTCGATCATGCCAGTCCCAAGCCCGGATAAATGCAGAGGGTTGTGTCAGGAAGGGCATCCGTCGTAAAACCTGAGCCAGATCGAATATGCAAATCACATATATTACCTCCATACCGGATCGGTCGAGGCCCGGGTGAACAATGACTGCCATCAGTGCTGTTAACCAACAGGGTGCTGGTGGAAATTGGACTACTGTTGGTTGAAGAAGGAGAGGCGGGAGGCGTGTCCGAAGGCGGAGAGTGAACAGAAAAAGCATGAGTCTAGGACTGCGAGTAGGGACTTTAAAGGTTTAAGCTGTTTTATCATGGTGTGTTGAAATGGAGTAGGAGTCATCTCGAAGGAGGGGTTTGTCAGGAATGTTCTAGAGGTGAAAAGAGTGTCAGACGGAGTGATGAGTCTCAAGTTAGAAATTGAAGGCATGATGTTCAATGTTGTTAGTGCTTAAGCCCCACAGGCAGGATGTGATGTAAACGAGAAGGAGAGATTCTGGAGTGAGTTAGATGAAGTGATGCAGAGCACCCCCAGAGGTGAAAGAGTGGTCATTGGTGCAGACTTTAATGGACATGTTGGTGCAGGTAACAGAGGGGACGAGGAAGTGATGGACAGGTTTGGTATCCGGGACAGGAACACAGAAGGACAGATGTTGATAGATTTTGCAAAAAGGATGGAAATGGCTGTGGTGAATACTTTCTTCCAGAAAAGATAGGAGCATAGGGTGATTTATAAAAGCGGAGGTAGGAGCACACAGGTAGACTACATATTGTGTAGACAATGCAATTTGAAGGAAGTCAGTGACTGCAAAGTAGTAGCGGGTGAGAGTGTTGCCAAACAGCATAGGATGGTGGTGTGCAGGATGATGCTGATGGTGAAGAACGCAAAGGCAGCGCAGAAGACAAAGTGGTGGAAGCTGAAAAAGGAAGTGTCGTGTTGTCTTCAATGAGGAGTTGAACCAGGCTTTGGGTGGTCAGGAAGTGCTTCCAGATGACTGGACAACCATAGCAAATGCGATCAAGGAGACAGGTAGGAAAGTACTTGGTGTGTCCTCTGGATGGAAAGTAGATAAGGAGACTTGGTGGTGGAATGAAGAAGTGCAGGAGTATGTACAAAGGAAGAGGTTAGCTAAGAAGAAGTGGGACATTGAGAAGACCGAAAAGAGTAAACAGGAGTACAGGGAAACACAACAAGGCAGGGAGACATGGCAAAGGTAGCTGTGTCAAAGGCCAAACAGAGGGCGTATGATGACTTGTATGCTAGGTTGGACAGTAAGGAAGGAGAAAGTCAGCAATGGTTCTTTTACATGCCACTGTGTGGCAACTACAGAGGGATAAAGTTGATGAGCCATATGATGAAGTTATGGGAAAGAATAGTAGAAGCTAGGCAGAGGTCAGAATTTGTGAACAACAGTTTGGTTTCATGCCAAGAAATAGCACCACAGATGCAGTGTTTGCTTTGAGGATCTTAATAGGGAAGTACAGAGAAGGTCAGAGGGAGCTGCATTGTGCCGTTGTTGATCTGGAGAAAGCATATGACAGGGTGCCAAGAGAAGAACTGATATATGGTATTGCATGAGGAAGTCTGGAGTGGCAGAGAAGTATGTTAGAGTGGTGCAGGACATGTATGAGAGATGTAAGATACTGGTGAGGTGTGCTGTTGGCGTGACTGAAGCATTAAAGGTGGAGGTGGGACTGCATCAAGGATCAGCTCTGAGCCCCTTCTTGTTTGCTATGGTGATGGACAGGCTGACAGAAGAGGTTAGACAAGAATCTCCATGGACTATGATGTTTGCAGATGACATTGTGATCTATAGTGAGAGCAGAGAACAAGTGCAGGAAAAGAAGTGGAGGTATTTCCTGGAAAGGAGAGGAATGAAGGTTAGCCTCAGTAAGACAGAATACATGTGTGTGAATGCGGTGTTATATGGTTTAGGAACAGTGGCACTGAGGAAAAGACAGGAGGCAGAGCTGGAGGTAGCAGAGATGAAAATGTTGAGGTTCTCTTTGGGAGGAACAAGGATGGATAGGATCAGGAATGAGTACATTAGAGGGACAGCACATGTTAGCGGTATTGAAGACAAAGTCAGAGAGGCTAGATTGAGATGGTTTGGGCATGTACAAAGGAGGGATAGTGAGTATATAGGTAATAGGATGCTGAGGTTGGCACTACCAGGCAGAAGGCCTCGAGGAAGACCAAAAAAGAGATTTATGGATGTGGTGAAGGAGGACATTAAGGTCATTGGCGTAAGAGAAGAAGATGCAGAGGACAGGATGAGATGGAGACAGATGATTTGCTGTGGCGACCCCTGAAGGGAACAAGCGAAAGGAAAAGAAGAAGTGTGAAATTCTGATGGAGTGATGCATAGTTTGATGCACAATGCTAATGGAGTTAATATAGGCTAGTTTACATGTAAAATTGTGAAGAGCATGCTAACAATGTTTCAGTAGTGAATAAACATTTCCTTTTCAATGATTAACTGGAACATTAGCTATCAGTTTCATTTAACAATAGATCTTTGATATATAAATATAAATAAAATAGATCAGGCCTTTGCCCTGATGATGTGACACTGCTTACCAAAAACCAAAAATGGCAGCCATGTGAGGGCCTGTGTTATCAGTCCTATATTGATTTTTTTTATTGAATTTATAAAATATGATGTTTTCTGGTTTGGGAGGCTAAAATACTGATACTTCCTCCAGTGTGTGCTAAAGCATGTGTTTTATTCTCCTTTAAGGATCACAGGCAGGTCAGGGGAGCTCTGTGAGTCGAGCAGAAGCATGTGAGGTAAAGGCATCGTTTGAAACTTTACTGTATAATACACTGAAACATCAGAAAAGCTAAAACATAAATTTTATGGAAATAGACATTTTTTAGAGGCATAATAAAGAGACAGGCCCGTTTAACCCTTTAACGCCAGCAGGACCATATGGTCCTCTTTCAAAAAAATGCTAATAACTTACAAGACACATTGTACTCAATGCTGCTCAAGTGTTCTGTACTTGTTGTGGCGTTGTCTGATGCAACACAGCTTGGTCCCACTTGCCTCAGTCAGCTGTGAGACGACCTTGAGTGTGCAGGATGGTTTTGTTCACGAATTTGTGAGAGTGTTATAATTTGTTATTATGTTACTATTATTATTAGTGTTGTTATAATTTTGTTGAATGAAATGTGTTCGGGTGTTTCCTTAGGCCTTTTTAATCAGGAAAAAATAGTGATAATTTTTTTAATTGCAAAAAAAAAAATAATTTGGGAATTACAGTGTTAATACTGGTCAAAATATGTCTAGTAAAGTGGCCTAGCAGCTGACCCCAGCCTTTCAGTATAAAGTTGCTTTATTCTCCCTGTACTTACATGGGTTTCCTCCAGGTACTCTGGTTTTCCTCTACAGTGTTCAGAACATTAGGTAAACTGGCTACTCAAAATTGTCCATAGGTGTGAATGTAAATGGTTGTTAGTGTCTGTGTTAGCCCTGCAGTAGTCTGGCTCCAGCTTCACCATGACCCTGATAGATACTAGTAATGGATGGATGCATTTATTTAAAAGTAATTTTTTGCACTGTTGTATATGTGCAAAGGAAATCCATATTCCAAAGATTTGGGATCAACGCTCAGTTTTCAGTACTTGGAATCAGTTAATAGGTTTTGTGTGATGGATTATGGGTGGTGCGGTGGTATAGTGGTTAACACACCTGGCTCACAGCAAGAAGGTCCTAGGTTCGATTCCCAGCTCGAACGTTTCTGTGTGGAGTTTGCATGTTCTACCCATGCTTGTGTGGGTTTCCTCTGGGTACTCCGGTCTCCTCCCACAGTCCAAAAACATGCACAGTAGGCTAATTGGCTGTTCCAAATCACTCCTGTGTGTGACTGAGAGGATGAATGTTTGTGTGAGGTGTGGCCCTGCGATTGCCTGGTGAGCTTTCCAGGGTGTACCCCACCTTCACCTGGAGTCGGCTGAGATGGGCGCCAGTCTCCCCGTGACCCAAATTAGGATCAAGTGGTTCAGAAAATGAATGATTGATTATGATGTTTGTTTGATGGGTTCGTTTCTCATTTCCATACACCCAAGTTGTCGTATGAACCATTAACTTTTTGCACAGTGTAGTGATGATGATTTCTGTCAGGCAGGAAACCCAGCCCACTCTGATGAACGACAGCTTGCCAATCAATTGCAAAGCAAAAACACACAACCATTCACACTCACTCCTAGGGGCAAGTTAGAACGAATGTGCATGTCTTTGGAGTGTGGGAGGAAACCCGAGAACCCAGAGGAAATCCATGCAAGCAAAGGGAGCACACGTGGGGCCAGTGGTGTAGTGGTTAAAGTGCTGGGCTCATGATCAAGAGGTTGTGTGTTCGAATCCCAGTTTGACCCCACTGTGCTAAGACCACTGGGCAAGGTCTTCACCGCAAGTGTGCCTCTGTTCACCCAGCAGTATAAATGGGTACCAGTAAAAATATACTGGGAAGGTAACCTGCGATGGACTAGCGTCCCATCCAGGAGGAGTTGTACTGTACTTCTAGTCGCTTCACGCTACGGAAACCGGGGAAAAGCACCGTGCCTGATGAGCCACAAGGTTTGGGTTGTAAAAATCGTAACAGACTTTACCTACTTACCAACGAAGGGAACACATGCAAAACAAACAGAAACAAGCCCAGGACTCGAACAAGGACCTTCTTGCTCTGAGGTGGACGCGCTAACCACAACACCACTGTTCAACCATTATATATGCAGTTACTCCCTCACTCAATCACTCATTTGCCAAATAGTTAATCCTATAAGTTTTGCATCGAGCCTGTAGCCTATTTTTGCCAACATCGGGCAAGGGTGCGGGACACTCAGAACAGCTCACCAGGCCATTGTAGGTCATCACATACACACACACACACACACACAACTATTCACACTCACACCCAGGGACAATTTGGAACAGCCAGTTAGCCTAATGTTCATGTCTTTGGACTGTGGGAGAAAACTAGAAACTCTGAGAGCACCCAGAGAATGCCACACCTCCTTGCTGTGAGGTAAACTTTCATTCATTCATTTATTCATTTTCTGAACTGTGTAATCCTAATTATGGTTGCGGGGAGGCTGCCAACCATTTCAGCTGACACTGGGCGAGGGCAGAGTATTTTTTCTGGGTGTTAAACGAATGACAGACTACTGATTTGTCCATCTCTATAATTAATCAGATAAATATTCGAGGTATGTTCATCCTGCTCAAATGATAATAATAATAATAATAATAATAATATGAATTAGTAATTATCACAACTCTGATGTAAATATTGCCAAATATCATATCAGTTATCTTGATTAATGATTTAATGCCTTCGCTGATCATTTTAAATAAATATATCATTGTGAATTCCAAAAAAAAAAAAAAACCCTACTTGGCGCAGTACTCCTGCTTTTCATTAGTATTCCTGGTCAGTGAGCCACGCTTGCCAGAGACGTGGTCTCTTATCAGAGCCTACACACAGCCACCAAGGTTTGTTCAGCATTATGCCTTCAAAATGGCAGATAATAGGTTTTATAACTGTGCAGTCGTGATTTATGACTGGCTGTTGTGTAATACATTGGTGCCACTGTGTCTCTGTATTTTGGATGAAAAAAAAAAAACCTCAAGTCCTAGTTTTCAGCCTTTGAAATGCTGGATTTGGGGTTTTATAGAATTTGATGTGGGTCAGGTAAGCTTGAACGACATTTACATCCTGAGCCGGATCTGTAAGCGGGAACCGATGGCAGAGAGTTGAAAAAAAAATGAAGGAACAGATGGAGATCAGCAGAGAGAGAGCGAGCGAGAGAGAGAGAGAGAGAGAGAGAGAGAGAGAGAGAGCTATGGATGAGGAAGGTGGAGAAAGAGACTTAAAGAATGACAGAGAGTGAGTGAGAGAATTAGGGAGGTTTTCAGAATTCAATCAGGCTTAGAGAGAGAGAAGAGCAATCCCAAACCCACTGGCTTGATGAGTGGCTTCCTCCATTGTAATAAATTCCTAATGGCCGTGCAAAGACCAGCATCAAGTGTGAGCAGCACACTCATCACTTAGTCACTTAGTTAAGCCACATTAGTCTCATTGGTTTACTTAAATGGGCAAAACCAGCATTTTAAAAGACATTAAGCTCCTTCATAACTGATTTTCTTAACATTGACGGCTGTAGATCATCGCTATATGGTTTACAAGATAATAAAACACAGAAATATATATGCTTTTGTTTATTTGCTTTCTGCACAAGAGTGCTTCTCATTACGACAATTACATTACAAGTAGACACTTTTATTATTCATGGGACTTCATGGGCTCATTAGACAGAGTTTTTCACTGCTGGGATTTGAACTTGTAACCTTTCTTTAAGTAGCGTGTTACCACTGATAAGGGGTGTCGAGGCCCAGCTCTAAAATTCACCGTAGATGAAATCTCCATAAAGGATCATGGTGTATCAGTGAAAGCCTTGTGGATACATTCAAAGACTCTGTGGTCTGAGATAAATCCTGTATTTTTGAGCAAAACACTGTGAAGTATTTATACACTCAGCCACTATTGCCAAGTAACGGTTTGAAAAAAATAAAATAAATAAAAAATAAGTGTTCCATCAATTTGTAAATCTTTGTATTTAAGGACTTCTCCGTCATCCACTCTCAAATTGTAATGAGTCTACAAATGAGTGCTTTATTAAAGATAAGTGCATTTACGTGGTGAAGCATGACTGTAAGCGTGGAAGTTATATTAAACTGAAATTCATAATTGTAGGTATGTTTACGAAGCTACAGTCTAAACACATGCAACAGCTAATTAAGAATTAGCAATAATACAAGCAAATGAAAGGAACGGCTTAAAAATTCTCCTGTTACATATTAGCACATTTTAATTCTCAGATGATTTTTACTTACGTTTTCAAGCTTCAAAATCCATTTCCTAGTCTGCATTAACCAGTTTGAAAAGACTGCCGTTTTACTCTTGTAAGAATGTGAAATTGCAAGAACGCGACATGAATTTTTCAGTTTATGTAAGGAATGTTAATGGCAAAAATAACAGTATACTGTACAGAGAATAAACTAATAGGTAAAGTCTGTTGGAATTTTTACACCTGAGTCATAGTGGCTCATCAGGCCAGTGCTTATCCCCGCTTTCCATAGCGTGAAGCAACTAGTAGTTCAACTCCTCCTGGATGGGATGCTAGTCCATTCCAGGTTACCTTCCCAGTATACTTTTACTGGTACCCAGTTATACTGCTGGGTGAACAGAGGCACACTTGTGGTTAAGACCTTGCCCAGGGGTCTGAGCACAATGGGGGGGCTAACTGGGATTTGAACTCACAACCTTCCGATCATGAGCCTAGCACTCTAACCACTATGCCACCGGCCCCACAATAAACTAATGAATCAGATATAAATGAGTGAACTTCTGAATACAATAAAACTAGTTACATGTACACATAAATCAAGCTTACCTTTACAGACTCTGACAAATATCAGCCTGTTTATAGGAACAAATGGTATGTCCCACCAATCATTTACAGTAATACCTCTGCTCACGAACATAATTGGTTCCCAGAAAGTGTGTGTAAGGCGAAAAGTTCGTCTTCCGAACATTTATTTCCCATAAGAAACCATTAAAATGAGAATAATCCGTTCCCAGGTCCCCATAAAACATAATTTTCTACTAAATAAGCCTTAAAACTACACAAAAATATACCTTATTTTATGTATAATAAATGTGCTTAGACAACACAGAAACACCCTTAGCTACACACGCACCCTTAATAGCTTCCTTGTTCTTAAGGATGGTAGCAATGGTAGACTTAGCGTACTGGTACTGGGATGCTAAGTCACACAAACGCACACCTCGTTCGTGTTTTTCAATGATCTCCTTCTTCTGCTCGATCGTAATTTTCTTTAATGTCTTCTTCGGCTTAACACTACTAGCCTGTGTTGGGGTCTTTTTCGGTCCCATAATAGCAAAAGTACACTCAATATGGTCCAAAATGTCTATCAAACACAAACCACGTCCGCACTCAAAGAAAGGGGGTGACGAACTGGGACGCCGTGAGCGTGCGTCAGCTTCTCGTGGCCGCCACCGTGGCGCTGTGGTTTCGACCGCGTGGTTTGGTTCGTCCACCGAAAACTAGTTCGTCAGCAGAGACTATATGCTCGCAAATTTAATGTTCTTGAGGCGAAAAGTTCGTGAGCTTAAGCGTTCGTCAGCGGAGGTTTTACTGTACAGTGATACCTCAGCTCACGAACATAATTGGTTCCCAGAAAGTGTGTGTAAGGCGAAAAGTTCGTCTTCCGAACATTTATTTCCCATAAGAAACCATTAAAAGGAGAATAATCCGTTCCCAGGTCCCCATAAAACATAATTTTCTACCAAATAAGCCTTAAAACTACACAAAAATATACCTTATTTTATGTATAATAAATGTGCTATTGTATTGTAATTAAAGAAATAAACTGTACTGTATAATAAAGTCGTTTTATTTACCTTTGTGATGGTCGTTGATGGCTTGATGGAATGGAGTGGGAGGAGGAGGGAGGGAGGGACTTACTGTTTGGAAACACCCTTAGCCACACACGCACCCTTAATAGCTTCCTTGTTCCTTGTACTGGTACTGGGACGCTGAGTCACACAAACGCACACCTCGTTCGTGTTTTTCAATGATCTCCGCCTGTGGTGGGGTCTTTTTCGGTTCCATAATAGCAAAAGTACACTCAATATGGTCCAAAATGTCTATCAAACACAAACCACTTCCGCACTCAAAGAAAGGGGTGATTTAACTGTGACGCCGTGAGCGCAAGGCCAACTTCTCTCGTGGCCGCCACCGTGGCGCTGTTCGACCGTGTGGTTTGGTTCGTTTGCCGAAAACTAGTTCGTCAGCAGAGACTATATGCTCGCGAATTTAATGTTCTTGAGGCGAAAAGTTCGTGAGCTTAAGCGTTCGTCAGCGGAGGTTTTACTGTATATTCAAATTACTTTCATATTTAGTGTCGCACACATGTAAATCATGTGTAGTACAGTGTCACCCCAATCAGTGTGCTGACTTATTATTTGTTTTTTGGTGTTTTTTCCGGATAAAGAACCTTGTGATAGCAATAAGATATTTTGATGTGCAATGATGTAAATGATGCAAGCTTGTATTAAGTTTAGCTTCATTTCCCCTTAACAACACCGAAGAAAAGGAGCTGAGACATTTTTAATTTTATTCTGTAGATGATTTTACCTTTTATTTGTATGAAAACCACAGTGGCAGTTAACCTAACAATGCAATTAGCATTACAAAGCATTATCAAACACTTTACTCCCACTTGTAATAATGGCTTGTTATTTAATTTTAACTTTGGTTGATGCTAGAAATGAGGCTAAATTCCACTGATTCTGAGTATTTAGCCTGGATATCTATAAGTTTGCACTTTGCAGTTTGTTTGATTTTATAATTGTTAAACTGGTTGTGAATAATTTCTCATGCTAGTTAAAACAACAACAATAAAATAACATGTTCATGGAAAAGCTTTATTCTATTGGAAACATAATGCAGCTGCTGTCATAATATTAAAAATTAATTACACCCATCGTGTTGCTACTTATACGAAAGTATTAATTCAACAACAAGTATGAGTTATATGCTATAATTTAACTGAACTACTGTGAGTAAAACTAAATATTAATATAAAGATAGAGTCGTAAGTTCTCCAAGGAGGTTGTTTTGCATGAGGTTTGTTTCTTGCCTGTATGCAGAATTGCACGAAATGTACCAACCCGATTCCTATGAATTTTGGTGGAGAAGGGTGAAATGGATCAAGGAGGAACCCATGTCATTTTGAAGCAGATTTGATTTACTGGACAGATGTACCGATTCAAACATTAAACGCACGCCATTGTAAACGTTTTGCAATATATTTAGACATACCATCTTATTCCAATTGCAGATCCATGGATTATAAAAGAGTTGATTGTTGTCCATGGTGGAGCCAATCATCCATAACTCAGTGTTCAACCTGAACCCAATTCTTAACCAAATCTGTGAGCTACGAATTGGAGTTCACCGCTACTGTTAGCTAGTAGTTAATAAGTGATAGATCTGCACAGACCAAGAACTCCCAGATGGAGTCATTTGGCGTCTGCTCTTATTGGGGATTAACCAAAAGGAGGTGTATTTCCTACACACATCTACAAAAATGCTTTATCATACATCAAGGTTTCAGTTTTAAAGCCAGAGAGTGGCCATCTCGGTAAGACCACCATCTCATACGACCGCTGTTCCTAGTTATACAGTTGGATGCCAACACAGCTCAAAACCCCATCAACAACAATAAAAAAGAAAATCTATGCATTGCTGATATTTGGCTCAAAAAGGAATGAGATTTCATTTCAGATGTAATTATTTCCATTTTCCTATCTCTCCATATCCATCGAGTATAACTTCCAAAAGTCTAGTGGTCTGTCTTGGAATACACCGATCGAGTTTAAAATTTATCCAGTTTGCAAAGAATAGGAACCCCTCCAGTCATTTTTTTTGTGATCAGTGATTACCATCTTAGCACGTCCACCTCACAGCAAGAAGGTGATGAGTTTGAGTCCCGGAGTCGGTGATGGTATTTTTGTGTGGAGTTAGCATTTTCTCCATTTGCTTATGTGGGTTTCCTCTGTGTACGCCAGTTTCTTTCCACAGTCTAAAGACATGCACATTAGGCTTAATGGGTGTTCCAATACTGCCCCAAATTCGGCTGAGTTAGGCTCCAGCCTTGCCGCAACCCTAATCAAGCATAAAATGGTTTGCTAAATGAATGAATTGATCACTTGACTTAAAAATGTTAAAAAGTACAGAGTGTAGATCACACCTCTTCTTATTGTTAACCCTAACCCCTAACCCTAACTGACAAGCACAAAAGCAAAAGCCACGCCTCTTTCCTGGTCAATTCCGTCCTGATTTGAATCCACGTAACCGTATTTGTACATAGTGAGACTGAAATTGTTGACTCATTTTGAACGTGGTCTCTCACAATAAATCGGAAGTTTTCTCGCACTGAGAATTATTTCGTTGTTGTGAAATGAGAAGACTCTGCCTCTGTCTGACTCTGTCGCCTCTGCTTACTGACACAGTCTCATGGTGTGTGTGTTTATGAGGGCTGTAGTGCCTCCTAAGCCTTTGGTTCATTGACCCTCGTATCAGATGTTAGTGTGTGAGTGCAGACATGATACTCATTATAACTGCCGCCTTGGAGGCATTTCAAATCACGTCCTATTCAAGGGACATCATTTGAGATGAGATGCGACCACTCTAAGGGCTCATTATCAATAGCTGCTGGTGTAATTTTATCCAAGATTTCTTGGCCTGAGTTTGCGGCGTGTTCTGAGTGGGCGTCTAGTGTGTGATAGTGTGTGGTGTGTTCGTGTACACATGCATGTGCATTAAATTACATTTCCTGTAAAGCAGGGCTACTCAATATGTCCCCTGTAAGTCCTGTTCGGTGTTTTTGTAGCCTTCTGCCAACATCATGATCATAGCTGTTAATCATAAACATGGTGGAGATCATTTCGACAAATCCGTGATCTACTATAATAATTTTGCTGATATTTTGTGAATAATGCTATCGCATATGTTATAGCCGTCAGTCTGCCAGTGAAATGCACTGGCCTTATATGCAATAAAGTATACAGCCGCTGGGAATGAAGTTCCCTTGAGATGAGAGGAAGTGTACAAAGAAGCCTGCCAGCCGTCTAATGTCCTGCGGTAGAGCCCCAGCTTTTGTTTGCTTCTTATTTTCTTCATCATAATTGCACTGATGGTAGTGCTAGAGTGTGTAATACAGGCTGTAAATGCCACAATTATTCCTTTATGCAGGCACTCAGATGCTTGCGTTCCCCTTGCACTAAGAGCATTAACATTGAGTGTGTATAGACGCATGTGTATAATACAATCATTATCAAGTTTTGACCAGATTATTCAAGCGGTCATGCAAACAGTATAGTAGGAATACTTTAAATCAGATTAAAAACCTTAAAGAAATCCATCTATGATGCCTAGACTATTACGCAGTAATCGGGTTATTAACCCTGTTAGTCTGACATTGTTCATTTTTCATCATCGGTGTACGTGTAGAAACGTCAACATGTCAGGAAGATCAGAAGTTTTCGTGACATGAATTTATGAAGGACATGATGATATCCAAGTTTCCTTCACCAATAGCGTTAATTCTTGCAAAATACTAAAGCGAACAGAAACGAACACACCGTTTTGCATCCTGGTGAAATGCGTTCTGAAAGCCTCTTGAGTGATAAAAGCAATGATTTTCCTCCTATTTTCTCTTCAATTTTTGTCACAGCCAATTCCCACCCATCAGACAGAGTCTGTATATCACATGACAGCCACCAACCAGAGGGGTTGAAAGCCAAGCACACATGCATTCTCTAGGGCAGTTAATGGCAAACGTCCATATCCTTTTAAACCGATGCTCGTACACGGTACATTTGCATCATTTGGCAGACGTTCTTATCCAAAGCTGCTTACAATTATAATTTCGAGAAAATGGAGCGATTGAAAGTTAAGGGCTTTGATCAAGGACCCGATGGTGGTGGTGGTGGTGGTACTGGGGCTTGAACCCTTGAATTTCAGATCATTAACCCATTGCCTTAACCATTAAGCCATTACTGTGTTGTGGAGTGACTTAACATGCTGGGAGTAAGGTGCTATCGGTATCTTGAGCCAACCCTGATAATAAAAACCCAATTTAATATTAATGAAACAATAAGTGAACGTCAGGAAAGAAAAGAAAACAAAGAAATTCCTTGCAAAAAGTATAAGGCTTCGCCGCCATTACCGCTTTTATGACTAAAAACCTACAGGAAGACTTATGTGTCACATCCTTCTCAATACAGTGGTACCTCACCTTACGAAATTAATCCGTTCCAGAGCCTTTTTCTTAACCTGGATTTTTCGTAAGTTGAACCGCATTTTACATGTAAAATGTGTAATTCGTTCCAAGGCCCCCAATACTACCCCCTAAACCCTTTAAAAATTATAAAAACATACCTTTTAAGACCTCCTTCAATATGGTACTGATGGTAGACGGGTTTGGCCATATTCCTTTACGATATCCCTCAACTGCATGCCACAAGCCTGCTTCTTTTCACTCACACCGGAAATCACGTGTGTGTGTGTGTGTGTGTGTGTGTGTGTGTGCGCGCGCATGTGTTGACCATGTCTTCTAAGCAGAGTTATAATCTTACAAATGTTTATGGAAGGTTAAAAACCTGAGTCAAAAATAAAGTTGGAATGAACAAACTAAAAAAACATGAAACAACAGTAACTCTGTCCTTTACACGAAAAGCATTATGGGAGATGCAGCTCCATAATAGCCAATGGGAAGGAGCTGCGTCATCCCTCCTAGCCAATGGGAGGCCAGGGGGGTGGGATGTTGGAAGATATTCAATGGAGAGCAGCTACTGCATTGTTTGAATGGCGTGTTTCGTAAGGAGAACTTGTTTTGTATACAGAGACAAAAAAATTTGGAAAATGTTTTTCGTAACCTGGATTTTCGTTTGCTGGGACTATCGTAAGGTGAGGTACCACTGTATATAGATTAATACACTGCCTGAAAGAGGAGCTCCCGAGCGATATCGCTATTGATTGGTGTATGAGAGGGCAGTGGACAGGTCTTTTGGACCTGTGATGGGGTTCGACTTCCCAGCCACTGTGTGTCTCCACTGTCATGTGTGCATGCCACAAGACAAGAAGGTAAGAGTCGAACGGGGTCCGGCTGATTGTGCGGAAGAAACCACCAAATTGATTCAGCAAAGCGTGGTGGAGCGCAACCAGAGCACAGTGAGGCACACAGGAAACTGCTGGCCATCCACTGCATCCTGACCTATCTCCAGCCATCTCGATCATGCCACAACGAGAGAGTGAAGCTGACGATCTGCGCAACTCTCCTTCACTTAAATCCAAGTCAAGCACAAGTCATGAGTTCACCCATACCGCAGATCATCGATCTGATATGAAGTCATGGTCATCTTCGACCTCGAAGAACGAACAACAACACCAGGCATCCAAGGCTAGTGCTATAAGAGTACCCTAGTTCCTTTATTGGCTGAATCAACTCCTCCCTTGGAGGAAACACATACATAAACTCGCCCTGTGTTTCCCAACTACGTTGGGTTTCACGTACTAATTTCTGTGTTCATTTGCGCCACCTGCACTGTTCGATTAATTATCCATTTAACAAGTTTATGTTCCGTGTTTCTGTGCATGTTTGCATGTTCGCCAACCTTAGGGTTTTTTTTTTAAAGATGCCCGTCTTTATACAGTGTATCACAACCAGTCAGCATCAACTCAGCAACACGGCAGCCTTAGATGCTTGTCCCACATCCACGGGAAACTTATAAGTCATGTTCTATGACTATGAGGGTTCGCTCAGGAGCTCCACTATGAATTGGGATTATTGGTTTATTACTTTCTGAGTGTTTACAAAGCTTACATGCAGTACTATTAGATTTAGCATGTGACCATAAACATGTTGAAATACTTGTCTGTCGAACAGTTCCTACATTATTATGTATATTTAAACACCCTGAGTTGTGTGTGTGTGTGTGGGGGGTGCGGGGCAGTGCTTCTGAAACATTGTGGGGGGTATGATGCCGAGGGTGGGGGGTGTGATGCCGGGAGCAGCGCGTCTGACCCTGTGGAACATGCTTGTCGGGAATTGTGTACAAGAATTAAGTGTAATTGCACCTCCACTCCAGTAGGTGGCAGTGGCAATCTCATTGTCACGCTATGGTGTAGTGCTTTTTCGTACAAGCAAATGATAGGAAGTGCAGTCAACAACCCCTCAAGAAACAACATGGTAAAATGTACTTTTTAATAACAGGAATGAAAAGAAAGGTGGCGAGAGACTGAAATATTAAGACATAAATAAGTTGAATGAGTTTAAATAAATTAAATAATTAAAATTTTAATTTCAGGCACATTGGTGCACTTTAAATCTTTTCTATTACAGATAAAAAAACAATGTTAATGAAGTTTTTCTTTATTGTAAGTTGAACTATATTTCTTTCTTTTTTGTTTTTAATGTTACTAAAGATGCAATGTTATGCAAAGGGATACTAATAATTTTATAGACAAGTACGTAATACTATTTATAGTCGTTCGCGGGGAGTGTGTGTTTTTTTTTTTTTTTTCTTCCGAGGGGGGCGCCACAGAAAATAATTGAGAAGCACTGGGTTACTGATCTGAAGGTCAGCAGTTCAATCCCCACTGTCACCACTGTTGGGCCCCTAAGTAAAGCCCTTGACCCTAAATTGCTTAGTTGTATAAAAAAAACGTTATAATTATACATCGCTCGGGATCAGAGTGTCTGCCAGCTGTAAATGTGAATGTATGTGTATGCATTGCCGACGCCGCTCCCCTCAGAGATTTGGATGGAGGTAGATTACACTTCGCAAGTCTTTTTAAAACTTGAGCCACAGAGGAGATTAAGTTTCAATTCACACCTGACCTGCAGGCCCTTCACTCTTATGCCAAGGGGCTTTGAAGGGTTGTAAAGGCCCTACAAATGATCGCCTGCAGAAAAAACTGAGTGTGTGAACTAGGAGAGCTCCTCGTTCTTTCTCGTTCACACACACACTGTGACTCAGCAGGAGCAGGTATAGATAGACGAGAATGAATTCCAGAATTCCTGGACACAGCACCTCCACCAATTTGGATCATTGGTTATTTTTTTCCCTGTTGTGTATCTCCGTCAAGGAGATACTATGCCTGAAAAAACAAATAAAAGACGAGGCTCGTATAAATGGCATCGGTGAACATTGAGGTGAGGATTTAATGGTGGATCAGTTCTCTGACATACACCTGAATTGATGATACAAAGTCTAAAGCCCTCTATGTTATTACTATTCACATCAGTAATTTACGGCACAATAATAGCCGTCTATCTTCCTATCTTCTTTATATTTTATATGCCGCTGCGCTCTCTGTCATATGCCTTTTACGAGAGGTAATTTGCATAACCATTTGGCTCGGCTTTACACAATTATGTGCTCTAGATTGTCCTGACGCTGTTCTAATTATGTAGTTATCCATACTGTCCCATATAATTTCACTATATTGATGCCGCTCTTATGCTTTTGCACTCCAATCTTGTCCTACACTTGTTGCGTTGTTGGTTCTTTTTGGACTATACAAGATATAGTCATGCATGTGAATCCTCGAAACTTCTCATTCTCTGTATCATGTGTATTGGTTTCAAGTGGCATTGTGTCAAACACCATCATCATTATCATCAACATCATTATCATCATCAGGTTCCATCCCCTATTACAGGGTTGGATGCAATGATACGCCAGTGATCACGATGGTGTACCAGTCTGACTGCTTGTGATGGCTTCAGACCTATCCACTGGGTGATGTTCTGGGTCTCCCTCTTTCTCTGCTGGCATTCCGTCTTTCTTCTAATAGTATGCGGTGTAATCAGCACTGATAAATTATCTGTCAAAAATGTTTAAATTTATTTGTATGATGTTGGAAAGATGTTTCTTGCTCTTTATTTTTGTTAGAATTTCTTAGTTTGGCTCCCAAGTGGAGCATCCACAAGGCGAGCGACTATTAACAAGGAGATCGCAAGTTCGCATCCGGTTTAATGCCACAGCCATCCTTGACTGGGAGTCCATGGAAGCTAATTGGTCGGGCCCTCACAAGAAGGAAGGACGGCATACGTTCTCTTCCCTGTCACTCACAGCAAATGCCAGTAAATCACAGGTGTCTGTGAGGTCATCCGTACGAGGGAGCGGAGAGCACTTTCCCTCTGAGTGTGTTAGACCGCAACCAAATATACATGGCGCCGTAGTTCAAAAAGAGGCAGGTGGCTAGCATCACATGACACGGAGGGGGAAACCACTGTGTCAAGAGTAGCTGCATAGCTGTCGGTCAGCGTGTTTCTGCCCTGCGATGGCCTGGTGAGCTGTTCAGGGTGTGCTCTGCCCTCGCCCAGAGTCAGCTGAGATGGGCACCTGCCTCCCCGTGACCATTAGTTAGGATTGAGTGGTTCAGAAAATGAATGAATGAGAGTTTCTTGGTTTTTCACATTCTTCATCCATGATATCGTCAGCATCCCCATAATGCGCATACTATTTGTTATTGTTCATGTCTCAGATCCATACATAACACCGATTTTTTTTTTTTTTTTTTTTTTTTTTTTTTCTATCCCCCAGTCAGACAGTTGAAAGAACCGAGCAGTACAATCACCTACCGCCGATTACGCTGGTTGTCGTCTTTTAGTGCATTAGCAAAAGAATTCTGAATCCGTCACAACTCTTTCGTTTTTCTTTCACAGTGTGGGTGTGCTTGTGCGTCTTGTCTTCTACACTGAGGTCATCCAAACATGCATACAAACTGGGCTTTGTTTGCTAAACCACTTCTAAGTTGAATTAACAAATAAATCATTCATTCACCCAAAATAGCTTACCAGTCCATCACAGGGAAAACACACACCACTATTCTCACTCACACTCGCATCTCAAGGTAATTTAAAACATCCAATTATCCCGGTGGTTCTCAAATAGTGGGGCACGCCCCCCTGGGGAAGGGGGGGGGGGGTTGCGATGCTGGGATGGGGGGGTTTACCCCAAGGAACATGCTTTTTTTTGCCGTATTAGGATAAAGTGTAATGCTACATCCACTACAGCAGGTGGCAGTGGCTTCCTCACTGTCAGAGTGTGCCCAGAGGTAACATAAGAAGTGAAGTTAATAAACCCACCATGGAAATTTTTAACAGGGATGGAAAGAGGGGCGGAGAGAGACGGAGACAGTGAGGGAAACGAAACTCTCCCCGGAGTTAAGTCGAGGAGGTATGATGAAGCGGATGTAGCGCTCGGCTTCACTGTGCTGCGGTAAGAAATGAGGAAAGACCGCTGTGTTTACTGTGTCTGAAAACAAATGCAGCGGACAGCATGAACCCAAATAAATTCAGGCGTCACTTAAAGACATCACACCCCGATTACGTGATGAGCAGTGTGAGTTTTTTCAGCAAAAACGTGCCAACAACCATTGCCAACAACTATCCCGCTTTGTGAATGACACTCCAGCAAACCAGCGAGCTGTTTTAGCATTGGATAAGGTGGAGCACCAAATTGCTCAGCGTAGAAAACCCCACAGCACAGCAGAGGAACTGATCCGACCTGCAGCACACACGGTCTCTGTCATGCTGGATGACGTCACTGCTGTGAAAATAAGTCCAGGTCCCAGTTCAGCATTGAGCAGGAGCTGAGAATTAAGTATCGTGCTTTAAACCCGGCTTTGAAAAGCTGTGCACTGAGAAATGTTCTCATCGTACCATTAATCTGGACTTAATCATTTTGATAATAATAATAATAATAATAATAATAATACAATTTGTCTTATTCATTGTTGTTTTGTAGGTTGAAGTGTTGTATATACGGTCTTTTGCTCATGAGTTAATATTGCTGATCAATTTGAATTTATTATTATTTATTGATTTTATTTAATTTTATTTTTCAGTATCAAATGGTTCAAATTGTTGGTCAAAAATGTTTACAGTATAAATAAGGATACTTTTTTAATTTCAGGCAAATTGATGCACTTTAAATCTTTTTGTTTAAAGATGAAAAAAATGTTGTAATTGGAAGTTGATCTATATTTTTTCCTGTTTTTGTATTTCATAACGATAATAAAGATTTATTATGTTAATAAACATACAGTGTTATGCAGAGGATTACTTATAACAATTTTTAGGCAAACAACACTATTTATATTGGGAGGGTGAAATATTTTCCCCTTCCTAGGTGGGGGGGCGACAGAAAATAATCGAGAACCACTGAGTTAGCTTAATGTGCATAACTTTTGGCTGTGAAAAAACCCGATGCACCCAGAGGAAACCCACATGAGCACAGAAAAAAGATGCACGCTCTACACTGATACGCCCTTGCTGCGACCGTAACTCAAACCCAGGGCCTACTTGTTGTGAGGTGGATGTGCTAACCATTATACCACAGTGTGAAATTATGTATCAGATTGAATTAGTTTAATAATATTATATTTGGAAGTGATTCATGCACTTTCTCCTGGGCACGGTCACTGTGGGTATGAAGTGTGTCTACAAAGGGGACACTGGGCATTAGAACAGTAAAGCTCCCTGCATTATGCACCCACACAGTGCAGTTTATAATTACCAATTCACTTATAGCTACGCTTTTTTGAACAGAACAAGTGTGTGTGTGTGTGTGTGTGTGTGTGTGTGTGTGTTGGTCCTGCAAAGATCTGGAAAACTGTCCAGGGTGTATCCCACCCTTGCTGAGGTCAGTTGAGATGGATGGCAGTGACCCTAAATAGGATTAAACGGTACTGAAAATAAATGAATAAATGAACGGGCAACACGATGGAGTGGTGGTGAGCACATCCGCCTTACAGCAAGAAGGTTCTAGGGTTGAGTCCTGAACCTGACGAGGGCATTTTTTGTGGTAAAATGTCGTGTCTAATAATATTACCATGTTTTGATCAAGTATATACATGTATTATAACCCCTATCATCTAATACCAAATAAATTCATTCGTTTTCTGAAACACTTAATCCTAATTAGGATCGCGGGGAGGATTGGTGCCCATCCCAGCCGACTCCGGGCAAGGGTCAGTAATAGTTCTTTTACACGCCTCACACCATAGACAATGAAAGACATTGTCGGCCTTTGATAACCCAGTTAGCTGCACTGGGGGGGGGGGACAAACCATTGCGAGTGGGCCTTGAACCCCAAACCTTAGGATCAGTGATCCAGCACCTTTTCCACCAGGCCATCACTGCCTCATCAAATGCAGTGACTTTATAGAAACAACTTTAAATAGTGGACTATTATTGTTCAGAATAAAGAATTACATTACAGTTTTAGGCAGACATGAATAAAAATAAAAATATTATAAAAGTACAAATTAATCTCTGAGGCATTCTTCTGAATAATAATTTGTTTACAATGAGTACTAGCTTTATGATCTTATTCCTACTGTAGAATAACATTTTTATTTGCATCATTATTTTTAAAAACCCTTTGTTTTTATTCATTCATTCATTTATTTTCGACGCTACTTAACTCTAATTAGGATCGTGGGGAGGCCGGCCCCCATCACTGCCAACTCTGAGCGAGGTCAGGGTACGCCCTGAACAGCTTGACAAACCATTCCAGGGCAAACACACATACAACTGTTCCTATTTTTGGAATCTGGTACAGCCACGTAGCCTTCTGTGCATGTTCTTAGACTGTGGGAGGAAATCGGAGTACCTGGAGGAAACACACTCATGCAAGGGGAGAACATGTACTACACACAGGAACAAACTGAGCCCGGGAATCAAAAATCAAACCCAGGCCTTATTGCTGTGAGGCAGACGCGCTAACCCGTATGTTTTTATCTTGGACGAAAAAGATCTTGAAATATGTTCAAGATCTGATTCGATATTATTATGCTGAATGACGTTCTGCATTACACGTCTGATATCAAGTACAGTGGAACCTCGACTTACGAGTGTCACTCATAACGAATTTTCCATGATACGAGCTTCGATTCCACCAAAAATCTGCCCCATCCAACGAGCAAAATTTTCTACTGACTAGCTCGGCTGGGGAAATGGCTTTCCCGGGCCGATTAGCCTTGTATTCTTCCACGTGTATTGCTCCATGCTCCGAGAACGCCTTGTGCGGTGCTTCTCAATTATTTTTTGTGAAGCCCCCTATAGGAAGAAAAAAACATTTTACGTCACACCCCCAGAACCCCATGCATGACTATAAATAGTGTTTACTGCGTTTCATATCTTTTGCTCGGTGCTTTTTCTCTACACCATAGAGAACACAGTGAGAGTGCCACTGCCACCTGGTGTTCAGGATGTGCAATTACACTTAATTCTAGTGCAGTATGTTAAAAAAGCATGTTCCCCAGGGTGATATGCACCAATGAGCCTCGTTAAAACAGTTTAAAAATCCAAAAAATTAAATAAATAAAAAGTAAAAAAAACAAAAAAGTCGTGTAAGTTAATGTTAAGTGCTATTCTTAAGTTCAGACCACTTACTGTATTGTTTATTGACTTATTGTTTATTCTTGATTTATTATTATTTATTGTTAATTACAGTATTATTAATGTTAAATTTGTTATTATTGTGAAATGTTTGTTACGTGTTTATCTTTAATGCATTATGTCAAAAATACATGTTTGCGTCAGATTATATATTTTGTTTCATCTAACAAATGTTTCAATTTACGAGCTTGCCATCAGAATGAATCAATCTCGTAAGTAGAGGTAGCACTGTATTTGTTAAAATTACAAAGGATTACATGCCGATTTTAAAATATGTTTTGAAAATCTTAGACTTCTATATCTTATTTGTGTATAGTGATTGAATGACAATTAAAACAGAGATAAGGATTTCACTAATGTGCATTCAGTAAACACTTCCAAAGTCTAGAGATGGGGATTTTATTTCCTCATAACCAGATACATTCATTCATTCATTTTCTGAACCATTTAATAATAATCAGGGTCGCAGAGAGGTTGGCGCCCATATCAGCCGACTCTGGGGTACACCATGGACAGCTCGCCAGGCCATCGCAGGGCCCCATAACCAGATGTTCTTATGAAATTCAGAACGGTCTTCATTGAGGTGTGTGAATGTAGCGAAACATCCGAAATAGCATCATCACAACGTAGCAGAGGGAATATATGTCAGTGTATGCGGCAAAGATGCAAGAGGCTGTGGTAGTGTAGTTTTTATGCATGTGTGTATGATGTGTGTGCAGTGTAAATGGCTGTCCGACTCGTTGCTTGAGGGCTGCGTGAGAAAAACTGACAATAAGCTTTCTGCGACTGTTAATAAGCGCATCCTCAAGCTTTCCGATAAAAAAATACTCTCTCTGGGCTCATAGTGCGTTTACTATTGATGTTTCTGAGTATTTTGCACAGCAGGTATGTGTGTGTGTTTGTGTGTTTGTGTGTGTGTCCCTGAGTCCCTGTGTGTATTACTAATATACCGTCATTTCGAAGTGTAATCACATTAACCTCACATCTCCTTCGTTTGATTCTGTGCTCGTGTTACTGTCTATGTGGACTTTTCTCTGTTCTCCTGGTGTCTGTGTGGGTTTCCTCTGGGGCTTCTAGGTTCTCTGATTCCACCCACTTCCCAGAAACATGCTTGTATGTAGACTGACAAGCCTAAACTACCCCTCTAGGTGTGAAACGGTGTGTGAATACGATGTCTATCCCTGTCAATTCCACTGAAAGAGGCGTGGCCTCAATTCCTGTGCATCTTCATAAAGGAAGGGTGGCTTTCATGCATAATCATCTTCGTGTATAAGCCGTGGCCTTTATTCCTGTCAGTCAGTGATAAAAGATATGGCCTTTGTTCGTAGTAAGTCAATGAAAGAAATATACCCAACTGGCCTATGTGACAGTTGGATCGTGAAAGAGGTGTGGCTTGTGTGCGTGATAGGCAATGAAAAAGGTGTGACCTATCTGCTGATTGGGAAATAAAGGCAACGTCATTGGCAGTACGTGCTTGTTAGGCAGTGAAGGAGGTGTAGCCTGTATGCCTGTTGAACGGTGAGGTCTGTGCAGGTGGGGTCTGTGTACCTATTACTTATTGAAGGAGATGGGACTTCTGCGTTTATTGGGCAATGAACGAGTTGTGGACTGTGTGCCTATTGGGCAGTGAAGCAGGTGTGGTCTATATGCTTGTTGGGCAGTGAGGCAAGTACGGTCTATGCACCTATTAAGTACTGTACGAAAGCTGGTGGGAATGATGTCTGTTGAACTTTGAAGGAGGTGTGACCTATGTGCATACTGGGCTGTGAAGTAGGTGTGGCCTACATGCTTGTTGGGTGATGAAGGAGATGTGACTTATGCACATGTTGAGCAGTAAAGGAGTTGTGCGTTCCCTGCCTCTTGGGGAGAAAGTGACCTATGCCTTCCAATATGTGTCTGCCAATCACATTGAAGGAGGTGTGGCTTTGGTGACTGACATTATCAACAGAGGAGGTGTGACTGCACTGCATGTATTCGTCACTGAAGGAAGCGTGGCCTTTTTAAATGGTAGTCATTGAAGAAAAGTGCGACCTCTTGCTACTCATATCCCCGATTACATAACACCGAGTCACGTTACCTTGCATTCTAAATTCCATTATACAGTGGTACCTCAATTTACGAACTTAATCCGTTCCGGAAGTGGTTTCGTAACTTGGACTTTTCATAGGTTGAACCGCATTTTACATGTAAAACGTGTGATTCGTTCCAAAGCCCCCAATACTACCCTTTAAAAATTATAAAAGCATACCTTTTAAGGTACTTACTTTGTGTTGACCACGTCGTCTTAGGAGAGTTATAATCTTACAAATGTTCATGCAAGGTTAAAAGCCTGAGCCAAAAAATAAAGTTGCAATGAGCACACTCGAAAAACTCATGAAACAAACTGCTGCTCAAGGGAGCTGCGTCATCCCTCCTAGCCAATGGGAGGCCAGCGGGGCGAGATGTTGGGAGATAGCCTATGGGAGGGTGCTGCGTCATCTCTTCTAGCCAATGGGAGGCCAACGGGGTGGGATGTTGGGAGATGGCCAGTGGGGCGGGATGTTGGGAGATAGCGAATGGGAGGCCAGTGGGGCGGGATGTTGGGAGATCGTCAATGGAGAGCAACTTGTGCATTGTTTGAATTTTTCAGAAGGTGCTTTCGTAACGTGAACTTGTTTTGTATCCAGAGACAAAAATTTAGGAAAATGTTTTCGTAACCTGGATTTTTCGATTTTTGGGGCTTTCGTAAGTTGAGGTTCCACTGTATTAAATTACTGCCTGTTTTAGATGGCTCCTTCATCCTCTGGATGAGAGAACACATCAAGATCCGTGACATCATTTCACAAGAAGAAAGACACCCCTGTTATTCGCAGCGGATGCTATGTCAACATGAAGTCGCTAATGAATCACTTATTTAGCATTTGACAAGTATAGCTAAAAACATTAAAACATTTCCTCACTGAGGCGTTTTAACATTCATGACATATTTATATTCTTGGTAGAGATGTTCCTGAATCACTGTATGATTGCTTTCATCTCAGGATGGACGTGACTCTGTGCATCCACCCCTTTTCTTTCCCATCCCTGATCTTTATCATATCGAACTGAAACGAGAAATATTGCTCTTTGTATTTTTCGGTATGAAAGTAACATAAGAATTGTTGGTGCTACATGTCGGTCACTCGTGAGGATTGTGACCCTTTTAAAATGGAGATTAGTGTACCAGGAGACGTCGTGTTTGAGAGTCGACGCTATAACCTTTCGTCCTGCAAAGCTTGGACATATTGATTAATGAGAGCGTGTGATACATCTTCGGCTCTCGTGTTTGTACAGGTATGCGCAGTTTCCTGAGTGCAAGCGTTTAATGAATTACCGGCATTCGTTTGTATAATTTAACACCCTGTCTTTGTGCATTTGTGTGTGAAGAGCATAAGCGCGGATGAGGCCGGTGTAGAAGAGTGTGAGAGGGTGAGGGCCGTTGACGTGAGTGAGATCGCTCCCTCCCTGTCTTTCTCTCTTTTTCTCTCTCCTGCTTTCTGTTTCTCTCTGATTACTGACTGCTTGATGTGAAAAAGGCTTATTGGATTCACGTTCCACTGCCTTGCGCTACATCTTTTGATGTCTGGTCACGTTCCACACCGGCCTGATGCATTCGAACCCAGGCATCTCCTGTGATTTTGGAGGAATTAGAATTGGCACTTCAGAGTTCCACTTTGATTCTGCAGCCTTAGCGGCATTTACGGGCGAGAGAAGCAGCAGATGATGGGAAGGAATAATGCAACCTGCCTGGCGATGGGTGTTGCAGCTTTGTTGATGCCTGAGTGTACATGGGACAGTTCACAGTGTCCTTGGTTTGGAAACTCTCTCTCTCTCTCTCTCTGTCTCTCTCTCTTTCTCTCACTCTCTGTCTCTGTCTTTCGCTCTTTCTCTCTCTATCACTGTCTCTCTCTTTCTTCCCCACTTCATCTCTCTGTCTATCCACCTCCCCTCTCTCCTCTCATTCTGTTTCTCGTTCTCTCTGTCCCTCTCTTTCTCCTGCTCTTCTCCCTCTTTCTCTCCCTCCTTTCTTTCTCTTACACACACACACATTCTTCCCGCACCCCTCTCTCTTTCTCTCTTTGTTACACTCTGTTTCTCTCTCTTTTTGTATCACTTTCTCTCTCCCTCTCTCTCTCCTGCTCTCTCTTCACCTCCTCTATCCCCTTCACGCCCCCTCTCTCTCTGTCTCTCTCTTTCTCCTCCTTTTCATCTCTCTGTCTATCCACCTCCCCTCTCTCCTCTCATTCTGTTTCTCGTTCTCTTTGTCCCTCTCTTTCTCCTGCTCTTCTCTCTCTTTCTCTCCCTCCTTTCTTTCTCTCTCTCTCTTACACACACACACACACACATTCTTCCCACCCTCCTCTCTCTTTCTCTCATTGTTACACTCTGTTTCTCTCTCTTTTTGTATCACTTTCTCTCTTCTCTCCCCCTGTTCTCCCTCACCCCTCTACCCCTCTTCACCCCCTCTCTCAACCTTCTCTCTCACTCTTCTTCCCTTCCCCTGCTCTTTCCTCTTCCCACCTCTCTCTATCCTCCCTTCTCTCTCTCTCTCTCTCTCTCTCTCACACTGTTAAACTCTGTTTCTCTCTCTCTTCTGTCTGACTTTCTCTCTCCTTCTCTCTCCCCTGCTCTCTCTTCACCTCCTCTATCCCCCTTCACTCCCCCTTTCTCTCTGTCTCTGTCTCTCTCTTTCTCCCCCTCTTCATCTCTCTGTCTATCCACCTCCCCTGTATCCTCTCATTTTGTTTCTTTGTCCCACTCTTTCTCCTGCTCTTCTCCCTTTTTCTCTCTTTCTCTCTCTCTCTCCTTTCATTCTCATTTCTCCTTTCATATACACACACACACACACACACCAAGTTTCAGTGCTTGCCCTCATGAATCCAGCATGTACATCAGCCAGTCCATCATGTTTTCGATCCGTCTTCCTTATCACAATGTGGTCAAGCCAATCAAAGTCAAGATACCATGGTTGATCACTTAGTATGTGTCAGGCGATGAGAGTGAGACAGGACACAAGTGAATCACGTCTCTCTGTTGAAAATGAAATGATGTGTGTTTTTGGGTCATGACCCCGCCCTCATCTCTCACATCTCTCTTTGTGTGCTGACCTCGTGTGAGAACACCGAGCACAGTGATGGACTGATGCTGAGAAAGTGAGGCGAGTTATTAGAGAGATAGAGGAAGAGAAGAGAAGAAAAGAGAAGAGAAGGAGGGTTAGATGAATGGTTGCCTGGCAACAGAATGAGGCAGTCAAAAGGAGCCTTTGGTTTGCCTTCTGTTAAAGGTCCTGAGCGGGACTGTCACATGTCAAAAAAAAAAGGGATTATGGGATATCTGCCGCATGGGTTTTTTTTTGGTAAATCTGGAGAAAGCATTCATGAAAATGGGCTGAGAGCTCGATGTAGGTAACCAAGGCATGCTCAAGATGAGAACTACTGATTCAGAATGACATGTTCATTGTTCTAAATACATCAAGGAATGTATATATTTAAGTAACAGAAGAGAAGAATAAGAGCGAGGAGAAGTAGTGAGAGTAACAGTGAGTTTCGGTGAATGAAAGCGAGAAAGAGAGAAGTGTTACACCTCAGGTGCAGGACTTGTGTGAATTTTCATTCTGCTGTGCCCACATTAGTGTCTGTGGAGTTGTGTGGGTTTGTGTTGATGAGCCATGCTCATCTTTCAGATCACCAAAGCAACCCCTCCAACACACTGTTATCTATCTATCTATCTGTCTGTAGGTCTGTCTGTCTGTCTGTCTGTAGGTCTGTCTGTCTGTCTGTAGGTCTGTCTGTCTGTCTGTAGGTCTGTCTGTCTCTCTGGTCATCCATTCATACATTGATAACCAAACATTATCCACCCATACAACCCATCACCAAACATCTATCATTCACCAATTCAGCCCCATTACCACCCAACTCCTCAACCAACATCTACCATCCACCTCTTCATCAAACATGGACCATCCACCACATCATCTTCAACCAAACATCTACAAATGACCTGATCATTCATTATCTATCATCACCTGATCATCCAACATCTACCAGCCACCTCATTGTCCATCATGTACTATCCATCTATCAATTCACCACCACCCATTCCTTTATTCACCGATTTTAAATCCATATATACAGTGATCCATCGCTACGTTGTGCTTCAGTTTCTGAGGCTTCAGTGCATCGCGGGTAAAAAATAAGGAAATTAAAGGAAAATAGGGGAAAAGTTAAGGAAAATGCTACAAAACAAGGCCAATTATGCAAAAAAAAAAAAAACACTTGCATTTTTATGTGAGGCACGCATCTGTGTGTCTTCTTTTCTTTTCGACTGTTCTCTTCAGGAGTCGCCACAGCGAATCATCTGCCTCCATATCACCCGATGCTCTGCATCTTCTTCTCTTACACCAACTACCTTCGTGTCCTCCTTCACCACACCCATAAAGTATATTTATATTTTACAAAAAAACAACCCAAAACCTCCCATCAAAACTAGTTACATTGTTGTGAGGCGCGCATCTGAGTGGCAGCACGCGCATCTGCATGCATGTGCACACGCACACGTCTGTATGTGTGTGTGTGTGTATTTATATTTTATTTACATCTTATGCATTATTTTTTAATGTTTAATTATTATTATAAGCATTTATAGCATCGAATGTGTTTTTATTGATATTATATACACATGTACATGTACGTATACGTCAGTTAGGGGGGTTGGGGAGAGTGATACTACTTCGTGGATTTCGATGGTCGTGTGGGGATCTCGATCCCAATTAACCGCGGAAAGTGAGCAATCCCTGTATATAAAAAAATACAATGCATCGATACAGCTATTCACTGTTTACTTTCTGTTTAGCCATCAACCTAACTATGCAACATTCTCTCTTCAAACATCCGACCATCCATCCATTCATCCATCCATCCTGTATCTGCCGTTCCTTCATGCAGACACCTTATCAAGCCATGATCAGCCTGCTCCACACCTGTCTTAGATTACTTCAAGGGTCAAGAACCATTTTGAATAAGAGAGACGAGCCATATATGAATACTGAATACAACTAAATTGAAAGAGAACACCAACAATTTTAGTGTATAATAAGACTCTGAATTTATTTTAAACAACATTGTTATAATGAAGTTATTTATTAATGAGAAAAGTACTTCTTACTATTAATGCGACTTCTGGTGCTGCATGCTTTTGCTGATGGCTTTATAGTCTGGTTGATACGTGGTGAGGTTCAGGTACATGCAGGCGTTTAGGCTTCCATCTGTTAAACGTGACCGTGGGTTGGTCTTGATGTTTTTCACGTGTGAGAAGGACTGCTGGCGTGTGCATGTAGAGCCAAACATGGTCAGTCCGACAGGACTCACACGCTGCAGTGTTTGGTCTGTGACAGGAAGCACGTCCCAAGTTTTGGCAATCAGCTGGTTTGCGGGTCGAAGTTTTTTCATGTCTGTCCATTTGTGTTTTCTTGCCAGCTCTGCTTGGCTTCGTGCAAATGAGCTGATTAAAAACAAGGGAAATTTACCTCTTTACCTAAAAACAACGCAGGCTGTTGCATATAATCCAATAAAATTAGAGTTTCAAGGTATCGGACCCGCCCACACACTGGAGTACAGAAAGGATTGGCTCTCCGCTGCGCGCCACAGCGACAAGAGGCGTTGAAAATAGATTTATAGATTAAAATGAGTGAGATTTATTTATCTGTTTTTGTTTTATTTGATGGCTTTTTTCTGTATTTTTATTTAAAGGACAGTGAAATTGTATTAGTTATTCTGTTAATAAAGGCCACCTGATTTATGTGAGAGCCAGATGCAGTCATCAAAAGAGCCACAGGTTCCCAACCCCTGGATTACATGCTGCTTTTCATCTATTGCTCCATCTATGTAAAATCTACTTGTAATTTCTCTATCCATCAATTCAGACTCGTACTGTATGGATAGTATAGATTGAGTAATCCTACAGAACTGTGCAGTTGGTCACACTGTGGTGCATGTTAAGGATTCAGGGGATCAAACCAGCATCCTTTTAGTTCTAAATCTGGTTTTTTAACCTTTAGGTTCCAGCTGCCCTCAATCCACCCATCCATTCACGCATCCGCCTGTCCATCTATTTCCCCATGTATCCATCAACTTATTCTGTTCAATCTGGTGAAATATGTGGTCACACACAAAAAAGTCTCCCATCAATCCATTTGTCATTAAATTTTTCCATTCATACATTCACTAGGCAGCAGCTGCAAATACTGTAACACTCACAACATCGCTGTTTCATGGTGGAACTATTGTGATAATCTGTCCTCACTCGGGCCCTGCTTTGGCCGTTAATGTTCTGCTTTCTGCTGTGAACAGTCGTTTTCTTGTGAGCAGCATGAGCAAAAAAAAAAAAAAAAAACTGCCTTCATTGTGTTGCCTGAAACACGTTACAGCGCATGTATTCATTCGCGTCCCTTGGAGAATGCTTCAAGTCTGTGCACAAGCTGCAGAAATTGCCTTCTATTGTGAGCAGTGTGCCGAGTCTATCATGTCTAGAGTGGCATGCTCCCTCTCTCAACCTTCCCACCTGCATATCAGATTAGTACAGGAATTGGACAAGTTTACTGAATTTTTCACATTTCTCCGAGTGGAGGTTGAGTGTGTAATTCAATTGTATACGTGTGTGTGTGTGTGTGTGTGTGTGTCTGTGGTTGAAAGAAGGAGTGTATGCTTTATAGGTTGTATGCACGCACCCTCACTTTATCACTGAGCATCGCCAATTGCGTCCTAGATTCTTCACTTTCTGTGCTCTTTCTTCTCTGAAGCTCAGGCTCTCATCATGTTTGAGTGCTTTGCCACAACCGCATCATCTCACACTTGCCTGTTTTTAATCATACCTCGTCGCAGCGCACACAGTTTAATCGAAAATGATGCACACAAGAAAACAATAGTCTGTGGAAATCATTCATCTAGTCCAAAGTATCCCTCTCACTGGGAACTGCATGTGCTGAAACACCTCTGAGTCACAGCACAGCTGGGTGGAGATAGAATATGGATGAGCGAGTGTCACTGAGCTCTGCTCCACACGAGGGAAGATGCCTCGCGGAGGATGATTCATTCAGAGGGTTGCGAGGACGCCGATGAAGAGCTGGAAGTGGGACGTGAGAATTTTGGGAAGATCAAAGCATGTGTATTCCAGTGTCTTCGCCTTTCTGATTCTTCTCTTCTGTTCTCTCTTCTCTGTGGGTGATCTTATTAAATCCATCAAAACTAATGCTCTCATCTTACTCGTCTTTTAACTCAGGATATTACTTCTTTCCTCTATTAACTTTATGGTTTTCTTTTTTTCCATTCTTGTCTCCACTGTCTCTCTGTCTATCTTTCTGTCTTTGATTCATTATAATGAACAGTTACTTTGCTGAAGGTATGATGCGGTAGTGCACTGGTACGCGGGTTAATCTCACAGCAGGAGGTCCTGGGTTTGATTCCTGGTCTTGGGCCTTTTTGGTTGGAGTTTGCATGTTCTCGCCGTGCTTGGGTGGGTTTCCTCCGGGTAATTTGTTTTCCTCCCACATTCCAAATACATGCACAGTATGACAGTTGGCTGTTCCAAATCAGCCCTAGAAGTGAGTGTGAATATGTCGTATTGTGTTGGCCCTGTGATGTGTACTCTGCCCTCACCCGGAGATTGGCGCCAGCCTCCCTGTGGCCCTAATTAGGATTAAGTAGTTTAGAAAATGAATGAATGAATGAATAAAGATAAGAGGGATGATACTGAGTAGTCTCAGCGTCACGGAAACCTTTTAATTCAGCAACATCCACCAACATGAGGCAAATAATTGTGTAGCTTATACTATAAGGTGGGGCCGGTGGCGTACTGGTTAGGGTGCAGCGCTCATGATCGGGAGGTTGTGAGTTCGAATCCCACTGAGACCCTCACTGTGCCAAGACCCCTGGGCAAGGTCTCAACCACAAGTGTGTCTCTGTTCACCCAGCAGTATAAATGGGTACCAGTAAAAATATACTGGGAAGGTAACCTGCGATGGACTAGCGTCCCATCCAGGGGGAGTTGAACTCCTGGTCGCTTCACGCTACGGAAACCGGGGATAAGCACCAGCCTGATGAGCCATGAGGCTCGGGTGTAAAAACCCAACAGACTTACCTCCCTACCTTACCTTATACTATAAGTTGGGACCGGTGGTGTAGTGGTTAGGGTGCTGAGCTCATGATCGGGAGGTTGTGAGTTCAAATCCCACTGAGCCCCTCACTGTGCTAAGACCCCCTGGGCAAGGTCTCAACCACAAGTGTGCCTCTGTTCACCCATCAGTATAAATGGGTACCAGTAAAAATATACTGGGAAGGTATATAGTGATGAGCCACTATGGCTCGGGTGTGAAAAGCCCAAAGGAGTTTACTTTATACTATAAAGAAACATGAAACGTAAAATAAATCAAGATTTGTACAGTTTAGTTTTCCATATTTTAGCCAGTACAAGCAGGTCAGGAGAGCTCCATGTGTTCTGAGCAGATCGTAAGTGCTGTGTGGCTAATACCTTCTTAAACCCAGTCAGAGTTTATAGTATATAATTATAGTATATACTACATGGAAACACCTTCCAATCGAAAGGCTTTAGCAGGTTAGCTTCAGAAATAAGTCACATGTCACCACAAAGCTTTCACTCTCTCACTCACCCACTCATTTGCTGAAGCACTTAATCCTGCCAACTATCTCAGGCAACACTGGGTGAAGCAGGGTACACCCTGAACAGCTTGCCAGAGTCTTCTCATCTCTCTCATCAACAGAGTGTTGTATTAGACTGGTACTTTTTTCGAAAGAAGAGTCAAGACAATGAAAGGCATCTTGAGAAAGAGAACTCAATTGGAGTTGATTATATGAATCATGGACCTAGAAAGGTGAAGTACTGCAAACTGTATTTCTCTGAGTGTCTCTTTAATCATTCCAGGAAATTGTACATTCAAAACATTCGAGTTATTGTACACGTTCTGGTGGCACAGTGGTGTAGTGGTCGGTATGTTCACCTCACAGCAAAGTCCTGGGTTTGAGTCCTGGGCCAAGTAATTTCTTTATGGAAATGTTTCCATGTTCTTCTCATGATTGAGCAGGTTTGCTCTAGGTACCCCAGTTTCTTTCAACAATCCAAAGACATGACTTAGGCTAAGATGGTGATTATATTAGCGGTGTGACATGAAATATATATACAGTATATATACATATATTAGTCCTCAAAAAATTAGCATATTGTGATAAAGTTCATTATTTTCTGTAATGTACTGATAAAAATTAAACTTTCATATATTTTAGATTCATTGCACACCAATGTTCAGTTATGTTTAGTTATGCACTCAATACTTGGTCGGGAATCCTTTTGCAGAAATGACTGTTTCAATGCGGCGTGGCATGGAGGCAATCAGCCTGTGGCACTGCTGAGGTGTTACGGAGGCCCAGGATGCTTCGATAGCGGCCTTAAGCTCATCCACAGTGTTGGGTCTGGTGTCTCTCAACTTTCTCTTCACAATATCCCACAGATTCTCTATGGGCTTCAGGTCAGGAGAGTTGGCAGGCCAATTGAGCACAGTAATACCATGGTCAGTAAACCATTTAGCAGTGGTTTTGGCACTGTGAGCAGGTGCAGGTCGTGCTGAAAAATGAAAATCTTCATCTCCATAAAGCTTTTCATCAGATGGAAGCATGAAGTGCTCCAAAACCTCCTGATAGCTCGCTGCATTGACCCTGCCCTTGATAAAACACAGTGGACCAACACCAGCAGCTGACATGGCATCCCAGACCATCACTGGCTGTGGGTACTCGACACTGGACTTCAGGCATTTTGGCATTTCCTTCTCCCCAGTCTTCCTCCAGACTCTGGCACCTTGATTTCCGAATGACGTGCAAAATTTGCTTTCATCCAAAAAAAGTACTTTGGACCACTGAGCAACAGTCCAGTGCTGCTTCTCTGTAGCCCAGGTCAGGCGCTTCTGCCGCTGTTTCTAGTTCAAAAGTGGCTTGACCTGGGGAATGCGGCACCTGTAGCCCAGTCCACTGCTTCCACAGGTCCCCCAAGGTCTGGAATCAGCCCTTCTCCACAATCTTCTCAGGGTCCGGTCACCTCTTCTGGTTGTGCAGCGTTTTCTGCCACACTTTTTCCTTCCCACAGACGTCCCACTGAGGTGGCTTGATAGAGCACTCTGGGAACAGCCTATTCGCTCAGAGATTTCTTTCTGTGTCTTACCCTCTTGCTTGAGGGTGTCAATGATGGCCTTCTGGACAGCAGTCAGGTCGGCAGTCTTACCCATGATTGCGGTTTTGAGTAATGAACCAGGCTGGGAGTTTTTAAAAGCCTCAGGAATCTTTTGCAGGTGTTTAGAGTTAATTGGTTGATTCAGATGATTAGGTTAATAGCTCGTTTAGACTACCTGAACATGATATGCTAATTTTTTGAGATAGGAATTTGGGGTTTTCATGAGCTGTATGCCAAAATCATCAGAATTAAAACAATAAAAGACCTGAAATATTTCAGTTGGTGAACAATGAATCTAAAATATATGAAAGTTTAATTTTTATCAGTACATTACAGAAAATAATGAACTTTATCACAATATGCTAATTTTTTGAGAAGGACTAGTATATGTGTATATAATATCAATGAATACATATTCAATGCTATAAATGCTTACAATAACAATTAAACATTGAAAAATAATGCATAAGATGTAAATAAATATAAATACACACACACCGTCGCACATGCACACACTCAGATCCACACCTCACATAAAAATGTAACTAGTTTTGATGGGGGTTTTGGGTTGGTTTTTTTTTTTATTTTTGTTTGTTTGTGGGGTTTTTTTTTTGCGTAATTGTCCTTGTTTTTGTGGCATGTGCCTTAACTTTCCCCCCTATTCTTACTTTTTAATTCAATGAATATTTAAAAAAAAAAAAAAAAACGCGATGCACTGAATCCGCATGAATTGAAGCGCGAAGTAGCGAGGGATGCCTGTGTGTGTATGTGTGTGTGTATATATATATATATATACAGTCGGCCCTCTACTTACAAAATTAATCTGTTCCAGTCTCTTTGTCGCAACCTGGAGTTTTCGTAAGTAGAGGTGCATTTTACATGTAAAACGCATGATTCGTTCCAAGGCTCCCAAGACTACCCCATAAACCCTTTAAAAATGATAAAAATACACCAATTTTGCATGAAATATGTATGAAATATGTGTTAAAAGTAAAAAAATTATTTACCTATTTAAATTTTTTTTCTCGAACCATCCACGTGACACTTTAAAGTCCATGAGTGCCATCATAGAGCTTAACTGGTAATTAAAACACACTAAAAAATGCACATTGACAACTTTCACGTGACTAAGATAAAAGGGGCATGTACATCATCTCAACCAATCAGCAGGAGGGAGCACAGCCATTTGGCTGAATTTGAATCACGTGACAGTTACTCGGCAATCCACGAATATGCGGGGTCCCGAGTGTAAAACCGCGAATAGTCAAGGCCCTTCTGTGTATATATATATATATATATATATATATATATATATATATATATATCCCTCAGTGCAGCTAACTGGGTTATCAAAGGCAGGCCATGTCTCTCACTGTCTATGGTGAGAGGCATGTAAAAGAACCATTGCTGACTTTCGTAAAGATTAGGCTGCAAAGCCATCAGCGTGTTTCTGTCCCTTGCTAAAAGGGTTGTGACAGGAAGGGCATCCGACGTAAAAACCCATACCAAATCAAAGGTACGAATCAGATGATTTGCTATGGCGACACATGAGAAAGGGAAAAAAGCCGAAAGGATGAAAGGATATATATAATGCAGCCGTGAGGGGGGGGCACAAACCAGTGTCTCTCCCTCACGCCGGTCCCAAGCCCGGATAAATGCAGAGGGTTGCGTCAGGAAGGGCATCCGGCGTAAAACAAATGCCAAATAAACTATGCGAATCACAAGAAAGAATGACATACCGGATCGGTCGAGGCCCGGGTTAACAACGACCGCCATCAGTGCCGTCAACCAACAGGGTGCTGATGGAAATTGGACTACTGTTGGTCGAAGACGTCGAAGAAGGAGAGGCGGGAGGCGTGTCCGTTGCCAGAGAGAGAAGAGGAAAGGCATGAGTCTAGGACTGAAAGTAGGGACTTTGAATATTGGAACTATGACAGGAAAAGGTAGAGAGCTGGCTGACATGATGCAGAGGAGGAAGGTGGACATACTGTGTGTTCAGGAGACCAGGTGGAAAGGTCGCAAGGCTAGAAGCATAGGAGCAGGGTTTAAGCTGTTTTATCACGGTGTGGATGGGAAGAGAAATGGAGTCGGAGTCATCTTGAAGGAGGAGTTTGCCAGGAATGTTCTAGAAGTGAAAAGAGTGTCAGACAGAGTGATGAGTCTCAAGTTAGAAATTAAAGGTGTGATGGTCAATGTTGTTAGTGCTTATGCCCCACAGACAGGATGTGAGCGAGAAGAGAAGGAGAGATTCTGGAGGGAGTTAGATGAAGTGATGCAGAGTACCCCCAGAGGTGAAAGAGTGGTCATTGGGGCAGACTTCAATGGACATGTTGGTGCAGGAAACAGAGGGGACGAGGAAGTGATGGGTAGGTTTGGTATCCAGGACAGGAACGCATGAAGGACAGATGTTGGTAGATTTTGCAAAAAGGATGGAAATGGCTGTGGTGAATACTTTCTTCCAGAAGAGAGAGGAGCATAGGGTGACTTATAAGTGGAGGTAGGAGCACACAGGTAGACTACATCTTGTGCAGGCGATGTAATTTAAAGGAAGTCAGTGACTGCAAAGTAGTAGCGGGTGAGAGTGTTGCCAAACAGCATAGGATGGTGGTGTGCAGGATGATGCTGATGGTGAGGAAGGTGAAGAAGGCAAAGGCAGAGGAGAAGACAAAGTGGTGGAAGGTGAAAAAGGAAGAGTGTCGGGTTGTCTTCAAGGAGGAGTTGAAACAGGCTTTGGGTGGTCAGGAAGTGCTTCCAGATGACTGGACAACTACAGCGAATGTGATCAGGGAGACAGGTAGGAGAATATTTGGTGTGTCATCTGGAAGGAAAGTAGATAAGGAGACTTGGTGGTGGAATGAGGAAGTGCAGGAGTGTGTACAAAGGAAGAGATTAGCTAAGAAGAAGTGGGACATTGAGAAAACCGAAGAGAGTAAACAGGAGTACAGGGAGACACAGCGTAAGGCAAAGGTAGCAGTGTCAAAGGCCAAACAGAGTGCGTTTGATGACTTGTATGCTCGGCTGGAAAGTAAGGAGGGAGAAAATGATTTATACAGGTTGGCACAGCAGAGAAATAGAGATGGGAAGGACGTGCAGCAAGTTAGATTGATAAAGGACAGAGAGGGAAATGTATTGACTGATGACAGAAGTGTGCTGGGAAGATGGAAAGAGTACTTTGAAGAGCTGATGAATGAGGAAAATGAGAGACAAAAAGAGTAGAAGAGGTGACTGTTGAGGACCAGGAAGTAGCAAAGATTAGTAAGGGTGAAGTGAGGAGGGCATTGAAGAGGATGAAGAATGGAAAGGCAGTTGGTCCTGATGACATACCGGTGGAGGTATGGAAGTGTCTAGGAGAGGTAGCAGTAGATTTTCTGACAAGAACATTTAACAAGGTCTTAGAGAGTGAGAGGATGCCAGAGGAATGGAGGAGAAGTGTGCTGGTGCCCATTTTTAAGAACAAGGGAGTCGTGCAGAGTTGTGGCAACTACAGAGGGATAAAGTTGATGAGCCATACGATGAAGTTATGGGAAAGAATAGTGGAAGCTAGACTAAGGGCAGAAGTCAGCATTTGTGAACAACAGTTTGGTTTCATGCCCAGAAAGAGCACCACAGATGCAGTGTTTGCCTTGAGGATGTTAATGGAGAAGTACAGAGAAGGTCAGACGGAGCTGCATTGTGCCTTTGTGGATCTGGAGAAAGCATATGACAGGGTGCCGAGAGAAGAACTGTGGTATTGCATGAGGAAGTCTGGAGTGGCAGAGAAGTATGTTAGAGTGGTGCAGGACATGTATGAGAGATGTAAGACAGTGGTGAGGTGTGCTGTCGGTGTGACAGAAGAGTTCAAGGTGGAGGTGGGACTGCATCAAGGGTCAGCTCTCAGCCCCTTCTTGTTCGCTATGGTGATGGACAGGCTGACAGACGAGGTTAGACAAGATTCCCCATGGACTATGATGTTTGCAGATGACATTGTAATCTGTAGTGAGAGCAGAGAACAAGTGCAGGAAAATCTAGAGAGGTGGAGGTATGCCCTGGAAAGGAGGGGAATGAAGATTAGCCTCAGTAAGACAGAGTACATGTGCATGAATGCCAAGGACCAAAGAGGAACGGTGAGATTACAGGGAGCAGAGATAAGAAAGGTGGAGGATTTTAAGTACTTAGGCTCAACAATCCAGAGCAATGGCGAGTGTGGAAAAGAGGTCAAGAAGAGTGTGCAGGCAGGTTGGAATGGTTGGAGAAAAGTGTCCGGTGTGATGTGTGATAGGAGGGTATCGGCAAAAATGAAAGGAAAAGTGTACAAAAGCGGTGTTGAGGCCAACGATGCTGTATGGGTTAGAAACAGTGGCCCTGGGGAAAAGACAGGAGGCAGAGTTGGAGGTAGCAGAGATGAAAATGTTGAGGTTCTCTTTGGGAGTAACGAGGATGGATAGGATTAGGAATGAGTACGTCAGAGGGACAGCACATGTAAGACGCGTTTTGGAGACAAAGTCAGAGAGGCTAGATTGAGATGGTTTGGACATGTACAGAGGAGGGATAGTGAGTATATTGGTAATAGGATGCTGAGGCTGGAACTACCAGGCAAAAGGCCTAGAGGAAGACCAAAGAGACGATTCATGGATGTGGTAAAGGAGGACATGAAGGTCGTTGGTGTAAGAGAAGAAGATGCAAAGGATAGGGTGAGATGGAGGCAGATGATTCGCTGTGGCGACCCCTGAAGGGAAAAGCCGAAAGGAAAAGAAGAAGATGAAAGGATATATATATATATATACCACGGAATATGGCAGAGATCAGAAAGTCACAAACTTTCCGCACATAAGTGAATAATTTGTTGCCTTTTCTTTCGAAAGAAAAATGAATAATTTGCTCGAAAAAAAAAAAGAACTCTGCGACCTTCTCACTGCATGTGCGGACTGTTTGAGAAGAGTTGGAGACTGCTCCATGTCAGAGTCTTGTTTAGCGACATTGGTTAAAAAAAAAAAAAGGAGTTCAGGAACCAGATTGCCAAAATGAGATGCCGCAAATGTCACGAGACAAATTTGAAAATGAAAAGTGACAGCCATTGAATTGACATTCTTGTCAATCGCTTTTCGATCACGCATCCGGTGTGCCCACCCCCTAATTGGTTGTTCCATATTGCTGTAAGGGGTGAGCGTTAGTGTGAATGGTTGTGTGTGTGTGGAACTTGCGATGTACTGCTGCTCACTCAGGGTGTATCCTAACTTCACCTTCATTGAAGTTTGCTCCAACCTCTCTCTTTCTGTAGTGGGATTAAGCGGAAAATAAATGCATGAATAAATTAATAAACAAATGAATATACACTGACTGGAGCATACGTTGACTGTGTCTCTATTTTTGTGTATTTAATATTTATAACCAATTACAGACGCTCCCCAACTTACGTTTGGCTGTCCGGGACCAATTAAAAATGTAAGTTGAAAGTGAACGTAAGTTGTTACAGTGACGTATGACATATGGCGTGTGACATATGACGCTCATACTGCACTATACATCCATAAATCCCATTACCGTATCTCATAAAACACCCCTAAATCAATTATTATAAACATACCATTGTAAAATAATATCAAATATATCAACATTAATTTCAAATAAATTAAATTCAAGCAGAATAATTTCAAATAGATAAATTTTAATCAAATTCACTCATCAAATATCGATTACAGTATCAAATATAACCTTTAACATTCTCTATGATGCAATCTTTCTGCATGTAAATGGTTCCGATGGTCAAAACCGAAAGCAGTGTACTTGCTGTGCTTGAGACAAAGCGCAGGTTATACGGTCTTTCAAATGAGCAAGGGCACCGTTTAACTCGTTTACTACTCAGCCTGCAATGATGTGAATCACCAGCAGAGCGGAGAGTCCTCTTTCTTTTCTGGATTCTGGTTTTCATTCATTTTACAACTCTCTTTGCTTAACTGAGTATGCATGGTAGATTGCGCCGATCCGAGCAGATAGTTAATTCATCTCTGTGTATGAGACTTGCACCCATGCTAGTAGGCTTACGCTTCTGACCAACCATATTTGCTGAGGGTTACAAAAGTCCACGAAACAGTGTAAACACAAAGATCACAGAGACGATGTCTTAACACAAGGGTAACACGCTATATATATATATATATATATATATATATATATATATATATATATATATATTATTGCAGCTGTGAGGGGGGACACAAGCCAGTGTTCACCCTCACGCCAGTCCCAAGCCCGGATAAATGCAGAGGGTTGCGACAGGAAGGGCATCCGGCGTAAAACTTCTGCCAAAATTCTCATGCAAATGATCAAAACGAAATTCATACTGGATTGGTCGAGGCCCGGGTTAACAACGACCGCCATCAGTGCTGTTAATCAACAGGGTGCTGGTGGAAATTGGACTACTGTTAGTCGAAGAAGGAGAGGCGGGAGGCGTGTCCATAGGCGGAGAGAGAAGAGGAAAGGCATGAGTCTAGAACTGAGAGTAGGGACTTTGAATGTTGGAACTATGACAGGAAAAGCCAGAGAGCTGGCTGACATGATGCAGAGGAGGAAGGTGGACACACTGTGTGTTCAGGAGACCAGGTGGAAAGGTAGCAAGGCTTAAGAGCAGGGTTTAAGCTGTTTTATCATGGTATGGATGGGAAGAGAAATGGAGTAGGAGTCATCTTGAAGGAGGGGTTTGTCAGGAATGTTCTAGAAGTGAAAAGAGCGTCAGACAGAGTGATGAGTCTCAAGTTAGAAATTGAAGGTGTGATGTTCAATGTTGTTAGTGCTTATGCCCCACAGGCAGGATGTGAACTAGAAGAGAAGGAGAGATTCTGGAGTGAGTTAGATGAAGTGATGCAGAGTATCCCCAGAGGTGAAAGAGTGGTCATTGCTGCAGACTTCAATGGATGTGTTGGTGCAGGCAACAGAGGGGACGAGGAAGTGATGTGCAGGTTTTGTATCCAGGGCAGGAACACAGAAGGATAGATATTGATCGATTTTGCAAACAGGATGGAAATGGCTGTGGTGAATACTTTCTTCCAGAAGAGACAGGAGCATAGGGTGACTTATGAAAGCGGAGGTAGGAACACACAGGTAGACTACATCTTGTGTAGGCGATGTAATCTGAAGGAAGTTAGTGACAGCAAAGTAGTAGTGGGTGAGAGTGTTGCCAAACAGCATAGGATGGTACTGTACAGGATGATGCTGATGGTGAGGAAGGTGAAAAAGGCAAAGGCAGAGCAGAAGACAAAGTGATGGAAGCTGAAAAAGGAAGAGTGTTGTGTTGTCTTTAAGGAGGAGTTGAAACAGGCTTTGGGTAGTCAGGAAGTGCTTCCTGATGACTGGCCAACCACAGCCAATATGATCAGGAAGACAGGTAGGAGAGTACTTGGTGTGTCCTCTGGAAGGAAAGTAGATAAGGAGACTTGGTGGTGGAATGAGGAAGTGTAGGAGTGTGTACAAAGGAAGAGGTTAGCTAAGAAGAAGTGGGACACAGAGAGGACCGAAGAGAGTAAAGAGGAGTACAGGGAGACACAGCATAAGGCAAAGGTAGCAGTGTCAAGGGCCAAACAGAGGGCGTATGATGACTTGTATGATAGGCTGGACAGTAAGGAAGGAGTAAATGATTTATACAGGTTGGCATAGCAGAGAAATAGAGATGGAAAAGACGTGCAGCAAGTGAGAGTGATAAAGGACAGAGAGGGAAATAATTGACTGAGGAGCAGGAAGTCGCAAAGATTAGTAAGGGTGAAGTGAGGAGGGCATTGAAGAGGATGAAGAGTGGAAAGGCAGTTGGTCCTGATGACATACCGGTGGAGGTATGGAAGTGTCTAGGGGAGGTAGCAGTAGATTTTCTGACAAGAATATTCAACAAGATCTTAGAAAGTGAGCAGATGGCGGCAGAATGGAGAAGTGTGCTGGTGCCCATTTTTAAGAACAAGGGAGACATGCAGAGTTGTGGCAACTACAGGGGGATAAAGTTGATGAGCCATACGATGAAGTTATGGGAAAGAATAGTGGAAGCTAGACTAAGGGCAGAGGTCAGCATTTGTGAACAAAAGTTTGGTTTCATGCCAAGAAAGAGCACCACAGATGCAGTGTTTGCTTTGAGGATGTTAATAGAGAAGTACAGAGAAGGTCAGAGGGAGCTGCATTGTGCCTTTGTGGATCTGGAGAAAGCATATGACAGGGTGCCGAGAGAAGAACTGTGGTATTGTATGATGAAGTCTAGAGTGGCAGAGAAGTATATTACAGTGGTGCAGGACATGTATGAGAGACATAAGACAGTGGTGAGGTGTGCTCTCGGTGTGACAGAAGAATTCAAAGTGGAGGTGGGACTGCATCAAGGGTCAGCTCTCAGCCCCTTCTTGTTTGCAATGGTGATGGACAGGCTGACAGACGAGGTTAGACAATATATATATATATATATATATAAAACTGAACTGGGAAGAAGGAGGGGCACGTTCAGTCTGTCGTTTGTAAACAATGGACACAGCGTCATTACGTCATTGTGTCATTACGTCAGCGTACTACATAGGTACATCTAAACTCAAAATTTGACTTAAAAAAAACCCCTAAAATCGAAAAAACATAAAATGGATGAACGTAAATTGGGGAGAATTTGTATGTTCATTAATTCATTCATTTTCTGAACTTCTTAGTCCTAAATAGGATTACGAGGAGGTTGGTGCCCATCTCAGCTGACTCTGGGCAAAGGCAGAGCACACCCTGGACGGCTTGGCAGGTGCTTGCAGGGCTCTCCAATTAGGTCTGGAATTAATTTAAGTAGATGGGCAGTGGTGGCCTGGTGGTGAAGGTGCTGGATCACTCATCCCAAGGTTGGAGGTTCATGTCCCACTCTCAATGGGTTGTCACTGCTGTCCCCCAGTGCAGCTAACTGGGTTATCAAAGGCCGGCCATGTCTCTCATTGTCTATGGTGAGAAGTTCATGTAAAAGAACCATTGCTGACTTGCGTTAAGAGTAGCTGCATAGCCGTCAGCATGTTTCTGCCCTGCAATGGCCTGGCGAGCTGTTTTGGGTGTACCCTGCCCTCGCTGAGATGAGCGCCAGCCTCCCCGCAACCCTAATTAGGACTAGGCGGTTCGGAAAATGAATGAATTAAGTAGATGAATTAATTTTAATAAACAGAGAGACTAAGTGGTCAAAAGGTCTTATTTCATACTAAAATTTGAATATTTTAATCAGTTCTTGACTGTAGAGGAAACATTTACGTTAATGCATCTCCACCTTACAATTTGGATTTTTGGTTTTCACACATTGATTATGTACCTTGGACATTACTCAGCTTTCCCCTTATAACAATGTACAGTAGGATATAAAAGACAGAAGAATGTGGCAAAATAGCAGAAAGCTGACACATGGGAAATTCCACACAGTAATTTAAGACGGGCGCAAACAAATAAAAAAAAAAATCCAAGAGGAGGAGGAAAAACAGCACAGTCAGTTTAACAGTAACAAACAAGAGGCAACAAAATTCGAGAACATTAAAATAGAAATATTCAGGGGCTTCAAAATTGGTGCAGCGCACAGTAACACATGGGTTTATTTGCTTGATGAAACAGGACCAGGTGAGTATCACTACCCTGACCAGCCACGGAATCATTAAAGGGATCTTTAGCTCTAGGTTTGTCTCGAGCTCCCTAGATTGCCCCCGAGATGGACATGTGGCATTTGTCAGTACTTTCACATCGATTTCCTGCTTCTGATGACACTTTATCACGAATTCAGTGAATAAAAATATGATTTATTGTGCATCCCAGCCACAAATTTAAACTCCTCCAGGTGAATATTCATGCATTCTTAAACCAATACAGTATGCCTAATACAGTACATCTTTACCAGGCTGCCACCAGGGGGCACATTTTAAAGTGGCCAGATCACTCTCACCAACTTCTTGGTTCATGCTCAAGTCCTGAATTGTTGAGCCCAACATATCTGCAGAGGAATGACATTTCCTCTGTCTGTACTCATGGCCTTATTCTTTGGTGTCCTACCAACAGCTCATTGACGTACGTAAAGACGCGGATGTAGATTGACCAGTGAAAAGACTGATTTTCCATCAAACTGAGCCCCGATTTCAGTGGCGTTGCTCCTTGTTATCACTTTGCCTGCGGCTATTTCAGTTTTAAAGCTTATTTGAGCATGGAAAAGGCTTGTGTCTACATCTATTTGCTTCTAGCTACTGCAGTCTCAAATGCTATTTTTGGTTACTGACTGAAGAAGGGTTGAATCCCTCTGCACAATGCAGTCCAGAATGACATAGTGCAGTTTTTTTTTTTTTAAGAATTCTATAATAAATAACCTATGCAGGAAACAAGATTAATAGATGTTATAAATGGTGAGAGCAGCACAGTGTCGTGGCAGTTCGGACATCAGCCTCATAGCAAGAAGGTCTTTGGTGCGAGAACTTTTTTTGTGTGGAGTTTGCGTGTTCTTGCATTTGGGTTTTATCTGAGTACGTACTCCGGTTTCCGCTTGCAGTCCAGAACCATGCAATTAGGCTAATTGGCTGTTCCAAAGGTGCCCCTAGGTGTGAGTGTGTGGTAGTAGGAATGATAGTGTGTTTTGCCCTATAATGGACTGGTGAGCAGTTCGGGATGTAGCTTGCCTTCCTCCAGAGTCAACTGGGATAGGCTCCAATTTCCCTACAACTCTTAAATTTTTTTTTGATTAAGTGGGTCAGCAAAGGAGGCAGTGGTGGCCTGGTGGTATAGAGTGCTGGATTGCTGATCCTAAGGTTGGGGGTTCGAGTCCCACGCTCCACAAGGTTGTCACTGTCCCCCCTCAGTGCAGCTAACTAGGTTATCAAAGCCCGGCCATGTCTCTCACTGTCTATGGTGAGAGGTTCATGTAAAAGAACCATTGCTGACTTTCGTAAAGAGTAGCTGCAAAGCCGTCAGCGTGTTTCTGACCCTTACTAAAGTCAAACATGCGAATCAGATGATTCGCTGTGCCAACCCCTGAAAAAGGGAAAAGCCGAAAGGAAATGGTTCAGCAAATGAATAAAAAAATGGAACACTGGAGGGCTTCCAGAGTCTGGCTCTCATTCCAGACTGTTTTCTTTACTGCTACTGTTTTCTGCAAGTTTCTGTCTAATTACACTGTTTCTTTCATTTCTGCTTTCAATACTCTGTCATACTACAGGCTAGCCACTAGTGCGGTGGATAAGACTGTGCTGGGCATTGGTGTTAAGGTGGGGAGTATGTAAACACTCTGATATGCTTTTACTATCTTTAGCCATGCGGCCCTCTGTATCTGCACAACTCACTAGATCATCATTGATGGTCACAGTCAAGACGGTATAAAACACCATCAGCCTTTTAGAGTCCTTCCTTGCTGGGTTCTGACAAAGTTGGGGTCCTTGTATTAGGCCGGTGTAAGGCAAAGTAAGAACAGATGCACTACCATTCAGAGTCATACTTGGTGGCGATTTGGAACAGCCAATTAGCTTAATGTGTAACGTCTTTGGACTGTTGGAGGCAACCAGATTACGTAGCGCAAACTCCACACAAGCACAGAGAGCATGCAAACGCCACACAGAGACACCTTTACTCAAACCCAGGACCTTCTGGCTGTGAGATGAGTGTGCTAACCAAATCGAAACTGTGCCACCCCAATGAAGTCAACATTATGATAATTGGTTTCCAAACAGCAAACCAGAGATTTAATAATTACACGAACGAGAAACAGTTGAATTTACATTTACATATTTGGCAGCCACTGTAATCTCCCTTCCCAAGCCCAGCGTTTTCAGGATAAGCTCTAGAGACCCAGACCAGGATAAAGCTGTTACTGAAGATGAATGAAGGAATAAAAGGTGTCCAAAATCACAGAGATGGTTTGCTCAGAAACCCCACTGGGGCAATTCCAATGCCAGGATTGCAACACTCAATTGTCCAGTGAGTATCCTGGAGCCTGAACCATTATGTCACCGCTGCTCACATCAATCATCCTGTCAATCAATCACAGCTCGGTTATCTTCTAAACGGCTCACCCTTTCTCTTTTTAATTCTGCATGCCAAGCTTTACATGTGTTCATTCATCGCACACTTTTTTATCCAAAGTGATTTACACTTTAAATGCTGAACATCTGAAGGTTAAGGTCCAGCAGTGGTTCTCTCTCTCAGGTTATATCTTCTCATTGCCATTATAATCCGATTAAGTCTGATTTCATGTTGTGCATCTGATGAAACTATTGGATGCATTTTTGGTTTAAAATTTTGCATTCAGTTGACGTGTCTTCATTTTTTTCACGGTGTTCCTTATAGTAAGACTTATTACTGAAGACTGAAATATGCTGACGTAGAGTTGACTGATATTATCTTTCAGGGTTGAGGACCTTCACACCGCAATGCACTTTAATTACTGGATTTCAGATGCATCCAAAAGATAATGATCTTAATTCTCCACTGTATCTCTCTCTTCTTCTCTATCTTTGTCTGCAGGTGGAGGCATGACGCTATTATTTTTTCATGTAATAATATTTGTGCTCGACTCTTTCACTGAGGCGTCACATAATTCCACTGCAGGTATGCACACACATAATTATTTTTCTTTGTTTCTTTGTCAGTGGTTGTATATATATATATATATATATATATATATATATATATATATATATATATATATATATA
>CM045731.1:66153916-66173916 GCA_024760905.1 Plotosus lineatus | reverse complement strand
TGGCAATGGGTTGGCCTTCACACTCTGGTAAGCTCTTGAGAGTATGTCCTGCCTTTGAATAGGGTTGGCTGAACTAGGGGTCAACCCCACATAGCCCGGATAGGATTAAGGTGTTTGGGAGATGAAAGTGTGTGTCGCAAGTATATGTATGTGTGTGTGTCGCAAGTATATGTATGTGTGTGTGTCGCAAGTATATGTATGTGTGTTCTTCTATAATCACCTGAAGAGAGAGGATGGTTTCACCACCCCTCGAAACAGATCTGTAGTGATAAATGGAGTTTCAATAGAAAGTCTTTGTCCTGTCCTTTTATTTTTGTATATATATATATATATATATATATATATATATGGATCCCTCACTTTCCGCGGTTAATTGGGACCAAGATCCCCCCGCGACCACAGAATTCCACGAAGTAGGATCAAACCCCCAACCCTCCCTGACTAACGTATATGTACATGTATATGTGTATATAATATCAATAAATACATATTCAATGCCATAAATTCTTATAATAACAATTAAACATTAAAAAAATAATACATAAGATGTAAATAAAATATAAATACACACATACAGATGAGTGTGTGCACACACACAGATGCACACCTCACAAAAATGTAAGAAGTTTTGATGGGAGGTTTTGGGTTGTTTTTGTTTTGTTTTTTTGTTTTTTGTTTTTTTGCACAATTGGCCTTGTTTTTGCTGCATTTTCCTTAAAATTTCCCCCTATTCTTACTTAATTTCCTTATTTTTTTAATTCGATGAATTAAAAAAAAAAAACCTGCGATGTACTGAAGCCGCATGAATTGAAGCACGAAGCAGCGATGGATCCCTGTATATATAAAATGGATAGATTCGATATAAATAAACTTTCATGGCGCAACCGCACAAATCAAAAGGTTGACAAGTTTCATTTAATTTCATCTTCTGTAATCGCTTAATCCTACTTAGGGTCGCAGGGAGGCTGGCGCCCATCCCAGCTGACACTAGGCGACGGCAGAGTACACCCTGGACAGCTCACCAGGCCATCGCAGGGCAGAAACACACTTTGCAGCTACTCTTGTCGAAAGTCAGCAATTGTTCTTTTACATGAACCTCTCACCATAGACAGTGAGAGACATGGCCATGTCCTTTGATAACCAAGTTTGCTGCACTGGGGGGGGGGGGGGGGGGGGGGGAGGGACAGTGACAACCTTGTGGAGAGTGGGACTTGAACCCCCAAGCTTAGGAACAGTGACCCAGCCCCTTTTACCACCAGGCCAGCACTACCACCGTTGGCAGTTTACCTAAACAAATTAAAATAAGTTTACCTAAACAAATAAAGCAGCTGATACAAATGAAAGTGTAAATCAGTTGTGGCATTGTAAAGCAAACACAGCTTTGGGCACCAATCAGTATAGATTATCGGCAGATGTAGCCTAATGTTAAGAGAAGCCGCTTTGAAACTGAAAGGTTGCTGGTTCAACAAGGAAGAAAAAAATGTATGGTGGTGTAGGAGTGAGCTGCACCTTCTCTTCCCCCACATTCATGGCTGAAGTGTGTTTGAACAAAGCACCTAACCCTCAACTCTCCTGTCGCCACTAATGTGTGTGGTAGGCCACTGCTCAAAGTGTGTGTGTGTGTGTGTGTGTGTGTGTGTGTGTGTTTGCTCATTTTGGATGGGTTAAATGCAAAAGCAATAATTTCCCTTGCAGGATTAATACAGTATATCTCTCTTTCTCTTTCCCTTTCTCCGGAGTCGCCACAGCGATAATACAATATATCAAACTCCAAAAAAAAAAAAAAAAAAAAAAATTCTATCAGAGGTTTAGCTTTTAGGCAGTTCCCACATCTAGCATAGGCCTCCGTCAGTCCCGAAGGATGATGGCTGCGCTCTGGCCAGTATCCCGACTGGTGATACTCCCCAGTGCACAGAGCCCGGGTAGGGAGTAATGAGGGACAGGCTGTTACCCAAGCAGCAAGTCCCCCCCCTGTCTCGGCGCCACCGGAAGGGTCCAATGGAAAGGCAAGTGCCGATACGACTGGGTTCCAGTGCCGCTGCAGGAGAGAAACTACGGTCAATTTAGAACGGCCAATTAACCTACAGTGCACGTCTTTGGATTGCGGGGGAAACCGGAGCACCCGGAGGAAACCCGCACAAGCACAGGGAGAACATGCAAACTCCATACAGAAACGCCCAGGCCGGGAATCGAACCCGGGCCTTCTTGCTGTGAGGCGGACGTGCTAACCACTACGCCACCATGCCGCCAGTTCCCACATCTATACACTGCATTATTATTAAGAAAGATCATACGACATGCCCATTTTTATTAATATCGTTCTCAATGTTATTAAGAAGGATGGCATGGTGGCATACTGGTTAGCATATCCACCTTACAGCAAGAAAGTCTTGGGTTCAAGTCCTGGGCTTGGCGAAGGCATTTCTGTGTGAAGTTTGTTCTCCGCAGGTTTGCATGGACTTCATCTAAGTGTGAGTGTGAGTATAAATGGTCATGTGTGTGTGCACCAGTGGACTGGTGAGCTGTTCAGGGAATTCACCCAATATCGAGTGAGATAGGCACCAGCCTCTTGGGGACCCTAGTTCGATTAAACAGTTCAGTAACTATGTAGATGGATGGATGGTTATTAATGAAGAGAGTTTAAAGTGTAACCATGTTAATGGTTTCAAGCAAATCTTTGGATGCAGGATAGGCAGGCTATAGCTCAGAGAATTGCTTGGACCTGATATCAGTGCAATGCATCATTCGTTTCACTAGATGCCAAGCAAACTCGATACGAGCCTATCAGTGAGAGAGAAAAATGTGTTCCCAGTACTGTGAGGAAACCTACACCCAGTGCTAAAGAGCTTGCTTTATCTTATTATATTCAATAATTTTCTAAAGTCACTTTACAGGGCTGTTGTTAGTTGACAGAATTAATTTCTTTGCTGGATAACTAGGTGAGGTGGATGGCGTTGAATATTTACTGGGAATATTGACATCCACAGTACATAATTGTTTTAATATACAGGGATCCTTTGCTACTTCGTGCTTCAATTCATGTGGCTTCAGTGCATTGCATTTTTTTAATATTACCGTATTTGACGTGATAAGCGCCCAGGGCGCTTAAAAAAATTAGAGTGGGTGGGCGCTTATTAAAATGGTTACCAGTGGAGTGGAACAGTCAGTGCTTATTAGCATCGAGGTGGAAAACTTGAATAATACCAGAACAATAAAAGAGTTTTACTGGTATTTGTGTTATTCATTTTGGGGTATCAAACATGAAAGCTGAAAATAAACAGAAAACAGCATAATTAAAAAAAGACGCTTTAATTTTCCCTCCCAGTGCTGTTCCTTTAAGTATGTCCTCCCAGATGTAAAATCGGGCCAATCAACATGAATGTCAACTTTAGCACATGGCACGTTGAACCAATCAACACAAACAAGCACATGGCCAGAAATGTCTTTAAATGTATGAAGTTAGTGAGCGGGTGAAAAATACTCATCATCACTTTCTAAACAGGTGAGCTATGTGTTTCAGGCTGATATGATAAACGAGTTATATAGAGTTTTAAATAAACTTAGCTAGTGTTGTGACCTACAAACAAACTTACGTAAAAAGCACAGAAGAAACCCGGAGCACTTTAAAGATGGTTTTGGATACTAATTATAAAAATAAGCTAAAATAAGACTTTATTTCCATCTATTTTAACACGGAATAATGATAATGCTGACTGTTCAAGTCCCCGTGACAAACTCTGCCTGTTATTTTGATTCAGGCACCATGTACGTACTTAGAATAATAGAATAATAATTTTCGATTCTGAGACAAAGGACCAATCAGTTTGTACCATTTCCATGTAATACAAACAAGTGAGCAACTCCAGAATGGAATAAGGTCCAGCCTCTCTCAAGATGAGTGGTTCCGGTTCCAGAGCCCAAGCTATGCGTTGAGGTGAACCCGACTATATCTAATTGGTATCTCTCCACCTCACGCACCAGCTCAGGCTCATTCCCCGCCAGAGAGGAGACATTCCATGTCTCAAGAGTCGTTCGACAGAACCCATGCCTTCGGCTACCACACATTCGTTTCCCTCCCGAAGAGATGGAGGAAGTGGCTGGGGAGAGGGATGTCTGGGCCTCTGTGCTTAGGTTGCTGCCCCCGCGACCCAACCCCGGAAGAAGCGGAAGAAGATGAATGAATGAATGAATGACAAACTTAAGTGAAGTGTGATGAATTATTTAGGGAGTATTATACAGTCTCTTTCCTTCTCCAAGGAATATCATCCTGCATCTATCAGGCTTTAATGCATATTAGCTTAATATATTAAAAGATGAGAAAAGCTATTTTTTCTAAATCTGACATCATGTAAAAGTTCAATGTCACATTTCGGAACTAGTTTCATGATCAAACTCATGTGTGTGTGTGTGTCAGTGCTACCATGCGCACAGATGTGGACTTCTCTGGAAAACGGACGTGTTGTGGTGTCTCCCCCTGGGTTGGCAGTAGAGGGCACTGTACTGAGATACACCTGTCTTAGTGGCTTCATCCTCGAGGGCCGAAATACGACACAGTGCAGCAAATCAGGCACATGGGACTCACCCAAACCCATCTGTCGCTGTGAGTTGTGTGTGTGTGTGTGTGTGTGTGTGTGTGTGTGTGTGTGTGTGTGTGTTTCAGTTTCAGAAATATTCTGCTTTTAAAGTGTTAAATGGAATAATTTTTTTGTTCATTTCCTTCTTTCTTTTATAATAGACTACAGACACCACACAGGTAAGAGCTCTCCTTTTACATTATCTTATCTGCTTTAACTTACAGCCCTGAGGGCAATATATGTACATTTACAATTATTTAAATTTATATATCCTTCATCAGGGCCATTATACAATTTTAGAGTCAAAAGGTATAATAATGGAATCGCTATCATCTCCGCCAGCTAAAAAAGTTAATTCATTCGTTTTCTAAGCTGATTAATCTTAATTAGGGTCTCAGGGAGGCATCTCAGCCGTCTCTGGGTGAAGGTGGGGTACACCCTGAACAGCTTGCCAGGTCGTCGCAAGGTCAGCACTCACATAACCATTCACACTCACACCTGGGGTGAAGTGGAACAACAAATTAGCTTTCTGTGCATGTTTTTGGAATGTGGGAGGAAACCGGAGTACATCGAGGAAATGCATAAAGCACGGGGAGAACATATTCCCATACAAACTCCACACAGAAACGCCTGGGCTGGAAATTGAACTCTGGCCTTCTTGCTGCTATGCGGTCATGCTAAGCACTACACCACCATGCTGCTAGCTTTAAAATTATAATAATAATAATAATAATAATAATTCTTCTTCTTCTTCTTCTTCTTCTTCTTCTTCTTCTTCTTCTTATTATTATTATTATTATTATTATTAATAATAATAATAATAATAACTACTACACAACCACACCGCTAATAAGTAAATGCAACTCTATATTACAGTTAAGTAGTTGTAGCAACACATTATAAGGGCCGGTGCCCTTCATTAATTATTATTATAATAAATCATTTAAATAACAACAATTAAAAAAAGTGTATTATTATTTGTAGTGGATTTCATTATTGATATTGACTGCTGTTACTATTAGTAATAATAATATATTTTAAAAATAATACTTTTATGGTTTGAGCTTTAAATTTTTAGAACATTTATTATTTGCTTTAGTTATCCCTAATTCATAATACAGTAGTACCTTGACTTATGAGTATCTTTTATAACGGATTTTCCATGATACGAGCTTAGATCCCACCAAAAATCTGCCCCATCCAACGAGCAAAATTTTGATTTACAAGCTTCGCTGGGGAAATGGCTTTTCCGGGCCCATTAGCCTTGTATTCTTCCGGGCGTATTCCTTTGCACTCTGATAACACCTTGTGCAGTGCATCTCAATTATTTTCTGTGATGCCCCCCCCCCTCCCCCCATATAGGAAGAAAAAAAACAACATTTCACCCCCCCAGCACCCCGTGCGCGATTATAAATAGTGTTTAGTCCTTTGGGCTTTTTACATGTGAGCCATAGTGGCGCTTATCCCCAGTTTCCATCGTGTGAAGTGTCTAGGAGTACAATTCCTGCTGGATGGGACACTAGTCCATTGCAGCTTATCTTCCCAGAATATTTAACTGGTACCCATTTATACTGCTGGGTGAACAGAGGCACACTTTTGGTTAAGATCTTGCCCAGGGGTCTGAGCACCGTTGGTGTTAAACTGGGATTTGAACACACAACCTTCCGATGATGAGGGCAGCACCATAACCACTACGCCACTGGCCTCGCAAATAAATAGTGTTTACTTGCACTTCATACCGTTTGCTCAGTGCTTTTTTCCCTACACCAAAATGAGAGTTCCACTGCCATCTACTGCAGAGGACACGCAATTACACTTAATCCTAGTACAGGTTGGCAAAAAAACATGTTCCCCAGGGTCACACGCCCGTCTCCCCCGGTATCCCTAGCGCGGCCCATTATTTGAGAAGCACTAGCCTTGTGTCAGCTCACCAGGAGCCTTTTCTCACTGGCATCCGTAGCATTGACATGCACAAAATTCTCAGCCTCCTCCTACTTCTCTGTTACGCGCCACCTCATGCCTGCCCACATGACATCTTTGGGCCCATTTGACATCTTTGCCGCAGTTGATGGTCGTAAGGGTTAGTTAACTTATTTATTCTTGTTTTATTATTATTTATTATTCATTATTATTAATGTTAATATACATGTATCTTTATTATTATTATTATTATTATTATTATTACTATTATTATGAAATATATATTGTTTTTACATGTTTATCTTTAATTAGATCAAATATACTGTACATGTTTGTGTCAGGTTATGAGTTTGGGAGGGGGTTGGGACAGATTAATTAGTTTTCTATATTTCCTATGGGGATTTTTGTTTTAACTAACGAGCATTTTGACTTACGAGCTCGCCTTCAGAACGGATTAATTTCATAAGTTGAGGTAAAACTGTATATCACTTTTCCAGCTATATTTGTATAACAGTACAACAAAGGAATACTTTTATTTACATCCAGACCATAAAATAGACAATTAAGGTTCTATCCACTAAATTAGATGTTAGGTGATTGAACCCTGACATTTGTAGCCTGCAAAAAGTCTAAATATTTAGATACAGGCTTTAAAAAAAAAAAAAAAAAAAAAAAAAAAAATATATATATATATATATATATATATATATATATAATACATACATAGTAATATATATATATATATATATATATATATATATATTATACTATGTATGTATATATATATATATATATATATATATATATATATATATATATATATATATATACATACATAGTATAATATAATATATATATATTATATTATACTATGTATGTGTATATATATATACACACACACACACACATTAGGGCAATCTTTTGACATAAAACACAAAATTAGAAATATTTACATTATGATATAATTGTACATAACTGTAGAGTTTAATGATAAATGCATATACAGTTCTGTGCCTATGTGAAAAAAATGATGTAAAGATTCCTTGAGTCATACTAGGAATAATATATCTAACAAGACCTTTATACATATAATTGGTAATAAATTATACATAATTTATGCACAACCAAATATAAATATTGAAAATGATTGAGAATTGTAAATATCATCTGCAGTGTTGATAATATCACAGATTTCCTTTCGGCTTTTTCCCTTTATCAGGGCTCGCCACAGCGAATGATTCGCAAGTTTGATTTGGTAGGTTTTTGGTTCATAGGTTTTTATGTCGGATGCCCTTCCTGACACAACCCTTTAGCAAGGGACAGAAACACACTGACGGCTTTGCAGCTACTCTTTACGAAAATCAGCAATGGTTCTTTTACATGAACCTCTCACCATAGATAGTGAGAGACATGGTCCGCCTTTGATAACCCAGTTACCTGCACCGCGGTGACAGTGACAACCTTGTGGAGAGTGGGACTCAAACCCCCAACCTTAGGATCAGCCAACCAGCTCTTTTTACCACCAGGCCACCACTGCCCTAAAGTATATACAGTACTGTACTGTATTTTTAATATGTTGTAATATTTTGAGATTTTCACAAGGTGGCAGTAACGAGCTGGTCAAGATAAAACCTAAAATATTTTAAGTGGGTGAAAAGGCGATCCTGTAACGGAAGGGGTCAGTAGAACACCACAAAGGAGCCATAATGTCACTGATAAAGAAACCTAAACCATTTTAATGCATTTGTTTCCTTAATATGTTTGTTTCATAAAACCAAAGCCTGCAAGTATAATTTATGCAAATATTTATGCAATTTTATCTTTTGAGACATAGAGTGTACAGGGTAGGTTAAGGTCCACATTTCAGGAATAATTCTATCAAATTTCTACTGTCAGATAGTAGCAGCGTACATGCTAATCAAACAGAATCATTGAACAACCCTTCATGACCTACACTGGGGTAAAAGATTTATGGTTTCTGAACAGTGGCCATTCAAAACATTTTCTGTATGTGCTACCAGTGAACCTTTCCATACAACAAAATCGAGACACTTCCAAAATAGGAGATTGAATTTTCATGCATGTCTATGCTGTCATGAAACCCAGTAATTGCTGCTACATGATTATTATTATTATTATTATTATTATTATTATTATTATTATTGTTGCTGTTATTACAAAAAAAAATTAATGCAGACTAAAAAAACGGGTAGTCTCTACTCAGAATGTGAGACAGACGTGTGTCAGACTTTTTAAACAAGTCTAAATAAGATGCAATCTATAAGATAACGACAACTAGGGAAAGTAGTCAATGCAAAAAGGCTTGAAGTTCTCACACACTCAGTGCTGGAGTACGATTTCACAAACTCTGCTTGTTTATCAGGGATATTCAGGGGTGTGTGGGTGAGTATGAATAAGGGACACCAATCAGTGATGGGGACAATTGTGATATTATTAAGATATGTGATGGGTGCGGGTAGTCTGGTGACTGATGATCATATGACAAAGGCTGTATATCATGGGAATTTCGTGACACAGCCATGACAGAACCTCCTCTTTTTTGGGCTGGCTTCTGGGTCATTACTCGTGTCAGTCACAGGCAGCATGACTGGTAATATCTGATAAAAGTGGGTCCCAGACGCCCTGGTTCATGGATCCAACATTGTTCCTCAGGGAAGTAGCCCCTTCCAGTTTGATGAGTTGGTAGTGTGGCCCTGGCAGTGATGAGAGTCAAGGATGTCAAGTGCTCTCTCAATGTCTAAAGAGAGTGGTGGCCATTTTTCATCCAGTAGACCAGGAACGACAGGACTAAGTAGTAAGGCCTGGAAGTTCAGGGAGAAGTGATGTTGACATGGCGCTTACATTTTATAGGTTACGTCATTGTTGCATTTAATGTACCAGAATTGGTAGGTGTGGAATTCCTATCATTTCTGAAGGATCTTATGACTTTGGTTGATCCACATGTCATTGACAGGAGTCTCTAAATGGGGTCTACCATCATTGCTTTTTGTCAGTAGCAGCATGGCATAAACCACAGCGTTGTTTTTCTTATTTCCTATTTGGAAACATTCACTGACTGCTAGTGCATCTGTATTAAAGTGGAAACAGGTTGATTAGTAGATGGAACACCTGGGTGATTAGTATCTGAGGAGATATAGGACATAAGGACTATGGAACCATAACGATGTCTCCAAGACCCAACAAATACGCAACAGAAAATCTGTTTTAGGAAACCATGCTATAAGGCAAGGATTTTCAACCCTGGTCCTCGGAGACCTCTTGCCCAGCACATTTGATGATTTTTCTTGTTCCAAACGGATCTTCTTCTTCTTCTTCTTCTTCTTTCGGCTGTTCCTTTCATCGGTCGCTACAGCAAATCATCTGCCTCCATCTCACCCTGTTTTATCTTAATAGCTAATTAACATCTCTTTTTTTCTTAAAATGGGTGTAATAGAGAAGGTAAATCTCTGAAATGGTCAATACCAGAAGTCCTTCAGGACCACAGCTGGGAACATCTGCTATATGATGTGTAACAGTTTGACATCATACTTCATTTACACCAAGGCTTCATACTGTCCCCCCCCCACATTTTCTCACTTTTCTCGAGCAATTCTTGTACCTTTTTCTGGATGAGTGTCTTGCCTGAGCATGCTTGGACTTGCCGTACCTTCTCACAAGGTACAAGGTGGACGTGCTTTAAGACCTTCCTTTGTACTGGAACCTAAGTGATGTAATGAGCTTTCTCTGGCTGTCCACACTTGGGAGATGCTTTCAGAAAGCCTACAGGAAATAATCAAGAAAATCTTAAGTCCTGACTTTTTTTTTTTTTTTTTTTTTTTTTTTCCTTTTTTCTTTTGTTTTTTTCTAGGTTGCACTAATTTCTCACCTACAAAAATATACAGTACCTCATAGTATTCTCAGACATTAATGTATTTGTTATTTTTTATTTACAGTTTTTTGAAAGGAGACTTAAAATCACTTTTGCAGGTTACTCTGGACTGTCTGGACTTTGGTTGTCTGCCAAATGATGGAAATGTGAATGTATGATTTGGAGGAACATCAATCTGGAGGCTGCTGGGTAGTTCAAGAAGAATCTTGATGCTTGATATTTGACAGTTGATCTCTTGAAGGCACCCGTTTAACGCCTCTGGTTAATCCTGTCAAGCCACATCGGTTTGGGAGTTGGTGGGTTGTTGCATGTTGACGCATCAGCATTGACATTTGTCTGACTCATTTGTCATAGAGTCTGATAAAAGTAGGTTAGAAGAAGGAAAAATGTCATGACAAAGGGATGCTATACAAACTGCAGCCATTCTTCCAGTGCCATTTTCACAGCTCGGAGCAACTTTGAAAATAATCTTGATGGTGCATTGTAGGCGTACCGTTTTGTTTCAAAGGAGTCTATGATAGATGACTATGCATACAATGAATGATAGACTTGAGCCGAGATGTTTCAAAACAGGTGTGTTTTTTGATGTTGGGAAAGTATCACTGGGGCTGTTTGTGGATAATCCTGAAGTGTTTCACGTGAAACTTACATATGAAATATTGCTGATCAAAACTGGCAAATTCTTGAACTTTTCACGGTTCTTTGTTAGGGAAGTCGGCAAGTCTGCTACTGTTTGGATTGCCCATGACAACATCCTCTTGACTAATAACCCAGAAATGTGATCGGGACTGATGCAATTCAGACATTTCTGCTTTTCTAAAGGGGTTTTTGTGCAAAACACTCTTAAGAGAACTTCAGTATGCTGCTTGTGTTGGGCCATGGTATTAAATTAGATGAAGATCAAATGCTTATTAACTTTCCTGCTATATATCTGAGGGTATTGCTGATAAATGCTTTAAAAACTGAATGGAGCACTGATCAGTCCAACTGGCTTTGCCACATATTCAGTGTCCTGCCCTGAAGTTGGCGGCACGGTGACGTAGTGGTTAGCACGTCCGCCTCACAGCAAGAAGGCCCGGGTTTGATTCCCGGCCTGGGCGTTTCTGTGTGGAGTTTGCATGTTCTCCCCGTGCTTGTGTGGGTTTCCTCCGGGTGCTCCGGTTTCCCCCGCAATCCAAAGACGTGCACTGTAGGTTAATTGGCTGTTCTAAATTGACCGTAGTTTCTCTCCTGCAGCGGCACTGGAACCCAGTCGTATCGGCATTTGCCTTTCCATTGGATCCTTCCGGTGGCGCCGAGACAGGGGGGGACTTGCTGCTTGGGTAACAGCCTGTCCCTCATTACTCCCTACCCAGGCTCTGTGCACTGGGGAGTATCACCAGTCGGGATACTGGCCAGAGCGCAGCCATAGTCCTTCGGGACTGACGGAGGCCTACGCCCTGAGGTTAAATTAAATGTTGCCTTGATTCAATTCATCATCATCATCATCATCAGGCTTTGGCTTGTGTGTGTGGGGGGCAATATCTCTTTCCCCAGCCACTTCTTCTAGCCCTTCTGGAGGGACACCAAGGCAACCCCAGATGATTCTCAGCAAGAAAATGGTGGAATGCGACCTTCGGGTCTGGAATGAAGTGTTTCCCCAAGTTGAAGAGTTCATGTATCTCTCAATTTGCTCCATGCCTGGTGAAGGCATTTCTGTGTGGAGTTTGCATGTCCTGCCCATGTTTGCATGGCTTTCCTTCCAAAAGTCCAAAGACATACCTACTAGGCTAATTGGATTACCCTGAGTTATTCCTATGTGTGAATCTGGATTTAATATTTTTACATAAAGTTTAATGTACAGAATTACTTGTGTATACAGGGATTCCTCACTTTCCGCTGTTAATGGGGACCGAGACCCCTCGCAACTGCCTATTTCTGCAAAGTAGGATCGACCCCCCCCTGACTGACATATACGCACATGTCTATGTGTATATAATATCAATAAATACATATTCAATGCTATAAATGCTTATAATAACAAATGTTCAAAAATAATGCATAAGATGTAAATAAAGTATAAATACACATACATACAGACGCGCGCCTCACATAAAAATGTAAGTAGTTTTGCTGGGGGGGTTTTGGGTTGTTTTTTGTTTTTGTTTGTTTGGTGTTTTTTGCCCATAATTGGCCTTGTTTTGTGGCATTTTCCTTAACTTTCCCTCCTATTTTTCTTTAATTTCCATATTTTTTTATTTTTCAATTAATATTTTTGAAAAACCCACTATGCACTGAAGCCGCAGAAACTGAAGCACGAAGTAGGGATCACTATATATGGATCACTATATATTCTACTTTTGACAGCGTTAATCGCGGTTTATTGTCTCGTTTGCACCTTTTTAACTTTTTGCACATTTTAAACTTGACAGCCTCGTAAAAGATTTTGTTATATGCGAACATAATGACGATAAAAGAATCTTGAATCGTGAATGGTTCTTCATCTGTGTTGGGCCTGCCTGTGATGGTCTGGCGAGCTGTTCAGAGTGTACCCCACTTTCACCCAAGACCCTAATGAGTGATGAAGCAGTTCAGAAAATGACATAAATGAAACATTATGATTAATATACGCTACCAAAACCATAGTACTTTTTTTTTTTTTTTTTTGTAATTGATGGGATGAAAACAGATGGGAGCAGATTGTGCTCTACCTTTTAGCAAACTTAATTAGAAAATGCTTTGAGGCACCAGTAGAGGTCGTTGTGAATCAAACCATATTTCTATATAACACTAGGAATAAGTCTGATCTCAGGAACAGTACTGGGATATATGCCACGTGTGGTTGCTCTGATAACCAGCTGAATTAACACCAGTGTTGGAATGTGGATGCATCATGACCTTGACAATGTTGGTTGTGCATCAGGCGAGGTGAATGAATTGCAGATACCTCTATCCCGTGTGTGTGTGTGTGTGTGTGTGTGTGTGTGTGTGTGTGTGTGTGTGTGTGTGTGTGTGTGTGTGTGTGTGTGTGTGTGTGTGTGTGTGTGAGTGTACGCGAACTACACTCTCTGCTTCATTCCCCCCAACAGTGTTTTTCTGGCTTGATTAATGAGCATGTCAATGTCAGAGTGTGACTGTGACATTCGCACACTTGTGACTGCTTATAACGCAAGGAGAGAATGGCAGATGATGTCAGGGAAGAAGGGAGGGGGGGGGGGGGGGAGTGGAAGACAGGAGAAAAAGTGGATTAAGGGGAAAGGGTGACACCGAAGAGATAAAGAATGAGGCCCTGGTTGAAGTGGAGGAATGAGAAATGAAAAGACGATGAACGAAATCAAAGAATGGCGGTTGAAGAGATGAGAAGAAAGGAGTATTCAGGATGCGAGGTGGAAAAAAACGAGTGCGAGTGAGCACGGGAGAGAGAAACTGGGAAAAGGAAAGAGATTTATGTCTTCTATCTATTTAGTAAATGATGCATTCTGGGTGTTTTGACTTCTGGAAATTGTTTTCCAGGTTCTTATTGCATTCCCTCAACACCCACCTGTGTCTCCGGAGCTTCTAATCTTAAACAGCAGCAGCTTTTGTTCACATTCAGCTGTGTGTTGCTTGTCAGGCATCCAAGAACAGCAACATCCCCACCATAAACAATGTGCTTTATATTTATCAGGCCGCATCCAGAGTCCATAATTTTTAAGCCCCCCCTTCCAATTTAGTTGTGTCCAATTCCCACCTATTATAATACCAGGTATTACCTTCCCTATCTCACAACCACCACTGACCAGAGAAGGGCAAAAGCATGTATCCGTGACGTGCAATGCTTTTCGAACTGTGGCGCATGCACATTTTGAGGATGGTCCAACACACTCACTATCCGCCCCTTCATACGAATGCGCTCCCAGATGCCCATGACTGGCTGATGATCGCAGTGAGTGAAAAGGAGGTGAGCGTATGTCGTCCCTCTCTCTCCTGTGGGAGCTCAGCCAATTAGCTCCGATGGACACCCGGGTGCGGACGGACGTGGCATCAACCTGGATCCGAACCCACAATCTCTGGGTTAATAGTCGTGCACCTTGTCAATGCACCACTCGGGACCCCATAATTTATATACAGGGGAAGTGGTGTGAATTGAGATGTAGATTATATACTGTACATACTTATAGTGATTTTCCGCTAAGATGATTAAAACATTCTCAGGGGTTGGCAAATTTTTCATTTAACAGAAGTGTCCAAGAGAGAGTTTTAAATAGTAGCTGTTCATCATAACACAGTGGGACATAAAAGCAAGAGACAGCGCAAAATAAAAATGTAAAACATTTGCTGAAAATGGCTACGCTAATAAAGATTAAAGCAGTTTGGAAAGGAAAATACTTCCAATGTCCTTTCCGGTACTAAGGCCTTTATTATTACTAACCTTTCTATTAATGTTAACCCCTTAGCGTGAAATCTAAAAATTTGTGCCAGTGTCAGTCAGTGATTAGCGTATATTCTAACCTTCATGATGGAGTGACTCCCCCCTGACTTGTAAAAGCCGTTATTCGTAGCAGTGTAAATGTCATCGTTTCATCCCCAGTGCCTTGATGCGAAATATGGTCTCACCAATAGGTCAACTCTGCAGGATGTCAAAGCCCAGTGTGGAAAAAGCATATATATATATATATATATATATATTTTTTTTTTTTTTCTATCTGCCGAACAAAGCTCTTATCTTAAACTTACTTTTTTAAACTTGTACCGTTGCAAATCAAAGAGAACGATATTCTCCTGGTCTCTGGTCGCCCCCAAGGGCGAAATGTCGGATATATTGACTGTTTTAAGACGAATACCAAGAATGGGTGTAATTAAATTCATGCTCGTCGTACAGATTTTTGAGAAAATAGCAGAGAATAGTTTGGTATGTTCGCTCTTGGGATTGAACAGTGGAGCTGGTGATATTGGCCTTTTTTCAGAAGAGAGCTGAGATTGGTTTGCACCCAACAGGCAGCAGGAAGCATTAAAGGATTTTAATTAACAAAAGACAAACCATGAGCTCTTTCTCGATTTCTTCCTTCCTTCCTCTGACTTTATTCCTTCTCTACCCCTACCAGGGGAATCTCAACATGGGCAAGGCCGGTGTTTGAGCATAATGAACATGGAAAAAAAAAAAAAAAGAAAAACAAGTAATCCCTTTAAAATCTTAAGTTATACTTTATCTACCTACACCTTCATTCACACAGAAGTTGATTGCTCTATCTATCTGTCTGTCTGTCTGTCTGTCTGTCTGTCTGTCTACCCCCATATATATATATATATATATATATATATATATATATATATATATATATATATATATATATATATATATATATATATATATATATATATATATATATATATATATATGGGGGTAGATAGACAGATAGATAGATAGAGCAATCAACACACACACACACACACACACACACACACACACACACATATATATGAAGAAGAGAAGATATGTCAGTCACAGGGGGTTGGGAGGGTGATCTTACTTTGTGGAATTCGGTGGTCGCATGGGGATCTCGGTCCCAATTAAATGCATAAAGTGAGGGTATATATATATATATATATTATATATATTTTATATATATATATATATATATATATATATATATATATAATGTGTGTGTGTATATATATATATATGTATATTATATATATATATATATATAATGTGTATATATATATATATATATGTATATATGTGTATATATATATATATATATATATATATATATATATATATATATATATATATATATATATATATATATATATATATATATGTGTGTGTGTGTGTGTGTGTGGTGTGCATGTATGTATGTTTGTATGTATGTATCTATGTATATATATATATATATATATATATATATATATATATATATATATATATATTTTTTTTTTTTTTTTTTTTCCATGCTGTATATAAGCTATATGCATATATTTTATCTCTGTGTGTGAATAAGTGTGATGGGAAATAAAAAATATCTCTCTTTTGATCAAACCTATTGGCATTTATTTGACATTCTGAATTGACCACCCAAACCTGCAATATCAAAGAGCATCAGTGAGCCTAACCTCAATTTCAACAGGACAATAAATAAAGCTGTGTGCTTTCAGCAGAGAGCGAGAGAGAGAGAGAGAGAGAGAGAGAGATGGGAGAACAGGACAGTCAAGCTAAACACATGTCCATTGAAACCCTGTTTATTTTCCGAGACACATCTTGAAATGAGGGCCATTAAATTATTCAGCCCTGCAGTCCTTTATCTCTCCATCCAGCCAGTCATACATATATCCGTTCAAGTTCCTCTTCCAGCATAGCGATTTAAGTCACACTATTATAAACTACAGAATAACATTTGGTTTAACCACACACTCCACATTCGTTCTTGTTCCACTCCTTTGGTGTTTCTCTAATTTCTCACATTACTGTTGCTGGATGTGAACGTTACATGGAATTGCCACATTTATCACCACTGCTGTTTTCTGCTCCTTGTTTATTATTAATATGGTCTGGTAGTTTTATTCTTACCTGTTCATCTGTCTGCTATAGTGTTGTTGTTTTTTCAATGTTCGGGTTGATTTATCATACTGATTAAAATATTATATTACATATTAACTACAAACTTACTGTTGTTCAACCACTATCCATTACTCCTGCCATTTATTTATTATTCATTCTCCATATTTCAGGCTGCATGTTTCACAGATTTGTTGCTTTGCAGAAACTATTTTTTTTTCCTGGCTCATCACATTCCTGCCCTAAGCTTGGACACTACAGTATAATCTCTGTCACAATTTTTTGTCCCAATTGAGAAAGGAACTATAGACCTGAATTTAAAAAAAAAAAAGATCTCATAAAGCCACGGTTTCAAACCTTTCTCACAAATAATCAATGAATTTTTTCGTATGAATTTAGTTGAGCGGTGACAGAAGGGACTGATGTAGATTTCTATGAGGTGGATTTGAAGACTGTGTCGTTCATAGCATGTGACTGTCTTGGGGAAAATAACTGCACTTCAGAAACTGCACTTCATATCGTTTGCTTGTGTGACAATGAGAGCGCCACTGCCAACTAGTGGAGTGGAGGTGCAATTACACTTAATTCTCGTACACTATTCCAGAAAAGCATGTTCCCCAGAGTCATACGCGTTCCGCCCGGCATCACGCCGTGCCCCCCTGGCATCATATCGCGCGCCCCACTATTTGAGAAGCACTGATTTAATCGAATATTTCCCAGCAGACCGCAAGACAGCAATTGGCCAGCAGTGTTGCTGAATTACAGAAGGACGCAGATGACAGATTTTATTCCAGACCTCTCAGATCTCATGAGTGAAAGCCTTTTTCAACCAAGACAATAGTTTATGTTCGTAGCTAATGATTTACCAACCGCAGCTTTAACTATCGTCACCTGGTATTCGCTGTGCATATCTCATTGAGACACTTGGTTCGACTTTTCAGCGTATTAGCTTCCCTTCTAGGTCTATGTGCAGATCTGATTCAGGGTTATATCCAATAAAACATCCCACTGCTCTGATTGATCTTATGCTTGAGAGCTTGTTCTTGTGCTGCTGTTATTACCGTAGTGTCTCTGTATGCCTTTTCATTCAACGGACTTTTCCGATATCAGCAACTTGTGTTATGTGTTTTCAGTCAGTGGACAGGCTTTTGTGTGTGTGAGAGCTGTTTCTTCTCAATCTTGTATGTACTTGTCGATGGCTCTTTTCTCTCTCAGCAACCATAGAGGTGATAGTATTCATAGTACCAAAATCTCAGTGTTGCTGCTCTTCCAGTGTCTGTCTCATGGCTGACATGGAACTAGAGGATCTTCATGTTTGCGTCTTGTATGGCTTTGTATTAATTTAATTTCCTCTGTCCTGAACACTCTTCTACTGAACACATCACGTAACATTTACATTTATTTTAAGTAGTTCTGTATCTGTTGCACATGAGTTTTTAATATTGTCTACACATGTGCTTCATGTTATTATTGCTTCCAAAGATTCTGCCAATTTATAGTTCTGCAACACAATACGTGTCACGTAACGCGACAGACTCTGCCTGTCAAGCAGAAACACGCAGATGGCTATGCAGCTACTCTTGACGAATGTCAGCAATGGTTCTTTTTTCATGAACCTCTCACAACAGACAGTGAGAGACATGGCCGGCCTATGATAACCCAGTTAGCTGCACTATGGGGGGGGGGGAGCAGTGACAACTTGTTGATAGTGGGTCTTGAACTCCCAACCATGGGATCAGTAAGATAGCCCCCTACCACCAGGCACCACTGCCTATATAGTGACTTTATACCTTGTTTGTAAGTCGACCCCACGTGGCGGTAGGAAGTCGAAAAGGTGTCCACTGATCATGTCCAGGAGTAATAACTGTTCATGAGACTTGGTCTTGGCTTCAGGGTTTTCCCACTGACTTGTGAACCAATTTATAAATAAGCATAACATGTAATTGGTGCCGGTGATGGCCTGGTGGTAAAGGTTCTGGATCACTGATCCTAAGGTTGGGGGTTCAAGCACCACTCTCAACGGGTTGTCACCATCCCCCCAGTGCACCTAACTGGGTTATCAAAGGCCGTCCATGTCTCTCACAGTCTATGGTGAGAGGTTCATGTAAAAGAACCATTGCTGACTTTCGTCAAGAGTAGCTGCAAAGCCGTCAGCGTGTTTCTGCCTTGCGATGGCCTCACGAGCCGTCCAGGGTGTATTCTGCCATCGCCCAGAGTTGGCTGAGATGGGCACCTCCCATAAACCCTAATTAGGATTAAGCGGTTCAGAAAATGAATGAACGAATGAATGTAATTGGTGTGACACACATTTCACCAGTGTTTTTTTCATGTTTAAGACACTTCTTATATTGAGTGCAACCAATGCAACCGTCTTTCCACTTTAATAAAACCAAGTATAGATATTTGCTGGTGTGTACATCATATAGACCAAGATATCAATTATATGATTCTTGACAGATGTGAGGTTCAGAAACCCATGTCAGTAAAAGGGCTGTTATGTCAAAATATGACAAAATTAACAAAACCCCACATTAAATCTCCTTTTCACAGTGTGTTGTCGCCCTACGATGGCCTGGCGAGCTCTCGAGGGTGTACTCTGCCCTTGCCTAGAGTCGGCTGGGATGGGCGCCAGTTCCCCCGCAACCCTAATTAGGATTAAGTGGTGACAGAAAATGAATAAATGAAGAATGAATTTGACTTATAATTTGAACAATCATTCATTTGGACATGCAATTTCATGGAAATATTTTAAAATGTTTGATTTTTAATATTACAATTTTGTGCAAATGGGTCCAAGTGCAAATAAAGAGCCCAAACTTTTTTGCGTCATGTGTTTTCCATTAGCAATCATCTGTTAATTTATTAATTGTAGTGTGGAAGTTATTGAAATATTTCAAACAGTCTCAGGTCCACAGCGGCCCTCAAAGAAACCCTTGGAGACTTGTTGAAATGCTTTGTGTTCTCAATTCTGTGCACTGTAATGTCTGTAATTCAAGCAGCTCAGCTTTCTTACACACGCTGCTCGCTTTTTTTCTATTAACGTTTAATGTATTCCCACGTCAATCTAAACACTTGTTACAGGAGCATATCAACATATCAG
>CM045731.1:66128916-66148916 GCA_024760905.1 Plotosus lineatus | reverse complement strand
GAATGAATATTTATAAATATAGTGGATATAAATGTTCATAATGTGGCTATTTTGGTTAGCATTGGAACCAAAATCAGGTTTTAAGAATTGAAAGCTTTCGTGCTTTGTTGCTTTGTGGCTTTTCCGCGAGTTTGTCCGTCAACTCGTTATCCTCATTTCAAATACTGTCATAATACATTTATCCATTTACCCAACTGCCAAATCCTGTTAGGGTCGCATGGAGACTGGAAGACTCTCTCAATCGACTGTGGGTAAAAACATAGTACACCGAGAAACTGGTCCATCGCAGGACCAACACCCACACAACTACAGTATATTTACTCACACCTAGGGGGCCAACTAGAACAGCCACCTAGCCTAATTGGTGCATGTCTTTGGACTGTGGGAGGAAATTAGTGTTCCTTGAGGAAACCCACATAGGCAGCACGGCAGTGGTGGTAAGGTGCTGGATCGCTGATCCCAAAGTTGGGGGTTCAAGCCCCACTCTCAACAGGTTGTCACTGTCCCCCCAGTGCAGCTAACTGGGTTATCAATGGTTAGACATGTCTCTCACTCTCTGTGGTGTGAGGTTCGTGTAAAAGAACCACTGCTGACTTTCAACAAGAGTAGCTGCATAGCCATCAGTGTGTTTCCGCCCTGGCCAGGGTGTACTCTACCCTCCCCCAGAGTTGGCTGAGATTGGCGCCAGCCTCCGCGCGACCCTAATTAGGATCAAGTGGTTCAGAAAATGAATGAATGACATAGGCAGCGGGAACACCTTTGCCGAGCTCTGGACTCAAACCCAAGACCGTCTTGATGTGAGATCGATGTGCTAATCACTACACCATCATGCCGCCATATTGGTTGGCGATCCATACTTGTGCAAATATCATAAAACCATGAGTTCAATTTTGTTGTACTGTCCGTGCTAACGTGCCCACACGGCCAACCCAATAACGTAAATTAATCAAGGGACTAATATCTCATAACACCTTTGGCACTGAGTGCACTTGCACTTTGCAACTCATTCTCTTACTTTACTTTCTGTAAACTTACACATGCGAAAAAGTCTTCCGTAGCTCCACTTGTAGGCAGCGCCCAAAAATGTATATTATTAAAAAGAATCCACTGCATATTTTCATAAGGTCCCATCACTCAAGTATCAGAAATCATTCAGGCAGGTGACTGGATTATACCTTACAACTGATTACATGTCAGCATGTCCAAGGTCATCATCTGCCCTTGCCTTTTCAATGCTGTTTGTCTCACGCTGATGATTTTGAAGGCTGTGCTGGAGAGCGAGTGAGAGACTGTCAATGGCCTATCAGTTGTGGGCTGTAGTTTTTCCTGTCATTAGAGCTGTGATTTATCGGTGTGTCCTGCTGACCCTTTCTGCCTCCGTCGGCTTGTCAGCTCAGCCCAGGTTAAGTGGATTGTCAGTGGTAGTGGTGGTGGTGGTGGTGGTGGTGGTGGTGACAATAGAAAAACCTCCATCGTTCCCCATTTCTTTCTTCATATCTTCCTTCTTCTTTCTTACAGCAGCAATAAATAGTCAGTAAGTAAAGTATGGTCTGATCTCTACTAAGGTTACATCAATGAAGTACCTGTTTATTATTCTAATATTACAATTTAGATGGATGTAATATTGATTGTACAAATGTACTTCTGCTTAGATGATCTATACAATCATTGCCCGTCACTCTCATCATATATTTCAATGACCATTAAGACAAAAGTGTGATTCCAGGAGCATTCAGTCAGACCCAAAGATGCAGGAGACGGAGTATGATAATGATAATAATAATAATAATGACTCTTTATTTTCAAAATACATTACATACATGGAATTTGCTTTGTGCTCTGGGCACCTGTCGCCCCTGTGCAGGGCCAGTTATTGTGTTGTTCTATCCTTTGATGCTGAGCTCCAAGCAGGAAGCAACAACTGGCAAATTTTAGCGTCTTATGGTATGACCCGGCCGGATTCGAACGCTGACCTTTCTGAGGATAAAGCGGACACTCTACTCTAACTGAGCCAAATCCCCGGTGAAAAAAAAAATTAATCAATTACTTTCCCGAGTAAACCCTTCGGATGATGATATACAGATGAGGTTTATTGTACACAGAGAAGGCATTGTGTCCCGAAAAATCTTGGTCACCGTAGAGATGAGGGGAAACACGAAAACCAAAACTACAATGGAGATTTCAGAGCGGGAACTGGTCGGCACAGAGCTGAGAACCAGGAGCCAGAGAGATCACGGGGAAACGGGATCGCGAAGAGTGACAATCTTCTAGCACTGGGAGGAGCACGCCGCTCATCTTTATAGCCCGGAGATGACTGAATGGAATCAGGTGTGTGCTCCAGACTCCGCCCGTGTGTGACAGCCACGCCCCTCACCAGCACCTGCAGTGCATAAAGAGAGAGAAGAGAGTTAAAAGCCGCCAAATTCAGAGCCACTCCCAATGCAGACCGTAAAGAAAAGCTTGTGTAATAAATGTGTGGATTTCTTCCAAGTGTTCAGGTTCCATCCCATAGTCCAGAAACATGTCAATTAGGTCAACTGCTACTACAGTACACTGCCCAGGAGGGAATGTAAATTTGAATAACCCTGTAATAGACTGGCCTCCTGCCGAGGATGTGCCCCTCGTTTTACATGAAGTAAGTTGGGATTTGTTCCAACTCACTTGCAAGGCAAGCGGGGCAGCCTCCAGCACCAAGGTCGGGTTATAAGCCAATGGGGCATCATCTTTAACTAGGCTCCAGCCTGGGGCTATGTAGGTATCCCCTCACACCAAGCTCCAGGCTGATGATATGACCTTTTCAGTCACACATATGCCAAAGTCAGGCAAGATTATTTTTCTACCAGTTTTCATGCCAGGAGAAGACAAGATTGCCTTCCCTGCCAAGCCTTAACTTGAGGCCAGCAATACAGCCTTCATAGCCAAGCTTTTAGAATGACACTTCAGCAAGGACTTCCATGTTGCTGAGTAATTGTTTACGTTTCCGTCTCCTCCCATGTCCTGTCATTGGCTGTCTCCAGCATCCCGGTGTTTATTTATGACTCTGACCTGGTTGCAGTTTGTTCCTTGATGAGCTTGTTGATTTAGGCCCACTTTTTTCCCGTGTTCTTGGTAGAAGATACATCCAATTCTAATGGCCTGTTGTTACTGAGCTTTTCTCTGCTTTCATTATTCTGGCTGAGTGCAGTGCAGTTTTATTGCTGCCATCACGATGCATGTCAACAACAAAACAGATGCTTTTCCTTGCGATACTTTTGTTATACTTTTGCGATGTCTGACTATCTCACTCACCACGCCCGCCCAAAAATAAGTCGCTAAAATTTTATACTACTGTACTATAAAGTAAGAAGTTATGGCTCCGTATGACTGACAGAAATCTCAGAAGAGACAGCTCAAGCAGCATGCTTTGTCTGTTCACCTACATTTACTGACTTATTGGAACTTTTCTTACGACATATGACTTCAACGACAACCAGTATATATCTATAATATATACACAGGGATCCCTCGCTACTTCGTGCTTCAATTCATGCGGCTTCAGTGCATCGTGGTTTTTTTTTTTTTTTTTTAGATATGCATGGAATTAAAAAAATTAAGGAAATTAATGAAGAATAGGGGGAAAAGTTAATGAAATTTTTAAATTTTTAAGTTGTTTAATTCAGTAAATGTTTAATAAATGTAGGTGCATTTGAGCTCATCTGGAATTCCGATCCCTCAAGGAATCAAATTAAAGTTTAGTGTGTCAAGCATTGAATGCGCTTTGAATTCACGTCTTGTGGGCGTGGGCCGTAGCGTGCACACGCGCGAGAGAGAGAGAGAGAGAGAAAGAGAAAGAGAGACGTGTGTGTGTGTGTGTGTCAAAAATGTTTAATAATGGTTTAATTAATAAATATATTAATAAAATAGTTTAATATGTTAATAAAATGTTTAAATGGTTTAATACATGATTTTCTTTTACTTTTAACACATATTTCATACAAAATTGGTGTACTTTTATCATTTTTAAAGGGTTTATCCAGTCCAAAGACTGGAGCCTTGGAACGAATTGGGCGTTTAACATGTAAGAGGCGACCCCTACTTACGAAATCCTCGCCATACAAAAAGGGCTCTGGAACAGATTAATGTTGGGGGCCGACTGTATATATATATATATATATATATATATATATATATATATATATATATATATAAAACCAAAAACTGATATGTATATATATAAATATATGAGAGAGCTTTCCTTTCGGCTTTTTCCCTTTATCAGGGGTCGCTACAGCGAATGATTCACACGTTTGATTTGGTAGGTTTTTGGTTCATAGCTTTTTACCTCGGATGCCCTTCCTGTCACAACCCTTTTAGCAAGGCACAGAAACACGCTGACGGCTATGCAGTTACTCTTTACGAAAGTCAGCAATGGTTCTTTTACATGCCTCTCACCATAGACAGTGAGAGACATGGTCCGCCTTTGATATCCCAGTCAGCTGCACTGGGGGGGGGGGGTTGGCAGTGACAACCTTGCGGAGAGTGGGACTCGAAACCCCAACCTTAGGATCAGCGATCCTGCGCCCTATACCACTAGGCCACCACTGCCCATATATATAGGATCCTGTTTAATAGAGAATCCTCTCCCGCTCCATTGCACAGTGCATGCTGATGCAACAGAAGTTGTTGTATTACGTTATTTGTCAGCATCTCACTTCTGTTCTCTACTGTACTTCTTCCCTCCTTTGACCTGGAAATACCATCGCATCAGTCCTATTAATTTCCCTGTCTCTTATTCAGTGAAACATAGTCAGGGAATAAATCTAGAGAGGTCTCGATGCATGAAATAAGAGCTTGTGTGACAACACAATCATAAGAGATGCACCATAAACATGAGGGATGTCGGTACCAGAAATAGCAGAGTGCATTTGGCTGTGCTCGAAGCCAGCCAGACTGTTTTGTGGATGGCCTGCAGATCGCATTAACATTATCCAACCGTAGACCATACAGACTGGGAAAGAGTGTGTGAGCGAGAGAGACAGAGAGAAGGATTGGATGGAAAGGCAGGAGGTTCGGGTCAGGAAGCTTGGATATAGAATAGACAGTACATGAAAGATGAGCAGTGTGTACGTGTGTAAAAGTTTTATAAATGGAAAGGAGAGAGAGATAGTAGGTAGAAAGTAGTAAAGTGAGGTTAGGTAACGTGTATGGTTTGAGAATATCTAAAGAATGGAAGAGAAGTGTTGCTTGTTGATAAATATATAAGGTCCTGTGTTGTTGTTTTTTTTTTTTTTGGCACACCATGATAGCTGATAATAACATCCCTTTTTTTTTTTCAAGGAGATATTTTCAACTGTTTGAAACTGCAAGAATAATTGCTGTTGTCTTTTAAAATTCTGCAGTTTAATAGCTGCAGTACATTCGGATTTTATTTTAAAGCTCATCACTATTAAAAGGAGATAAAAAAAAGTCCAGATCACCGAACTAAAACTCGGAAGATAAATAAATCCCAGATGTGAGCAGTTTTTCTTTTCCTTACGATCTTTCGGGGGGGGCAACATTGCGTTCCCACAGCCCATTTCTCTGACAGCCACCCTACACGTGGCGTCCTACTCACTTCGGGTTAGGGTTTAGGGTCGGGTTAGGGCTAGGGCTGTCGGACCAATCGGCTGATATATGTTCTGACAGTCCATTAATTTGACATACAAGATGGGAACCCTGCTTAAATCTACTTCAGTTGACTGTGGGTTATGTTTAGGGTTATCGGACCAATATGCTGCAACCGCTGGACCAATGGGATGTCGGTATGTTGGGATGACTAGCTTTCTTTAGCTACAGTAGTTGCTTTTTCTCAGTGGTATGTTCGAATTCTGCAGTGTGAGCTCATTCATTCATTCATTCATTTTATGAACCGCTTAAACCTAATTAGGGGCACGGGGAGGCTGATCAAACTCTGGGTGAGGGCAGAGTACACCCTGGACCACTCACTAGGCCATCGCATTGTATAAACACGCTCATAGCTATGTAGCTCCTCTTGATGAAAGTCAGCAATGGTTCTTTTACATGAACCTCTCCCTATACACAGTGAGAGTCATGGCCGGCCTTTGACAACCCAATTAGTTCAACTCAGGTGACAGCAGTGACTACCATTGGCTTCAAACCAACATTGGGATCGGTAATCCAGCACCCTACCACCGGTCCACCGCTGCCCCAGTATGACCACAGTGAGATGAATATAATTAAATTAGGGATTTTCTTCTTCTTCTTCTTCTTCTTCTTCTTTTACTTTCGGCTGCTCCCTTCAGGGGTCGCCACAGCAAATCATCCGCCCCCATCTCACCCTGTCCTCTGCATCTTCTTTTCTGACTCCAACGACCTTCATGTCTTCCTTCACCACATCCATAAATCTCTTCTTTGGTCTTCCTCTAGGCCTTCTGCCTGGTAGTTCCAACCTCAGCATCCTACTGCCAATATACTCACTATCCCTCCTCTGCACATGTCCAAACCATCTCAATCCAGCCTCTCTGACTTTGTCTCCAAAACATCTTACATGGGCTGTCCCTCTGATGTACTCATTCCTGATCCTATCCATCCTCGTTACTCCCAGAGAGAACCTCAACATTTTCATCTCTGCTACCTCCAGCTCTGCCTCCTGCCTTTTCCTCAGCGCCACTGTTTCTAAGCCATACAACATCGCTGGCCTCAGCACCGTCTTGTACACTTTTCTCTTCATTCTTGCTGACACTCTCCTATCTCAATATTGGAGAAATGCAGAGGGTTGTGTCAGGAAGGGCATCCGACGTAAAACCAATGCCAAACTTTTATGATGCAAATTAGGGATTTTGTTGTCTTAAAATAAGCATAAATAACATTTTTTTTTGTGATTGTTAACATAAATATTTATTTCTGACTATAGCAAACCATTCTCAAAGAGAAGGGTATTAAATTGAAATTGTATTTTATTTACTTGTAAAACTGTTTAAGTGGATCCTAAAGCTAATTTTTAAAGGTTCCCATTCACTAGTGTGTCGCCTATGAGTTTACCTTCCATTATGTGTTTATTTAATTTGAAAAGAAACGTTTTCTTAAGAAACCACCCCAGCTCATGAGCTTAGTATCTCTTCTTCACCTGTTTTACATCTTGTTTGGGTTTTACGTCTCTTTATAGTAAATGTAACACATGGTAAATATGTAATATTTAATATTTAAAATATAGCGTAACCAGTGTAACTGGGTGATAACTTGGTAATGCAGCATCAAGTTGAGTCCGAGATCAGGTGTAAAAAAAAAAAAAAAAAAAAAAAAAAAACAGAAGGAATGTGATGTTTAAGGTGTACAACATTCACATTCTCATGTGAAAAGATATAAAATACGCCTTGAAATGCTATGCTATGATTTAATATCAATGTTTGGCGCTGCGTTATTTGATGTAATAAAGCTGATAAGATGGTTAACCTCTCTTATAAGAAGCACGTATGTACTGTACATGTGCTGCGAAGATGTTTTTTGTTATTTGCGTCCGCTCTGGAGGCGTGATTGAGTGACATGAATGAAAAACGCTGGATTGAGCGAGAGTTAATCAGTGGTGTGAGTCATAGCTCCTGAGCCAAGAGTTTTAACCATCAGTGAGCTCGTAGAGGATTGAAGCGAACAGACGCTATAAGCAGCAGGTGTGTTATTAAGCAGTGCCTGGTCATATTTCACACTCCAATTCAGCAGAGCGATGAGCGCACTGGCTAGCGATTTGCCACTCAGCTGCTGATGGCTTTTGCTGTCTCTTTCTACAGTCGTTTCATATTCAAACGACAAACCCAACATTGCGTTCACAGGAGTCGGAGTGAGTTTGTCTGAGCTCTGTGTGCTGTGCGTGTTTAGGTTCTCGCTCCATCGTTCCTCACTGGTGAGGGCTCTCGCTCCCCTACGCATGAGGAATGCAATCTGTCAATTACCTATGGGGAGCTGGGTAAAAAAAGAAGCTGATGCAATTTCAAATCCAGGAATTTAGCAACAAATGAAATTTGGTGTCAAGTGAAGCGAATCCGCTGGGAGAATGCTCTCTCTGTGCCGTGCAAATAAAAGGATTACTATGGTGATGAGAGTTGTGTGTGTGTGTGTGTGTGATTCTGTGCAGAAATCTTCCCGCAGCAGCATTGTGGAGGATTTAGTAGGAGGAGGGCATCAAATCAGACAACGGTGGTATTTCCATCCCTTCTTTTATTCCACCCACCTAAAAACAAACCACCGGGTGTGGCCCTTTTGTTCTCTGGTTATTTTTCTGGACTGAGGCAGACAAAAATTACACCAGATGACTCATTTTCCTATTATCTGATAGAGTTATTGAGGTATACGCTTCCTTGGTGGCCTCTGAGTCAGCGTGTTCATCTGGTCACCTCGACAGGTGATCGTGCTTCCCAGCTGTGACCTGGCAACCCAAGCAACAAATCATGGAACCCTGCTATGACCTGGGCAACCTGGGCGACCAATCGCGATGGCCTACTGCGACCTGGCAACTTCCAGGTCCAATCATGCTGTCCTGCTGCCAGCCTGGCAACCCTGCAACCTTTTTCCGCTCGCGCTACCCCGTATGATCATTACCCAGCAGCCAGCTGTCAGTTCATTCATTTCCTCTTGCCTGTGGAGGGCGGGCGAGTGTTCATTACTGCAGAAGGATTTAGATTTATCTGGCAGCCTTTTCACAACTGAAATGGCATGTCTTAAATCTCTGACACCTGTGGCTGTCATAACACCTGTGCTACTTCTATTCTCAATTTTTTCGGGAAAACTTTAGCGATGCATGAATGGTTTTAATGAGCACCATATGACACATTTTATAACATTATGGGATTTCACAAGTGGATTATAGAGCTTGTTTAAGCGATTTAACGCAAATTGCGAGTTTATCCGGGTGGAGTCATATTTTTTATTGACCTTCCACATAACAATTTCCGTTTCCTCAAATATATGGACATACATATAACTATAGGGTGGGGCCAGTGGCATAGTGGTTAGGGTGCTGCGCTCATGATCGGGAGGTTGTGAGTTCAAATCCCACTGAGCCCCTCACTGTGCTAAGACCCCTGGACAAGGTCTCAACCACAAGTGTGCCTCTGTTCACCCAGCAGTATAAACGGGTACCAGTAAAATATACTGGGAAGGTAACCTGTGACGGACTAGCGTCCCCATCCAGGGGGAGTTGAACTCCTGGTCGCTTCACGCTATGGAAACTGGGGAGAAGCACCAGCGTGATGAGCCACGAAGCTCAGGTGTAAAAACCCAACAGACTTACCGACCTACCTAAATATATGGAACAGGGGGCAGCCATGGCTTAATGGTTACTGATTGGTTAGAAATTCAATTCCCATACCAGCTACAAAAATATGGTGGTGGGGAGGAGTCAGTGGCGTCCTCTGTTCCTCCACCTTGGCTGAAGTGCCCTTGAGCAAGGCACCTAACTCCCAACTGCTGTCTGGTGCTGCAGTGTGTGGCAGCCTGCTGTTTCGTGTGTGTGTGTGTGTGTGTGTCTGTGTGCTCACTTTGGATGGGTTAAATGCAGAATTTCACAAATTCTCTTTGTTGGATTTATACAGTACAGTGGTACCTCACTCTACGAAATTAATCCGTTCCGGACGTGGTTTCGTAACCTGGATTTTTCATAAATTGAACCGTATTCAAAATCATTGCCAGACGACATCCTCAGACCTTTCAACAGGAAATAGATAAAACTCTGTCAAGCTCAGTGAGATGATGCCTGAACACAATGTCTGTCTGTCTGTCTGTCTTCCTTTCGGCTTTTTCCCTTTTACTCGGGAGTCGCCACGGCAAATCATCTGATTCGCAGGTTTGATTTGGCAGAGGGTTTTTACGTCGGATGCCCTTCCTGTCACAACCCTTTTTAGCAAGGGACAGAAACACGCTGACGACTTTGCAGCTACTCTTTACGAAAGTCAGCAATGGTTCTTTTACATGCCTCTCACCATAGACAGTGAAAGACATGGCCCGCCTTTGATAACCCAGTTAGCCGCACTGGATGCCTGAACACAATGCAGTCCTGTAATTAATGCTTCCATCTATATTCAACAAACACCCACCCCCTCCCCCCACGCGCGCGCACGTGCGTGCGCACTGTGGTGATGCCTGTTAAAAGGCCTTGGAGATGTCAGGAGTCTCATCAAAGTGCAAAGTGACAGTTTAATGCACGAATCTGTGAGAAGCAAACCAACCAATCAATTGAAGAGCATCGCTGATCTATTCCATTGTATTTTCTGCAGCCGTGCTGCTTTTGTTTGGGTTCAAATCGTCAGCGTAGAGCATGTTCATTGCTGTCATTTTTGTGCGTGTGTGTGTGTAGGATTATCAGTTTGAAAGGTTAAAACCAGTTTGACCAAATTTCGTTACGATGCAATGAAACCAGACCCTGAAGTCTAAGCACTTGCATTATGCCTATTAAAATGATATGCAGGCTCAGCTCCGGAGAGACCATTTCTCCATTACGCCAGCACTCAGCACGGATTTGATATTTTAGCTGTGTGTCTTGAGGCGGCGTAGCATCGTTTTTGGACACGTGAGACAAAATCACTGACCTCCTCCTTCTCCTCTTCCTCCTCCTGCCGCTTCACAGAGCGCCACATGACAGCTGCTGCATTCCTCTCGAGAGGAAAGACCTTCACCTCAGTATTTCTTCTGCTGCCATCAACCTTGACATTCCTTTCAACACGCATGCATGGAAATACATTCTAATTTTAACCCCACTCAGTCTAGCACGGTGTGATGCCTTTTGAAAAGCTTAAGATGCATTGCAAGCGTTTTAGAGAGAAAGGAAGGGGGTTGAGTTGTTTGAAAGGGTTAAATAAGTCAGTATGTGTATTGAAATGAAAGTCAAGACGAGATTATGATACATCCGGACATCCAGGGAAAACAAACATTAATGTACTTTAGTACTACTACAGGGGTGACCCACCCCCAAAAATCTCCCACATTTTTAAGATAAATGAAAAATAACAGGTTGGCTGTCTATTGGGGACACAGGGAGGCCGGAGCATATCTTAGACAGATGCATGGGGAAGGCAGAGGCTACACCCCGAACAGCTCGGTAGACCATCACAGTGCCAACACACACAACCATTCACATTCACGCCCAGGGGCATTATGGGTCAGCCAGTTATTAGAATGTACATGTCTTGGACTGTGAGAGGACATAAGGGTATGCTGAGGAAACCCACACAGGCACATTCAGAGCATGCAAACTTCACACAGGAACACCATTGGTGAGCCCAGAGCTCGAACCTAGGACCTTCTCACCGAAAGGTGGATGTACTAACCACTACGCCACCGTGCTGCCCCAGGTAAAAGATAATGATATTATAATTCACACACGTGAAATCTCATTCACTGCAGTGTTTATTTATTATTATTTTCACACATTAAACTCAGTGATACGGAAGAGGCTGTGTCTCCTGTTGCCAACTGATATGGTCGGGAAACACGGTACAGTGGTACCTCACCTTACAAAATTAATCTGTACCAGAGCTTTTTTCGTAACCTGGATTTTTCATAAATTGAACCGCATTTTACATGTAAAACGTGTGATTCATTCCAAGGCCCCCAATACTACCCCTTAAACCCTTTAAAAATTATAAAAGCATACTTTTTGAGACTTCCTTCTGCTTCAATATTGTACCGATGGTAGACGGGTTTGGCCATATTCCTTTGCGATATCACTCAACCGCATGCCACGAGCCCGCTTCTTCTTTTCACTCGCACCGGAAATCACACTTTCACACGCATGTGTGTGTGTGTGTGTGCGTGTTGACCATGTCACCATGTTAGCAGAGTTATAATCTTACAAATGTTTACGGAAGGTTAAAAGCCTGAGTGAAAAAATAGAGTTGCAATGAGCACACTCAAAAAACACATGAAACAACAGTAACTCTGTCCTTTGCATGAAAAGAATTATGGGAGATGCAGCTCCATAATAGCCATTGTTAGGGAGCTGTGTCATCCCTCTTAGCCAATGGGAGGCCAATGGGGCACGATGTTGAGAGATAGCCAATGGGAGGGAGCTGCGTCATCCGTCCTAGCCAATGGGAGGCCAGCGGGGTGGAATGTTGGAAGATAGTCAATGGGAGAGCAGCTTGTGCATTGTTTAAGTGTTTGAATGGCACATTTGAATGTTTGAATGGTGCGTTTAGCGCATTTCGTAAGAACTTGTTTCGTATACAGAGACAAAACATTTCGGAAAATGGGACTATCGTAAGGTGAGGTACCACTGTATATTCAATGTCAAAGCATTCTTTGAAAAATTCAACCAAATATTCATTCAGAAACACTCCAGGAATGCTGCTCAGGACCTTTTGAAGATCCTTCTGGATACCATAGATCTAAAAGGTTCGGGGTCAGAAAACTATCTTGCAGTGGGTTGAGATTGGAGCAACAGGTTCAGCTTTGAAAAGATAATCACCTGGTCTTCCTCGAAGTGCTCATATTCCTAAGAATATTGAAGCACTGATGCTGAGATCTGTTGTGTAGTCTCTGAGACGTTCTGTACCGAAGCTTACTTTAGCTGTATGGATTTCCCCGGAAACTGCAACGAGACTCTTACACAAAGACCTTCACTTCCATCCATACAAAAACTGCACTGAATGCTTGAAAGCTTCATGTGTGTAAATAATTTGATTATCTTTAATAATTTGTTTTTTATTAATTTTCTAAAAGTGGGAGGTTTGATTAGGTCGTCCCGCATCTATGATACGTCCTGTTTTCTTTAACCAGACAAATTCGGTCTAGTCCAGTTTCAACTTGATTCAAAGTCAATCTGTACTGTCTCTCTTTCTTTTCAATTGGTACATTTACATTTAAATTTGCATATGTGTGTGTGTGTGTGTGTGTGTGTGTGTGTGTGTGTGTGTGTGTGTGTGTGTTTTCTGTTTTTTTTGGGATGCATAGTGGGATTTAAAGAGATCAGATAACGAAAACATTATAGAACTATTAATGAGCAGTTTTAAATAAATATGTAATTAAGTGATGGCATGTGTTATGAATTATGGATGACCACCAGCCAGACAGTCTGCTTACAGAGGTGGACAGAAGGACAGCACTGGGGACGTCCCCTGAATGTTGGTCAGAACTCTGTATTTTCTATCTTCTAATATCATAGCATTCACATAACCTTATACACGCCCACATACACACGGGAATATATATGTATATATATATATATATATATATATATATATATATATATATGTGTGTGATTTTCTGAGTAGATTCTATATATTATTTTATATTATATATATATATATATATATATATATATATATATATATATATATATATATATATATATATATATATTTTTTTACTGGGATCCCGTCGCTACTTTGTGCTTCAATTCATGTAGCTTCAGTGCATCGCGTTTAAAAAAATATATATCCAGCAAATTTAAAAAATAAGGAAATCACGGAAGAATAGGGGGTAAAATTAAGGAAAATGCCACAAAAACAAGGCCAATTATGCAAAACAAAACCCTAAAACAACACAAAATAAAAAACAACCCATGAAAACTACTTACATTGTTGCATCTGTGTGTGCACGTGCACCTGCGCGTGTGCGCGCGCACGCATATGTATGTGCGTGGTCTTCTTCTAATGAAATACCATCTGTATGTGTGTGTATTTATATATTTTATTTATATCTTATGTTATTTTTTCATTTTTATCTTTTATTATAACCATTTATAGGATTGAATACATATTTATTGATATTATATACACATATACATGAACGTATACGTCAGTCGGGGGGCAGGTTGGGGGAGTGATCCTACTTCGTGGATCGTGGATACGTCACACGTCATATGTCATACGTCACTGTAACAACCTACGTTCACTTTCAACTTACGTTCAGCCATCCGGAACCAATTAAAAATGCAAGTCGGGGAGCGACATATATATATGTATGCAGTGATCCCTCGCTACTTCACATTTCAGTTCCTGCAGCTTCAGTGCATCTCGGGTTTTTCAAAAATATTCATAGAAAATTAAAAAATAAGGAAATTAAAGAAAAATATGGAAAAAAGTTAAGGAAAGTGACGCAAAACAAGGCCAATTAGGCAAAAAAAAACAACAAGCAAAAACAAAAAAACAACCCAAAACCCCCCAACAAAACTACTTACATTTTTATGTGAAGTGCGCATCTGAGTGTGTGCGTGTGCATCTGTCAGTATGTGTGTGCATGTCTGAATACGCATTTGTGTGTGTGTGCGTGTGTATTTATATTTCATTTGCATCTTATGCATTATATTTGAATGTTTAATTGTTATTATAAGCGTTTATAGCATTAAATATGTATTTATTAATATTATGTACACATATATATGTAGCAGGGGGGTCAATCCTGCTTCGCGGAAATTCAGCATTTGCGGAGGGTCTCGGTCCCCATTAACTCATTAACTACGAAAAGTGAGGGTTGACTGTATATATATATATATATATATATATATATATATATATATATATATATATATATAAATTTGACTAACTGTTCCAAATTTGTCCTTCGGTGTAAATGTGAGTGTGAATGAATGTGTGCGTTTTGGGCCTGTGATGGTCTGGAGGGCTGTTCAGGGTGTACTCTGTCATTGCCCGGTATCTGCTAAGACTCCGTGCGTCTCTAGTAGGATTGAACGGTTTGGCAAGTGAGTGCGTAGGTATGCTAATAATGAACATGGGAAATAAAAAAAGATTTCAAATAGATTTCAATGATAGACAGAGGAATTGATGTTCCTTTAATTACTGACTTGGATGTGAGTGGATTTAAACTGTCCTAATTGACCAGTAAGGTGAAGACAAGAAGCAAAACTGACCATTGACTAGAACGGGTGGGGATTAATACTGTACCAGAAAGAAACACTTCAGCCAAAACAATCAGCACATGTCTGTGGTTGCCAAGGGAACCATGATGCAAAGCAGGAAGGGCAAGATCATGACAGTCGGGAAAGCATTTAATCCTCAGTATATGAGTTACAGATGGTGTGCTAATTGACGATTGCATTATATGCCTTATGTCTTCCATGACCGACATAACGAGTAGAGTCTTCAAGGTTTTTTGTCGTACGCAAGGGAGATCGGAATGAGAAGCGATGCCGTAGATGGACGACAGCTACTACTTTCCAGCACAGCACTTTCCTTAAAGTGCATTTCTCGTTTTATAAAATTACCCCGTTGTTTAAGACAGAGTCCAGAATGGCTAATCAGCTTTGCGCCAAGATGTTGACTGAATTTATGGAGCAAGTATCCAGAGAGTGCTCCAGGCAGCTCACGCAGAGTAATGTGCTCGCTCTCTCCTGTGTCTCATTGTCTTGGGCAAAGTACAATTATCTCATGAGTTTGTAGCCTTCTTGATTTAGCAGCGCATTAGCGATGCATTATTCTTTGAAAACGGCTGCGTATAACAAGGGACGGGTGTTGGGATGTCTCCGATGGCGCAATAAATATTACAAGGATATCACTAAATTGCCATATGAAAAGCTGCATATTAATCAGGGTGTGCATTTTTACCCGCCGTGTTTGCATTGATCATCAGCTCTTTGGGCATTTAGCGAGTAATATAGCATTTTGGAAAATGTGAGCAAGGAGTTGCTAGCATGATATAATGATATGGCTACAGGATTTATGCTCAATCGGTCAGAATGCAAACTGCAAAAAACAGTCCAGACATTAGTGATGTCTTCAAGATAGCTGGTCTTCAATAAAGTCTCGTTTGATGTATACTGTACGTTCATATGTTCTTTTTTTTTTTTTTTTTTTTGTGACGAGTTTGCATGTTTTTCATGCGCTTACATGGTTGAGGGTTTACATGGTTAGCGCTTTAGGCTAATTCTTCTTCTTTTCCTTTTGGCTTTTTCCCTTTTTCAGGTGTCGCTGCAGCGAATCGTCTGATTCGCACGTTTGATTTGGCATCGGTTTTTACATCAGATGCCCTTCCTGACGCAACCCTTTTTAGGAAGGGACAGAAACACGCTGACGGCTTTGCAGCCAACTCTTTACGAAAGTCAGCAATGGTTCTTTTACATGAACCTCTCACCATAGACAGTGAGAGACATGGCCGGCCTTTGACAACCCAGTTAGCTGCACTGGGGGAACAGTGACAACCTTTCGGCGAGTGGGAATTGAACCCCCAACCTTACGATCAACGATCAAGCGCCCTATACCACTAGGTCACCACTGCCCTTGTGCTTTAGGCTAATTGACTGTTCCAAATTGCTCATAGGTATGAGCGTAATTGTATGTGTTGGCCCAGTGATGTACTGGCAACGTGTTTAGAGTTTGCACCTGCTTTGCCTAGAAATGGTTGTGATAGACTCCAGTCTCCTTACAACCACAGTGAGATTAAGCAGTTGAGCAAATGAGCAAATATTTAAAGCTAGAGAGAGATAGAGAGAGAGAGAGAGAGAGAGAGATTGATCTGAATGATATATTTAGCCAATACAGAGGGAGCACAGATAGGATGGAAAAGATAAATGGATGGATGTGCAATGACTCCCTGGATTAGGTGGAGCAGACTGACGGAACAACCAACTAGTCAGGAAACACAGTGTTCCTCAAATTGAGGGCTGAAATGTAACAGGAGGCAGAGAGAACATCAAACGGCTTGCGTAGGTCTCAGACCATCGCTTTTCAGATGTGACTTGAAGTATCCTTCCACCTTGAAAATGAATACACCTTAGAGGGATTAATGAGAGTATCTTCTTTGTATCGTGTACGTGACCAATCCCTGGGGATTAGTGGGCTCTGTGAGTGAGGAAGGAGATTAGGGTGATGAAGAAGTGGAGGATTGTGTAGGAGCGAGAACTCAAGGGTGATAATACGGATTGGATTAGCACTCCGACCTGCTTAATGATCCTTGTTAAATGAAACGCTTCCACTGATTGGCAGATGGAGATAGATAGAAAGGTTTAATTGTGTAGGTCCGGGTTGTGTCGCCAAAACGCCTTTAAAATATCATGACATAGATGCCATAACACCTGTGATGGAAGGCTGCGGTATCTGGCACCAAACAATTTACAGCACATCCTTTAATTCTTGTAAGTTGAGAGATGGGCCTCCATGGTTTGGACTTGTTGAAGGCCAATTTTTCTCAAATCATTTCCGAGATGTTTTTGCAGGATGGAATGGTGCATTATTCCACTGAGAGAGGTTACTGCTATTGGGGTGCACCAATGACATAAAGAACATTATCCTGAACATAAACTCTGCTTCTGGTAGCCGGCCTTCTTCACATAGACCATCCTGTTGCCATCTCACTCGCTGACTATTATACGCCAGTTCATGACAGATACCCCAGTAATGAGCTGATTACTGTAATTCATATTACCTTTACCATGTTTTTTGCTGATTGGTGAATATCTATCTTCATCATCATCATCATCATCATCATCATCATCATTATTATTATCATCAGGGTTTGACGGCCACAGGATCTCGTCTCTGCGTTTTGCACATGACATTGTCCGATTGGCTTTACCAAACCGGGACCTCCGGCTGTCATTGGAGCAGTTCACAACTGATTGTTAGGGGGCCAGGATAAGAATCAGCACCTTTAAGTCAGAGTCCATGTTTCTCAGCCATAAAAGGGTGAAACTCCCTCTACTGGTCCGGAGTAGAGGAGATTGAGTCTGTCTGTCTGTCTTCGTTTCAGCTTTTTCCCTTTTACTTGGGAGTCGCCACAGCGAATCATCTGATTCGCACATTTGATTTGGCAGAGGGTTTTTTTTTTTTTTTTTTTTTTTTTTTTATGTCGGATGTCCTTCCTGTCACAACCCTTTTTAGCAAGGGACAAAAACACGCTGACGACTTTGCCGCCTACTCTTCACGAAAGTCAACAATGGTTCTTTTACATGCCTCTCACCATAGACAGTGAGAGACATGGCCCGTCTTTGATAACCCAGTTAGCCGCACTGGGGGGGGGGACAGTGACAACCTTGTGGAGAGTGGGACTCGAACCCCCAACCTTTGGATCAGCAATCCAGCGCCCTATACCACTAGACCACCACTGCCCACTGTAGAGGAGATCGAGTGTCTTCTTCTTTTCCTTTCTGCTTTTTCCCCTTTTTCAGGGGTCGCAACAGCGAATCATCTGATTCGCACATTTTATTTGGCATAGGTTTTTATGTCAGATGTCCTTCCTGACACAACCCTTTTTTAGCAAGGGACAGAAACATGCTAACTGCTATGCAGCTACTCTTTACGAAAGTCAGCAATGTTTTTTTTTTTTTATATGAACCTCTCACCATAGACAGTGAGAGACATGGCCGGCCTTTGATAACCCAGTTAGCTGCACTGGAAAATAGGGGGGACACAGTGACAACCTTGTGGAGAGTGGGACTCGTAACCCCCAACCTTAGCATCACTGATCCAGCACCTTTTACCACCACCAGGCCACCACTGCCTCTTGTCTTGGTGAATATCTAGTGTGTGTAAAAACACGTGAAGACAAAAAACAAGGAGAGAAACTGAAATTCTTTCACGTCTGTCCCACTTTCCCAATTAAATATTTGTCATTAGCATGAACGCGGAATAAGAGCACACGAGGAGCAGGTGTTGAAAGCATGTACCGGTCCCTTTGGAGATGTGGAAGAGAAATCTTGCACGTAGATGGCAGAGAGATGAAGGAGGAGGGAGATGAATGAGAGAAGCTGCGTTAAAGGGCTGCAAATTCAAAGTGGTTTGTGAAACAGAGAGCAAGCGAGTGTGAGCCCTCCCCTTTAACTGCCTTGCAGCGCTCTCTCTCTCTCTCTCTCTCTCTCTCTCTCTCTCTCTCTCTCTCTCTCTCTCTCTCTTTCTCTGTCCCCCTCCTCCTCCCTTTTTCCCTCACTCCAAACCTGGCATATTCTGCCTCTGTTCCTCAGTCTCCCTGCTGCATCCTATGCAAGCGCGGCTCTTCATATAACATTTATGACACCGTTTCTTTTGTTCTTTTTCAGCGACAGGGGTTTATTTATGTTCCTCGCCACATCCCGACTGTCTCACCGATAGTCCTGTTTCTCTAACTCCCGCGTCATAGTTTCTGCAACGATCCGTCCTGAGGAGGGTTTAGACTGAGTGGATGTTATTGCACTGCAGTAATTGTGAACAAAATGTGACATTAATTTGTTCGAAATGAACAGGAGTGATGCTCAGGACAGTCGTGAGTATGTAGACGCCTGCGTGTTTTCTATAAAAGTGTTGGTTTAACAAACCAAAAATATATTTAAAAAAAAAAAAAAAATCGAAACTCTTCTCTATAGTCTTCTTTCATCGTTTTTTTTTTCTTTTCTTTTCTTTTCTTTTCTTTTTCAAGAAGCTGTACTGCAGGAGCAAACTACATTTACAGCCTGCGGCTGAAATAATACAGCTCCTTTTAATTAGCGTCAACTTGTATTGACCGCCCAAATTCAATTAACGAACTTATTGGCCTGCGCCTGTGTTAATTATTAGCCTTATTAGCCACCTCATGACTAATATTAATTCACTTACAGAGATTTATTCCTTGAAAATATGTGATATCATTTTCCCGTATTCTCTCTTAATGGAGAAACACAGTTGGTAAACTATCAGAAACTCTTCAAGGAGTCACGGAGATGTCGCGAGTGTAATCAGCAGTGTAGCCTCCAGTCCGTCACTCCCTCCTTCTCAAACAAACTCCCAAAAGCAGACTTTCTGCCTTCGGGTTTCTCAGTCGCTTGAAATTTCACACTTTCTATGAACTCCCTTTGTATTATGGCTGGCCAGCATCGTGTCAGGGCTTGGCGCTTTGGAAGCCCCCGTCGAGCCGCACTCATCTCGCTCACTGTTCTCCTCTCCTGGTCCTGCCCTACTTTAGGAAAGAAGAAGCTCTACATCGGCGCCTTGTTTCCAATGAGTGGAGGATGGCCCGGTGGTCAAGCCTGTCTCCCTTCCGCTCAGATGGCCCTGGACTTGGTGAATAAAAGGACGGACATTCTGCCGGACTACGAACTGGAGATGATCCATTATGATAGCAGGGTGAGT
>CM045731.1:66106416-66126416 GCA_024760905.1 Plotosus lineatus | reverse complement strand
AACTCAGCAATAAAGGTTATGCTCTCACTATAATCTGTTTATTTTACATGAAAAATATTCTACTATTGTAGTACGGCACGGTGGTGTAGTGGTCAGCTCAGCCTGGGTTCGACTCCCATGCCCAGCAAAGGGCGTTTCTGTGTAAAGCTTTGCGTGTCCTCCCCATACCCATGCCGTCATTGGTTTGATGCTGTCAGGTTCTCCGGCTTCCTCCTGCAGTTCAAAAACCCTGCACGTTATGTTACCTGTCTGTTCCAAACTGCCCTTTGGTGTGAGTGTACGTGCCCTGTGATTGTCCGGCGAGTTGTTCAGGGTGTACCCCACCTTTGCCTGGAGTTGGCTGGGGTGGGTTCTAGCCTGCTCACAATGCTAGCAGAACTCAAGAGTACAGAAAATGGCATGACATAACAGAAATTCATAGTAAAGTGAAACGAAAATGAACACGTCGACGGAATAACCATGGCTTGGCAGGACTGCGAAGTAGAGGCGTCGGCTTAAAGTTTTTCATCGAGTCCAACTACTTTTCAACAGACTATCAGTCATTCATATGATCCATGGGCCAGTTCGCCTCAGCTATGGGACCTGCCACCCGGACATCGAAGTTGCAACTTGCATGACTGGATATGGTGAAAAGTGCAGCATGTGGAGCGAGGGGCTTGTAGTTTCCCTGATACTTTTACTTCTCGGTCTTTATTGCTGAGATAAAAAAAGCATCTGGTAAGGAAACTACTGTTTATAGCTGCTATAATCTAAGTGATAACACAAACTGAGTTGTTTCGTGGATTTTCCGTCCTTAATTTATTTTCTAATTAGGGTCATGGGGAAGGCTGGTGCCCATATCAGCCATCTCTGGGCGATGGTGGGGTTCATCCTGGGCAGCTTGCCAGATCATTGCAGGGCCAACATTCACACAACCATAGGGGCAATTTGAAACAGTCAATTTGCCTACTGTATTTGTTTTTGGACTGTGAAGGGGACACAGGCATGCCTGGAGGAAACGCACACAAATACGGAGAGAACATGCAAACTCCACGCAGAAACGCCCAAGCCCAGGAATGGAACCCAGGATTTCTTGCTGTGAGGCAGTCACGCTAACCAGTCTATCACGGCGGCACCATGTTCTCCAGTGTTAATTGTATTCACAGTATAGTGGCTGTTGATTATGTACCAGCTCACTCGAAAATATTTACTTTCATCTTTTTATTGTTCCCCCAGTGGAGCTAACTGGATTAGCAAAGGCCGGTCATGTCTGTCACAGTCTACGGTGAGCAGTTTTTCATGTAAAAGAACCATTGCTGACTTTCCTCAAGAGTACGCTGCATAGCCGCCAGCATTTTTCTGCCCTGCGATGGCCCGATGAGCTGCCCAGGATGTACTCTGCCCTCGCCCGGAGTCGGCTGAGATGGCCGCCAGCCTCCCGATGACCCTAATTACGATTAAACGGTTCAGAAAGTGAACGAATTAATGAATTGTTTATTGTTGAAGCCAATTAAAGCTTGGTAAGCCATGTGCTTATGTTAAACTGCTGAATAAAAAACTCAAAGCTAAGTTTTAGCATCAATACAATATTATCACTATAACACACTGCATTTTTTTTTTTTGCTATGTAAGATATACAGCTGCTGGCACAGTAGCATCGTGGTTGGCACATCCACCTCACAGCAAGAAAACCCAGGGTTTGATTGACAGGGATTGGCGAGCTGTTCATGATGCACCCCACCTTTATTCAGTGTTGGCTGGGATAGGCTCCAGACCCTTACCCTAGTAGGAGTAAGCAATCTGGCATATTAATGAGTGATGAGAAGTACAGCAAACTATCGGAAAATAATAAATAAAGCATTTTTTTAATTATCTGCGGCATGCAGCATATGCGTCAAAGTGCATTGGTTTTAAAATGTGTCTATTCCAGTCCTGATGTTGGAAGTGAAACATCATGCAGTATACTGACTCAATGTCTGCTCACTCCTGCTTGGAGTTCGTGGCTGTACCATGCTCCGTTTTCCTACTATTGTACCAGCCTTGGGACTTTTTGATCGCATTTCATAACATTACTCTCAGATCCAAAGAAAAGAAAATTGAAAAGGGAAATAAGGGTTAAGGAATATGTGCCTACGTGGGATTCCTCTGAGTACTCTAGTTTAATCCTACAGTGCACAGACATACACATTAGGCTAATTGGCTGTTATTAATTACCCCAGGTGTAAATGAGTGCTATTACCCAGAGTCAGCTGAGATAGGCTCCAGCCTCCTTGCAACCGTGTCACACCTGGGGCAATTTGGAACAGCCACTTTAGCTTAATGGGCATGTTTTTGGACTGTGTGAGGAAACCAGGGTACGCAGGAAACCCACACAAGTGGAGAGAGAACATGCAAACACCATGCAGAAATGCCCAAGCCTCTACAAGCTGTGAGGCAGACATAATGACCACTACACACTGCTGCCCTATCTAATTTCCTGTTATAATCATTTATTGGTTACGATATAAAAATGCTGCTATATAATATAAAATGGAATATGCGATACAGTGATACCTCTCCTTACGAAATTAATCCGTTCCAGAGCCTTTTTCGTAAGTAGAACCACATTTTACATGTAAAATGCGTGATTCGTTCCAAGGCCCCAGATACTACCCTTTAAAAATTATAAAAGCATACCTTTTTAAGTACTTACTTCGTGTTGACGATGTCTTCTTAGCAGAGAAATAATCTTACAAATGTTTACGCAAGGTTAAAATCCTGAGCCAAGAAATAAAGTTGCAATGAGCACACTTGAAAAACTCCATGAAATTGCTCACGGGAGCTGCGTCATCCCTCCTAGCCAATGGGAGGCCAGCAGGGTGGGATGTCGGGAGATAGCCAATGGGAGGGAGCTGCGTCATCCCTCCTCGCCAATGGGAGGCCAGTGGGGCAGGATGTTGTGAGATAGCCAATGGGAGGCCAGCGGGGCGGGATGTTGGGATGAAAAAGCAACTCGTGCATTGTTTGAATTTTTTTTGTAATTGACCATGTCTTCTTAGCAGAATTATAATATTACAAATGTTTATGCAAGGTTAAAAGCCTCAGCCAAAAAATAGTCGTAATGAGCACACTCAAAAAAGTCATGAAACAAGCTGCTACTCAAGGGAGCTGCGTCATCCCTCCTAGCCAATGGGAGGCCAACGAGGCAGGATGTTGGGCGATAGCCAATGGGAGGGAGCTGCGTCATCCCTCCTAGCCAATGGGAGGCCAGTGGGGCAGGATGTTGGGAGACAGTCAATAGGAAAGCAACTCGCACACTGTCTGAATGTTTGAATGGCGCTATAGAGACAAAAAATTTAGGAAAATGTTTTTCATAAACTGGATTTTTTCATTTTCTGGGACTATCGTAAGGAGAGGCACCACTGTATAATGTTACTATACCCTGTTGTGATTTGTTGTTGTGCCATTTTAATTGTGACTTTATTTACTCTCAATATTTAAAGTTTGCACAAAATATATTTCCTTTCTTACATTCATGGAGAGGCTGAAACCCATCCCAGCCAACTGATGATACACCAGACAAAGGCAGGATACACTCTGAACATCTCACCAGACCATTGCAGGGTCAAAACAGACACACCTGGGGTCACGGAGAATTTCCATTTAGCCTAATGTGCATGTGTTTGGACTGTGGGAGGAATCCAGAGTGCCTCAGCATGCAAACATCACACAGGAACACCCTGACCAAGCCCGAGGCTCAAACACAATCTCAGTCTCACTACTTCTTGCTGTGATGCCCTATCAAAACAATGTAATATAATAAGTGATGTGGAGAATATTTGCCTTCCATTAGGTGGCATATGCTCTGATTTTTATGTAATGCTAATCAAAATTTAATTAGCAATAAAAAATTAATAGTGTGTATACTATCTATTGTGGATGCTTGTTCTGGAGAAAAGGTTCTGCAGGGAGCTTGTAGGCCTCTCAAGTGCAAACAAATCGGAACAGAGACCACAATAGCGACTGCATGTAAATTGAGTGATCCTTCCTTGCGAGTGTAAATAAGTGTTCCTGCTTAACCTCTATACATATTTCAGTACTATTGATGGTTCCAAATGAAAATAATAATAAAAAGGAATATCGTCATGGATCCACGCGCAATCAAGTTATTTACACGATCAAGTGTTTTGATAAAGCATAAGATGGATAATCCTTGTGGAGTACAATCATAATGAAACTCAATACATACACGTAGATTCTATTATATATTCAGCACCATGGACAGCTCTTCGAGACGGCTGATTTAAATAAGAAAGGCTTCACGAGGAGACAACAAGCAGCAAAAGTTTATTTGGCATTAAGGATTCCGCTCCAGTGTCACCTCTGATTGTGGCCTTTCTCTAAACAGAGTGCCAACATTTATTAACCTTGATTGGACTGCAATCTAATTTCCTCCGAGCCCAGCATTTGATCAGCGAGTCACTCAGCCTGCATATGCTGCCAAGCCATTAGTGCCCTTATTGCCTCTGTTTACTTACTTTTTTTTTTGCCAAAGAAAATAAAGCAGTGCGCATGAAAGCTCGGAAGTTTTCACACACAAAATCCCTGACCTGGTTAAAGACAGATGCGATTGTTTTACCGATAATAATATTATATTAATTATGTACAGGTGATGCGAATGTGTTATTGATACAGTGTGATGCAAAGAACACATTACTGTGAAGTGAAAAGTAATTGCATCATATTTAGTTTTTCATCATTCCTTATATCAGATTATGCTGTAATAATAATAATAATAATAATAATAATAATTATTATTATTATTATTATTATTATTATTATTATTCATTCATTCATTCATTTTCTGTAACCGCTTCATCCTAATTAGGGTCGTGGGGAGGCTGGTGCCCATCCCAGCCAACTCAGGGCGAGGGCAGAGTACACCCTGGACAGCTCGCCAGGCCATCGCAGGGCGGAAACACGCTGACGGCTTTGCAGCCTACTCTTGTCGAAAGTCAGCAATGGTTCTTTTACATGCCTCACACCATAGACAGTGAGAGACATGGCCGGCCTTTGATAACCCAGTTAGCTGCACTGGGGGGACAGTGACAACCTTGTGGTGTGGAGAGTGGGACTCGAACCCCCAACCTTTGGATCAGCGATCCGGCGCCTTATACCACTAGACCACCACTGCCCCTATTATTATTATTATTATTATTATTATTATTATTATTATTATTACAGCAGTATTTATTATTATTCATTTATTCATTCATTTTCCAAACTGCTTAATCGTAATTAAGGTCAAGGGGATGCTGGCGCCCCTCTAAGCTGACTCCGGGCGAGGGTAGAGTACACCCTGTACAGCTCGCCAGGCTATTGCAAGAGAGAAAAATGTCAGCAATGGTTCTGTTACAGCCTCTCACCGCAGACAGTAAGAGACATGGCTGACCTTTGATAACCCAGTTAGCTGCACTGGGGAGACAGCAGTGCCAACCATTGACAATGGGGTTGAACCCCCCCCCCCACCTTGGGGTCGGTAATCTACCACCTTAGCACTAGGTCACCACTGCTCTTATTATTATTATTATTGTTGTTGTTGTTGTTGTTGTTGTTATTAATGTAGGCCTGGTGGTGTAGTGGTTATCACATCCACCTCACAGCAAGAAGGCACCGGCTTTAAGACCTTGACTCAACAAGGGTACTTCTTTTTGGAGTTTGCATGCTCTCCCCATTCTTGCAACTGGAAAAGAAGGAGATAAATCCTGCATTCATTCATTCATTTGTTTATTTCATCCATTTTCTAAGCTGCTTACTCCTAATTCGGGCTTCAGGAAGCCCAAACCCCCCATCTCATCTTATTCCAGGCAAAGGTGAGGCACATCTTGGACAGCTAACCAGGCCATAGCAGCACAACACACACACACACACATTCACACTCAAAGTCACACCTAAGGACAATGATAAACTGCCAATTAGCTTCCTGTGCATGTTTATTTTTTTTTTGTTTTTTTTGGACTGTAGAAGCAAACCGGAGAAAGCGCTAGGAGAACATGCAAACTCCACACAGAAGCATCCAAGCCCAGGAATTGAACCCGGAACCTTCTTGCTGTGAGGTGGATGTGCTAATCATTGCGCCACCATGCCACCATCTTGCAATCAACAAAACATTTAATTCTTTCAATCCACCAAGTTGACTAGATGTGTCTCATTATCTGCTCATTCGCATCATCCGCATTCGTAGCGCTCGCACTACACTTCCCATCACTCGCTGTCAATTGACTTTAAATTCATTCATTATATTATCACAGACACACCTGTCTGCACTCACACCTGACCACCTGCACCATTTGACTGCCATTTGCGAATGTTACTATATGTAGTTTGTGTTAGTTATTATCAAGCCTGTGTGCTTTTTGTTTGATTTTCCTCGGTATTATATTAGTTTGTCTAACCGTCGTCTTAATATCTGTGCATGATTTCCGCTTGTCTCATCAACGTAATACCTGGAATGTCTCTTCTCTTTTGTATAACTCATTGCTTGACCTTTACCTGTTTCTCGTTTGCGAAATTAAAACGTATTTTGGATCTGTCTGCCCGGAATTCTCCATTAAATGCTTTTCATCTGCACTTTCACCCCCCAACTGCTATCTTTCCTTCAGCACTTAGTTACTAGAATGTAAAAAGGGTGAGCGGATGTGTAGTGAAGCTTGGGCTGGATTGACATCAGTGCTGGATTTGGGCGTGTCGCTTTTATTGCTGCATGATGAACAAGGCAAGGTTAGCGGTACCTCACCTTACGAAATTAATCCGTTCCAGAGCCTTTTTCTTAACCTGGATTTTTCATAAATTGAACTGCATTTTACATGTAAAACATGTGATTCGTTCCAAGGCCCCCAATACTACCCCCTAAACCCTTTAAAACTTATAAAGACATACCTTTGAAGACCTCCTTCTGCTTCAATATCGTACCGATGGTAGACGGGTTTGGCCATATTTCTTTGCGATATCCCTCAACCGCATGCCATGAGCCCACTTCTTCTTTTAACTCGCACCGGAAATCACACGCGCACGTGTGTGTGTGTGTACGCACGTGTGTATGCGTGGGTGTGTTGACCATGTCTTCTTAGCAGAGTTATAATCTTACAAACGTTTATGGAAGGTTAAAAGCCTGAGTCAAAAAATACAGCAATGAGCACACTCAAAAAACTCATGAAACAACAGTAATATCCTTTACACGAAAGGCATTATGGGAGATGCAGCTCCATAATAGCCAATGGGAGGGAGCTGCGTCATCCCTCTTAGTCAATGGGAGGCCAACGGGGCGGGATGTTGGGAGATAGCCAATGGGAGGGAGCTGCGTCATCCGTCCTAGCCAATGGGAGGCCAGCGGGGCGGGATGTTGGAAGATAGTCAATGGGAGAGCAGCCCGTGCATTGTTTGAATGTTTGAATGGCGCGTTTGGCGTGTTTCGTAATGAGAACTTGTTTCGTATACAGAGACAAAAGATTTTGGAAAATGTTTTTCGTAACCTGGATTTTTCGTTTGCTGGGACTATCGTAAGGTGAGGTACCACTGTACTTGTAGGAAACAAGAAGGCATAGGCTTTGAAAAGACCTTATAAAAATAAACTGCACTATAAGATCATTCAAAGCAAAAAAAAGTCTGATAATTTCAACAGATTATCATTTTTATCAATCTTTGCAGACACTAGCCCGCTAATCATTCACTAGGTGGATGTAGTTATTATTATTATTATTATTATGGATGCTTATATAGCGCAATTTCATACACGCGTAAGCTCAATGCGCATGAGACCCCTGCGTCGCCATTGTACGGCACCAGTTGTTGCGTTGTTCTGTCCTTTTGATGCTGAGCGCCAAGCAGGAAGCAACAACTCCCAAATTTTAACGTCTCATGGTATGACGCGGCTGGATTCAAACTCCGACCTTCCGGAGGATAAAGCAGACGCTCTATCAACTGAGCTAAATCCCCAGTCGTTGCCATCAGCCATGCCAGTGCTGGAGAATAAAAGAAGCAGTTTATTCTCTAATCTTACATTAATGCTAATTAAGTCCCCAGGATTGCTGTGGTTAATAGCTTAATTGCAGTATCAAGCCAAAGATAACCTGTGCTTGTAATGAAGAGACTGTGGAACTGAAGGACTAATAAACAGACTTGAGATTTTGCATCCTATGGTGTGTAGGTGTGCGTCAGCTTGCTGGCTCCTCTGCTTGATCTTTGACCTTGACATAGTGAGCGTGACCATTACATTTCGTCCAGGCTATTTCTCAAGAACTGCTTAGTGGATCGTTCTCACGTTTCGCATCTGTGTTTACTGTGCTGTACAGGTGTACACAAGCTTGTCAGTGTTTCTTTTTGACCTTTGAACTTTTCATAATGACCTTGCCCTTTAAATGCTGTATGGAGCTACTGTATTTCCCATGCAAAGTAAAGAACGCCCCCGGTGCAGCTAACTGGGCTATCAAAGGCCGCTTGTTCTGCATCTACCTTGCCAAGAGTTGGCTGAGATAGGCAGCGGCTTTCTTGTGATCCTTGTAGGAGTAAGTGGTTTGGCAAGTGAGAGAGAGAGAGAGAGAGAGAGAGAGATGTTGTGATTCATTATACTGTGCTACCAAACAATCCCATACAAGGCTAAATGTCATGAAAATTAGATATAAATAAAGCAGTTACATGTCAAAGTGCTTCACGTGTACAGTACACCGGCAGCGACACTCCTGATCGAAGTCCCTTCATTCCAGCTCATCACTCTAGCAGAGCAGTGTTGCCTTGATTATATAAAGTCATGGTCCTGAGGGACTGAGTTGACATGGCTAACAAATTGCATCTCACAACAAATGGGCGACAGTCAGGAATTACAGTGCGACCGAGAGTGTATATTGTAGGTTTCGCTAATAGAATGGTCGGAGTACAAACTGTGGAATTGGGGACTTTGACACCAATTACCAGAAATTTTTTACCACAAATTCTTATAGTTTGTTGATTTCCAATCCTGTCTTACATGTCTAGGTCTCCCCTATTGTCTCTGTTTATTTGAAAACTAATTTCATAATTAGTGTAAGCACTTCAGGCGGCATGTCAGGATGAAAAGTACTACGTAATAAAAGTAATAAGAGTAATAATAATAATTATTATTATTCTTATTATGATGAACATGGTGCAGTGGTGATATGGTTAGCATGTCAGCCTCACAACAAAAAAGGTGCTGAGTGTGACTCCCAGCCTCAGGTATTTCTGTGTAGAATTTGAATGTTCTCGCAATGTTTGTGTGGGTTTCCTCCCACAGTCCAAAAACACACATTAGGCTAATTGGTGGCTCCAAATTGCCCCCGAGTTGTAAGTGAGAATGGTTTGGTGTGTGTGTGTGTGTGTGTGTGTGTGTGTGTGTTGCTCTGCAATAGTTTGGCGAGCTGTTCAAGGTGTACTTCTGCCATCCCCCAGTAGGACTATGCAGTTCAGGGAGTGTGTGAGCCTACCTACTCTAAACAGTTCACAGTCCATCGCAGGGCCATCACACACACACACACACACACACACACACACACACACACACACACATATGCAATAAAAATAAAAAATAAAATAATAATAATAATAATAATAATAAACAATCCTGTAGCAGAAGATTACATTTTTTTATACAACAAAAACCATCAAAACAAATATTAAAATGATGTCCAATTAAATACAGCCCAGGTATCCATGTTATGGTTATGTGACCAGTGAATGCTCAAGGCTTTATAATAAAGGATTACATAATTTGTTTGTGGTATAGATGCGAGCTGTGTGTAGTATGCATGAGATTTGTTTTTTATTTGACATCCAGTTGTTCATCATGGACACAATTCTGTCTCTGTCTTATGTACCAAATTCACTAATCGTGTACGAATTGATTATAATTACTATAAACTTCCATCAGCAACGTTCTGTACGAGAGGTGTGTGTGTGTGTGTGTGTGTGTAGGAAAATCCTTTCCCTTATGAATACTGCACTGCTTATGTCTGTGGGATATGTACTGCTTAGGTCTTTGCACAATCAATAAACACTGAGGTGAGTTTTCTTGTTTTGTTTAGACCTCAGCTGTCTGAACTTTCAAATAAATAAATAAATAAATAAATAAATGAAAATACATAAATAAAAACGTTGGCCTTCTAGGATTTTCAGTTGATTTGGCACAATGGGACTCAGCTGCACTACAGAGAGAGTGATGCTCACGCTTGGCTTCCCTCAGGAATGTGTGTGTGTGTGTGTGTGTGTGTGAGAGAGAGAGAGAGAGAGAGAGAGAGAGAGAATGACAGAGATCAGGCAGTTTCCTGGGAGAGACAATTTTTTGCTGTCAATCTGCTCCAGCATTAAAATATAAAAGGTTTATATGGAGCTTTGCATTCGGATTCCCCGTCCTCAACTGATTTTGTCATGTTACAAGCCAGAACTGAAATGCTATGACAGCTTATATGTAAATAAACTGCAATCTCAGCAATTTATTTACATATAATCTGTTTGTAAATAATTTTGCAAACTATATGAATACCCCATGGGGAAGTGGTGGCCTGGTGAAAGGATGCTAGATTACTGACCCCAATGTCAGGGGTTCAAACCCTATTAATAATTCAGTTCATTTTCTGTCACCGCTTAATCCTAGTTAGGGTCACGGGGAGGCTAGCGCCCATCCCAGCCGACTCTGGGTGAGAGCAAAGTACACCCTGGACAGCTCGCCAGGCCATTGCAGGGCTGACAGCTATGCAATTACTTTTTACGAAAGTCAGCAATGGTTCTTTTACATGAACCTCACACCATAGACAGTGAGAGACATGGTCCCACTTTCCACCAGGTTGTCACTGTGTGGTCCCCCGAGTGCAGCGAACTGGGTTATCAAAGGCCAGCCGTGTCTCTCACTGTAACATGTAAAAGAACTATTGCTGACTTTCAACAAAAGTAGCTGCATAGCCGTCAGCATGTTTCTGCCCTGTGAATGCCTGGTGAGCTGTCCAGGGTGTACTCTGCCCTCACCTGGAGTCAGCTGAAATGAGCACCAACCTCCAGATACCCCATGACCCTAATTAGGATTGAGTGTTCAGAAAATGAATGAATGAGCCCATGTATATGGAGGGGAATTAATATATTTATCCCCTGCTTTATCTTACTTGTGTCACGGAAGGCTGGAGCCTATCTCAGCCAACAATAGGTGAAGGCAGTGCACTAACCACTATGCTACCATTAAAACCATTCCTAACATTTTCCTCTTTCCTAAAATGTTATTCTTCATTCATTTTTGAAGCCATTTAATCCTAATTAGGGTCACGGGGTATCTGGTTCCCATCTCAGCTGACTTGGGGCGAAGGCAGAGAGAGGCAACCTGGATGGTGCAACATCATTGGTTCCTTTAGGCGCCACTCACCACAGACACTGAGAAACATAGCTGGCCTTTGATAACCCATTTTGTTGCACGGAGGGGGGGGGGGGACGACGACGACGACAGTGACAACCTTGCGGAGAGTGGGACTCGAAACCCCAACAGGGCAACAGGGACAATTTGGAGAAAAAGGGGATAGTGACAACCCGTGGTGAGTGGGATTGAACACCCCCACCTAGTGGTTGGTAATCTAAAATCTTACCACCATTGCCCTTATTATTATTATTATTATTATTATTATTGTTAATTATTTTATTACATTGTGACTTTGTCCCTGTTATTTATCTGCTGTTAGTTTTGTTTTATCTCCTAGTTTATTATTATTTATTATGCTGGTTAATATTTCAGAAAGGAACATCGTGGTTGCTAGCTATCCGTAGCTAGCCTGTTAATTATTTGTTTGTAATTTTTTTTTTTTTTTTTTTTGCTTTTTTCTCATGCTGTATTAATCATGCAAGGGAAAGTATTTCCTTTGAATTTAACCCATCTAATGTGCGCACACACACACACACACACACGGAGCAGTGGGCTGCCACACACATTAGGGGCACCCGGAGAGCAGTTAAGGTTTAGGTGCCTTGCTCAAGGGCACTTCAGTCATGAGTGTGGAGGAAGGGAAGGTGCAGCTCACTACCCCACCGCACCGCCACACATTTTTCCTGCTGATTTAAGAATGAAACCAGCGACCTTTCAATCCCAAACCGGCTTCTTTTACCATTAAGCTATAACAGTCCCTAATGGAGCCTCTAATATTTTTTTAATTATAATTTATAATTGAATTATTAATATTCATTATTTATAGCAAAGGTGTTTAGATGTGGATGCCATGTTCTGTCAGCGTTATGACTTGAGTACTTTTTTATTTTAAGAGGAATAAATAATTTGAAGTGGGACAGTGGTGGCTCACTGGTTAAGGCTTTGGATTATTGGTCTGAAGGTTCGAGCACCAGTAACACCAACCTGCCCCTGTTGGGCCTCTGAGTAATTCTCTTAAACCCTCAGGTGCTTAGTTGTTAAAAATTAATAAATCATTGCTATTGGATAAGGACAAATGCCATCAATGTATGGTGGCGGCGGCGGCGGCTCAGTGGTAAAGTTTATGGGTTACTAAGCCAAAGGTCATGGGCTCAATCATCAGCATGACGATGCTCCCCCTGTGTATCCTTTGACTTTTTTTTTTTTTTTTTTTTTTTTTTTTACACCCTAGCCATAGTGGCTCATCAGGTCGGTACTTATCCGCGGTTTTTGTAGCGTGAAGCAACGAGGAGTTCAACTCCTCCTGGATGGGGCGCGAGCCTATCACAGGTTAGCTTCCCAGTATATTTTTACTGGTGCCCATTTATACTGCTGGGTGAACAGAGGCACACTTGTGGTTGAGACCTAGCCCAGGGGTCTCAACACAGTGGGGGTCTAACTGGGATTTGAACACACAACCTCCCGATCATGAGCACGGCATCCTAACCACTATGCCACTGTGTGGCCCTTGAGCAAGGCTCTTAATTACTTTGGCTGTACAAAAATGGTAAATGTTTATCAACGGTTGTTTTGTTTATCTGAGTCACTGTGTATTGTTCGTGATTTTGATGAGTGAGAATTGTTTGTTACAATAATCTGGGTGTAGTACGGAGTACACGGATCCCTCGAATCTTTGGTGTGAATCGTGATGGAGGCGTTCAAAACACAGGCGGAAGAAAAAAAAACAACAACAACAAAAAAAAAGAATCAAAACATGCATGTATATCGACTCGGTGTTTGTGTTGCTGAGCAACAGGAAGAACTTTCGCTTTATTTGTATGATTATTAAACGGGATGTGGACAAATTCCTGAATCAGAAAAAAATGTGATGGCTAATTTTAATTTTTCCATTTCCTTTAATTGAGTGCAATATCTCATCACTTTTGTGCCTTTCACGGAAAATCCTTTTCAGTCCAACAAACCAAACAATTCCGCACCGAAAACAGGCTCTTTGTTGTGACTCCAGCGAGTTCCTGATTTATCTGCGCATTTAGTTGAAACAAAAAGCATCAAGAGAGCGTGAGAGAGCGTGACAGAGAGAGAGAGCGAGAGAGAGAGAGAGACACACACACACACACACACACACACACACACACACACACACACACACACACGGGTGGGGGGAATCAGAGTTGAGGCAGGACTGCCACATCAGGCATTGTTAAGCACAGAGGAGTGTGTTGCTGGAGGGCATCGCTTATTCAATTTGCGTGATTGCACCAATCAAACAAAATCAAGCTTCAAGCCTGTGTAATCAGGCTGCATTCATAGATTTATACTGTCTTTCGCCGTGCGTCACTTTGTTATGTGCATTAAAATGCGTGGTTTTGTCCCTGTGAACGTCAAAGCTAAATGAGAATGCACACCCTCTCCATCAGGAGCACGGCTCAAGGCCAACGACCGCAGCTCATTCTTTTCCGGACACAATGATCAATGCTGCCTTCAGGCAGCAATTATCGTTTGAATGAGATATTGATTTTTCCTCAGCACCATATTTAAGATGAATTTAACAATGACGATTGTCAGGCCAGGATCAGACAGTAGCAGCAGAAGCCATGGTGACGCTCACTTCGGTGTTTCCTTGAAACGCTTCTAACACGTCTCTCTATCTCTCGCTGTCTCTCCCGTTCTGTCTTTCTTGGTGTGACAACGTATTCGATAAATCTTTTCGATGCGTCGCACAGTCGAGAGCTTCACAAAACATGACAGTAACAGGGAAACATTTTATTTGTCTGCGATGCAACACACGACGCATCAAATAGCCTCGGAGGTTACGAGGTGAAATATGTACAGATACTCAAATATCTCTCCTGATCTTTCAGTGCGACCCTGGGGAAGCCACTAAATTGCTGTACGACTTGCTCTACACGGAGCCCATAAAAATCGTTCTGATGCCCGGCTGTAGCTCAGTGTCCACACTTGTGGCTGAAGCGGCTCGGATGTGGAACCTCATCGTGGTGAGTATCCCTCGGTCGCTTTATTTAAATGGGTTGTTTTTGTGATTTCAAATCCCACAACAGGTAGAAAGTCCCTGTCGGGGCTTTCACGCCAGGCTTCGATTGTGTTTTTCCTTCAGTCAGGTGAGATCAAAGTCTTTCTCAAATGAATAGAAAAGCTTGAAATGATCAGGCACAGCGAGGATGTTAGGAAGGTTACAGAAAGCAATGAACGGGGGGGGGGGGGGGCAGAGTGGGGGCGGAGAAATAATTAATTTTAATTCTACTTTTATATATAGTCTTCTTCTCCCACAACATATTTCTCCATGTAGCATTAGTAAATAAATAAAAAAGCAAATAAATAAATAAGGAAAGTGATAGACAGACAGGCACACAGTCAGACAGACAGACAGACAGACATACAGACAGACAGACAGACAGACAGACAGCTAGATAGATAGATAGATAGATAGAAAAGCAAATCAACACATTCACTGATAAATTAAATAAATATAATATAAATATAAATAATAAATATAAATGAATAGATTAAAAAAAAACCAGCAACAAAAACATACAGTACATTGGTTGTTAGATGGACAGCTAAAAGATCTATCTATCTATCTATCTATCTATCTATCTGTCTGTCTGTCTGTCTGTCTGTCTGTCTGTCTGTCTATCTGTCTCTCTGTCTGTCCAACTATCTATCTATCTATCTATCTATCTATCTATCTATCTATCTATCTATCTGTCTGTCTGTCTGTCTGTCTGTCTATCTGTCTCTCTGTCTGTCCAACTATCTATCTGTCTGTCTGTCCAACTATCTATCTGTCTGTCTGTCTGTCTGTCTGTCTGTCTGTCTGTCTATCTGTCTCTCTGTCTGTCCAACTATCTATCTATCTATCTATCTATCTATCTATCTATCTATCTATCTATCTATCTATCTGTCTGTCTGTCTCTCTGTCTGTCTCTCAGTCTGTCTATCTATCTATCTATCTATCTATCTATCTATCTATCTATCTATCTATCTATCTATCTGTATGTCTGTCTGTCTCTCTGTCTGTCTCTCAGTCTATCTATCTATCTATCTATCTATCTATCTATCTATCTATCTATCTATCTATCTATCTATCTATCTATCTGTCTGTCTGTCTATCTATCTATCTATCTATCTATCTATCTATCTATCTATCTATCTATTTATCTATCTATCTATCTATCTGTATGTCTGTCTGTCTCTCTGTCTGTCTCTCAGTCTATCTATCTATCTATCTATCTATCTATCTATCTATCTATCTATCTATCTATCTATCTGTATGTCTGTCTGTCTCTCTGTCTGTCTCTCAGTCTATCTATCTATCTATCTATCTATCTATCTATCTATCTATCTATCTATCTGTCTGTCTGTCTATCTATCTGTTGTATTTATGTTCACTTAACCCCGGTTATCATGTGATATTTTTTTCTATCAGCTAAATTCTATCTGTCTAGCCCCGCGACCCTGCCTTGACCCCGCCCCCTGTACACACTCCTTCACCATTTATTAATCCATCACTTCTCATTCATAAAATAGGCTAATATTTTCTATATAATATAAATGTAGTTTTAATGTACAACATGTGAATTATTGTGAATATCAGTATCTTGATATGGTCTGCAAACACACACACACACACACACACACACACACACACACACACAGAGTGGAAAATGAGTTATTGCATGGGCTGTTACCATGGTAACTTGGTCACCTGTCACCAAGCACAGGCCTAATTGCAGTATAGATTTATTTTTGACACCATTAATTAAAGCCTGTGTCTTCAGTGTTATACATCATTTGATTAATTCATTCATTTCCCGTCATTCAGCTCCCTTGTGTTCATACTAACTGATATTTGATTAATATTTTAATATTACGATAAACATCATCATACAATCATCCATTTATCCAGCAGTTCTCTACGTAATTCCTACATGTACCAAAATAATTCTGAATAACAACTTGCTCTTTAACTTGCTTGTTTTTTCCCCAGGGTGACCTTTTATTCCGATAGGAGAAAGTTTGATTAGATTTTATCACCGATTGAGACGACATGAGGATTATTTATGCAGGAGGTTATTCACCTTTATTATAGTTTTACTAAAGTCTTAAAGTGAAACATCATACAAATTGGAATGAAGTCAAATCAGATGTTTTGTTTTCACTCAGTAAAGTTCCTCAAAGCTGCTCTTTGTCCTCTAACATACTTTTCATTGAAGAGAATTTGATGAAGTGAGAAACCAGAAAGAAAAGACCCAGCATAAAGCACTAACACAACAGGATATGGAGAAGGAGGAACTCATCACTCATTCACTCATTTGCCAAACCGCTTACGCTTACTAGGGTCGCGCGGAGGCTCGATCCTGTCTCAGCTGACACTTGACAAAAGTGGGGTGCACCCTGAACAGCTTGCCAGACCATCGAAGGTTTTTTATGGAGTTGATATACTGTATTATCCCTGCAGTTTTATGGGTTTCCTCTGGGTACTCCGGTTTCCTTTCAATGTCCGAAGACATGCTAATTAGGCTAATGCACTGTTACATACATACGTGTGTGTGTGTGTGTGTGTGTGTGTGTGTGTGTGATAGTTAGATCTAGTTAAATCCCCGTATCTTATATCTTCTTGTCTCATCAGATAAATGCCATGAATCCATTTGATGGACCAATTCAGAGTTCATCTCACTACCAAATCTCATCATTTCTTAAAGAAATATACTGACCAGATTAAGCTTTTAAAAAAAAAAGAATCTGTGTCATTTCTTGACCTTTTCATTGCTTTTTTTTTTTTTTTTAATCTTGTGAAGCGCAGTACTGGTTGTTCTCTTCATTTTTAATGTTCAGCTCTAATTTGGGATCTTTCTAATTTTCTAATTTGGGACACCACCCTCACCTCATGTGACGTACAATCCCGACGGCTGGCCTTAGAACTGCTCACTGTAGTGCTTTGTTTAATGCTCAGTAATTCAAGTCAAAGCAGGTGACTTCCTCAGAATCTCCAGTCTGGCGGTTATAATAATCTCCGCTCTTCGAGGAAGGCTTTTCACAAGATCGTGCAACGTGGCTATGGGAAATGTGTTGATTGTGATCATACTGGGGTCATACTGCGGTCACACTGGGGTCATACTGGGGTATTCCCAGTTCCAGTGTCATATAATTCTTTGGTTTTTGCATTCTCCCAGCTGTTTGTGGGGGCAGCATGGTGGCGGAGTGATTAGCGTGTCCGTCTCAAGCGCAAGAAGATCCTGGGTTCAAGTCCAGGGCGTGATGGGGTGTTTCTGTGTGGACATGTTTTCCTCTTGACTGGGTTAGTTTTCTCTGGGTACTCAGGTTTCCTCTCACAATATAAACAAATGGGGCAGTGGTGGTCTAGTGGTATAGAGCGCTGGATCGCTGATCCAAAGGTTGGGGGTTTGAGTCCCACTCTCCACAAGGTTGTCACTGTCCCCCCCCCCCCAGTGCTGCTAACTGGGTTATCAAAGGCCGGCCATGTCTCTCACTGTCTATGGTGTGAGGCATGTAAAAGAATCATTGCTGACTTTCGACAAGAGTCGGCTGCAAAGCCGTCAGCGTGTTTCCGCCCTGCGATGGCCTGGCGAGCTGTCCAGGGTGTACTCTGCCCTCGCCCGAAGTTGGCTGGGATGGGCACCAGCCTCCCCGCGACCCAAATCAGGATTAAGCGGGTACAGAAAATGAACTGAATATAAACAAATGCACATTACACTAAAAAGTCTGTTACGTATGCCAAATGGATTCTATCAGCGGACGAGCCCCCGATTTTGTTACGTATGGAATTTAGAAGATGTAAATTGCCCCGTGAAACCAGTAAAGCACAACAAACCACGACATAAACTATATACATTTTAATAATACAGTGATACCTCAGCTCACGAACATAATTGGTTCCCAGAAAGTGTGTGTAAGGCGAAAAGTTCGTCTTCCGAACATTTATTTCCCATAAGAAACCATTAAAATGAGAATAATCCGTTCCCAGGTCCCCATAAAACATAATTTTCTACTAAATAAGCCTTAAAACTACACAAAAATATACCTTATTTTATGTATAATAAATGTGCTATTGTATTGTAATTAAAGAAATAAACTGTACTGTATAATAAAGTGGTTTTATTTACCTTTGTGATGGTAGTTGATGGCTTGATGGAATGGAGTGGGAGGAGGAGGAGGGAGGAGGGACTTACTGTTTGGAAGGAGAGTTTGGAAACGCCTACTGTTTGGAAACACCCTGAGCCACACACGCACCCTTAATAGCTTCCTTGTTCTTAAGGATGGGAGCAATGGTAGACTTAGCGTACTGGTACTGGGACGCTGAGTCACACAAACGCACACCTCGTTCGTGTTTTTCAATGATCTCCGCCTGTGGTGGGGTCTTTTTCGGTCGCATAATAGTAAAAGTACACTCAATATGGTCCAAAATGTCTAGCAAACACAAACCACGTCCGCACTCAAAGAAAGGGGGTGACGAACTGTGACGCCGTGAGCGTGCGTCAGCTTCTCGTGGCCGCCACCGTGGCGCTGTTCGACCGCGTGGTTTGATTCGTCCGCCGAAAACTAGTTCGTCAGCAGAGACTATATGCTCGCGAATTTAATGTTCTTGAGGCGAAAAGTTCGTGAGCTTAAGCGTTCGTCAGCGGAGGTTTTACTGTATAAACAAAGTAAGGCAAAATAATACTTACAGGTTAAAGCTAAACAAAATACAAATTAAACCAAAGGTCCCATAGTCACCAAGCACCTGCAGCACGGTAAATTTAGAAATTTATAGCAAATAAATAAATACATAAACAAACAAAAGCTTTCGAAGAGCGCAAACCTCCGCCAAGTTCAGCAATCTCTTTGATAAAACTAATATATATATAAAGAATCTCACAGTTATTCCCGATTCATGATTTTGATCCAGGTCATCTCCAAAATGTTTTCAAGTGTTCTTCGTTCAAATCTTTGCAAGGGCGGGAGACATTTGCACGAAAATTGGCGCATCACTTTAAGTATAATCATCCAAACAAACCTGCTTGGACCAGGTCACAACAAACAGATGAACCTCATCAAGTGCACTTGCATTCAAACGTGCATATAAAATCGATTTATATCTAATACGAATGGCTGGCCTGCATTTACATATCAGCGCCGCCACTAAATATGCATAGCACGTCTTCACGTGATCTTCTCAGTCCGAATCTTTTTATTCACTCCATGTCTACAATTGGGTTTTCCACACCCACATTCATCAAGATAAGGATTCACCGAAATGCTAATGAGACAGCCACATTATCTATTAAATAAATAAATAAATAAATAAATAAAACCTCTGAAATAATCGGATAGGATCAGATGAGCTCACAGAGTCAAAGAACACATCTTCTGTAATGGACTTTAATTAGAACACTGTAATCCCACACTTCATTTCCTTCCTGTTTACACCTCCCCTCCCCCGCCCACCCTACCACCACCCCACACCACTCCCCCAACCCCCCCCTTTCTTCTCTCAGGGTTTACACTGATCGTTAAAGTCGTATTTTCATTGCACTCTTTGATGGCTCTACATTTTCATCTCCTGTTAATGCATTTATGTTTTATTTCTACGCCACAGCTGTCATACGGCTCC
>CM045731.1:66073916-66101416 GCA_024760905.1 Plotosus lineatus | reverse complement strand
AAAGCGCTTGCAGGCCACATAAAATGAGTCGGCAGGCCGGATATGGCTCTTGAGTTTGACTCCTGTAACATAGCGCATGAGTGTTGGGCAATAGATCTCACTCACAGAGCAGAGGTATATACAAGGATTTTTTTTTTTCTCTTTGAGCTTGTGAGGATTTTGTTTGAATTTTCAAAATTTTATCACCGCAATAGTTTTTTCTCTCCAAGAGTATTCTCGGCTAAAACCACAACGTTTTCATCCACCTGGTTGTGTTTTCTATTCAGCATTAAAAACCATGGTGTGCTTTTCATCTGGCTGAGTTTTTTTAAGTTCTGACAACCTTACTAGAAAAGCCAGTCATTTGGAAAACACCTAAATGTCAAAAAACATTTGAAGTCTTAAACTTGGCTGTTGCATAAAGATAAGATGTTCTACAGCGGTAACAGAAACTTATTTTTCAAATAAACACTATGCTTGTTCCAATCTATTTCCACTCATGTGGGTTTAGCTGTTGTTCTCTAGGCGACAGCATCCTTACAGCGCGGTCACATGACCCTGATGAAACAGAACGTCTGTAACCTTTTGCACAAACATTCGAAAACACATCCCTGTGTCACCTATTGGCTCACAGCAAGTCTTTAGCCATGGAAGATGTGACAAGTGTCTCAGGAGTCCAAACTACTGCTGGTGAGAAGACAGGTGTGAGTTTCAGGGTGGAATGTGGCCCCGGGGGAACGCCGTTTGAAGCACATCCAGCTCCGGTACCCTATGCTGGGAACTGTCATGAGTACAGATGCCCCTGCTGTTCTCCTACATCCTGCTCAGTCTGGGCTTATTTCCAGATGCCTGCGCTTTACACCTGATGCCAAAAGGGAAAAAAGGGCACACATCATACTGGAAAGGCATGTTTGCGGAAAAATCGGCATGCTAAATTTGCTTCATTCGCGAATGATTTGCTGTCCCTCATTTCCTCCTGCCTTACTACTTTTTGATGCAGTGGATTTGAAAGGCAGGAAAGGCTTTTTGACAGCATTGATGCTTTATGCGTGAACACACACATACACACACACACACACACACACACACACACACACACACACACACACACACACACACATACTGTACTACCTCCCTGCGTCTTGCACACAAACACACACAGCCCAAAGCTATTTACGTCCACCATTGCTTTTTGGCTAAATGGACCTGTCTGATGTGTAAAAAATGGTAGCGCCATTACTTTGAATAGGAGAAAGCAGGAAGCAATCATTTTAGCCATGTGCGGCTGGAATAACTGAAAAAGGATTTTCTCTCTCTTGTCCTTCCATTCTGCAGAATCCCCCATTACATAATGTCACCACTGGGGTTTTTATTTTTATTTTTTTGTATATGTGAATTAGATGAGAAAAATCTTTCCGTCTGTATATAATACTCCCAAAGGGGAAGACTGCATCTTATTTTGATTTACTGTATAATGACCTCTTTCTCTTGCCATCTGTGACATGTTTTTATTTACTTGTTTGCATCACAGACCTCGCAGGAATTCCTAACTCAGCTGATGTCTAAACTGGGAGGAATGAACCCGGAAGAAACAGGAGGTTTTCAGGAAGCACCGCTCGCATATGACGCAGTATGGGCTCTCGCTCTGGCACTTAATAAGACTGTCGGACCATTAAGGGCCAGAGGCCGCAGGCTAGAGGACTTTAACTACAACAACAAGGACATCACCGCTGAGATTTACCGAGCCCTCAATACCAGCTCATTTGAGGGAGTCTCTGTGAGTAGCAGTGAAGGAAGAGATGGATGGATTTGGATTGGTGAATTGATGGATATGGGTTGATGGATGGATGAAGGAATGAGTGGATGTATGTAAGAGTGTATGCTTTGGTTGCAGGGTTGTTTGTAGGGTTTGTGGATGAGTGTATGGTCAGACTGATGGATGGATTGACAGATTGTTGGATGGATGCTGGCTGGGTTTGTGGCTGAAGTGTTGGTTGGGTTTATGGATGAATGGATGTTGGGTTGATTGGATGGATAGATTAATAAATGGATGGATGGTTGGTGGTTGTATTTGGGGAGGACTGAATGGCTAGACTAATGGATGGATTGATGTATTAGTGGACAGATGGGTGAGTCGGTGGTTGGATCTGTGGCTGGGTAGATTGTTGGTTGGTTGGATGAATGGATTAGTCAAAAAGTAAATGTTTGGTTGGTGGCTGGAAAATATTTTTGGTTTTGTGGATGTGAAAGCATGGATGGATGAATTAATGGATAAATGGTAGGGATCGATAGTTAAGTTGTTCTTTTGGATTTTGTCTGGTTTTTTTTAGATGGCTGGATGGCTGGATGGATGGATGGATGGATGGATGGATGGATGGATGGATGGATGGATGTGTTAATGGATGGATTTTTGGTGGGTTTTGTGGATATGGGGGGATTGCCAGACTGATGGATGGGTTGACATATTGATGGATAGATGGGTGGGTTGGTGATGAGCTTTCAGATGGATTGGGGATGGGTAGATGATTGTATGGATGGATGGATGGATTGAGAGCAAATGCTTGGTTGTTGGCTGGATTGTTTTTTGATTTTGTGGATGAATTAATATATACAGTGATATGAGTTGATGGTTGAGTAGTTGTTTTGGTTTGTGGATGGAAGAATCAATGGATGGATTGGCTGAGCTTGTGGATTATTAGGTTATGGATTGATGGATGACTGCTTGGATGTATAGTTTGGTTGGAGGCAAGTTGGTTGAATGACTGGGTGGATAAATGAGTTTTATGAGTGTAAATAGAGGTTTTGCTTAAAGAATAGACTAAACAGAAGGTCACTACTTTTATTTATCTGATAAATCTTCCATCTGAGAAAACCATAATGCTTTAAAAAAAAAAAGAGAAGTGTGATTCCTCCATGAACCAGAAGAAAAGGTGTGTTTAAGGTGTACAAAGAAAAGAGACTTAAGCCTTGAATGCCAGATGTGAGTGGCTGTAAAATAAACAGCAGGGTGAAATAATCTATTCTTTCGTCTCTTACAGGGTCACGTTGTGTTTGACGCCCAGGGATCCAGGATGGCCTTGACACTTATTGAGCAACTGCAAGGTAACAGCATGGATTTGACAGAATCTCTATCATGGCAGTAACAAGTGATTATGATAATTGATTTTGACTGTGTGCATAATTGGTGGGCAGTGGTGGCCTGTTTGGGAAGGTGATGGATCACTGATCCCAAGGTTGGAATCCAAGCTCCACTGTCAACAGGGTTGTCACTGCACAATGCAGCTGACTGGCCTATCAAAGGCCGGCAATGTCTCTCACTGTCTGTTGTGAGAGGTTCATGTAAATAGGTACCGGCAGTGACGCATGATCCATTCGAGAATTGTGAGACAACTAAGCCGGACGCCTGAAAATAGTCAAACTTCAACCTGCAAATGCAGCTCTTGCAACCAAATAATGTTGAATTGTTTAATTGTGTTAAAAGTTAATCTCCTTCCTGTTCCAGTGGTACCAAATTCAGCCATGTTCATAGAAAAAGAACATTTCAATTTTAGACCGAGTTTGTGTTGATTTTTTACCAACCTTGATTAGAACGCCTTTGTTTTGACAGGATCTCAAGTGTATTGAGTTGCAAGGTATTGTCCACGAAATCAGGTCAAGTATTGCGAGGGTCTGACAAACTTGGTCTAAACCATTACCATATTAAGCAGTGAATCGCCAGCTTTCCATACATACCTGGTTTGAGAGGAACATATATTTTGCCGTTTTGTTGAAAACATGTTTTCTTAATATCCCCAAGAAGGTTTCCGGTTCTTTAAAAATCCATATAATATAATCCCCACAAACTAGGTACCAGAATTTAGAGATTTTTATCTAGTTTAAAATGAAATTTGATCAAAACTCAAGAATAAACGAGCACGATGCGCCAGGCAATTCAGTTGTGAGTCCCCCCTGTGGTAAAAAAAAAAAAGTGGTATTGACCATCACATGCCAAGATGGCCACCACTATGATGGACGCATCTGAGAAGAATACCATCATTTCTGATCTATTTATTCCATAACTGGGTGAGTAATATATATATTTCTATAATCGGAATATAACTTTTATTGAGTATAGAATTTTCTAGTGCTGCTGTTTTGTTGAAATATTGCGATAGAATATAGACTTTGAATTGATCGGGTCACTCGGCTTGCTGGTTAACGTGAACGGAATTGGCACTTCCGACTTCGGGCAGATTTTTATTTAATTTATGGGTTCTGATTTCAAAATCAACAGATAGGACATGTTCTTCAGATGTAAATTAAGACTCCTACTTAGTATGAGGCTATTTAAGAGTGTTTTGATGGAGAAATCTACCTTCATTCCTGTGCTGCTGATGTGGCCACGTAATCTAATCGCGCTCTGTGATTGGAGAAATAAGTAAACAAATGCACTTTTTTAGTCATTTAAGGTTCATACAGACATTTTATTTTCAGGCAACCTACATTATATGATTATGCATACATTCCTGGATAAAATCAGAGGCTGCATGTGTACTCTAGGCCTTGATACCAGTCTGCAAACCAAGTCTTTTATGGTACAAATTATAGTTTTTTTATTAGAGCTTCCGGATCTTATTTTGAAAAACAACTGTTTTTGACATTGCCACAGAAGCACTGAAAGCCCTTCTTCCGTTTCCAAACACATATCTTTGTGAGGCGGGGTTTTCTGCTGTGACAGCCACCAAAATGAGACTACGGAGTACACTCTAACTGGTCCGCGGAAACATTTTCATACATAAAACTGGTCCCTGGTGCAAAAAAGGTTGGAGACCACTACTCTAGGCCACCGCCCCAGTCACTCAGAGTAGAATGATCATCATTATCAATAATAGGATTGTTTATTCATATGATCCATTTCTTTTTCGAATGAATGCAGACTACAATACTCTGAAGAATTTTACAATGATGACTTATTACAATACATACTATGAATTTTCCAAAATGATTAGGTACAGTATTAGACTTTTCCAACATGTTGTCATTTAACATTTTTGACCGCCTACAACTGATGCATCCAATCGATTAACCAGGTCGTTTTACTGTAGAAACAAAAGTTTCAGGCTGCTGGCTTAGTTGGTTGAAATTCAGTGGATTTTCAAAAATTTGACTATTTCCGGTATTTTTGTCAGATTTCATTTGTCTGACCCCCTTTAAACCCCAAACCGTGGTAGATAACCCAAAATGGATGCAATGAATTAAGAAAGTATTTTCCCCCTGGAAACAAAAGTATCAAGGTATCAACTTGGTTGGTTAAATTTGAATGAATTTTCAAAGATTGGTCATTTTGGTCATTTTTGGTCATTCGTTTTCCGCAGTATAAATTGCAGTTTGACGCATATTTGAGAGACAATAACTTCATAAGTGAGAAGAACCGGCCTCCATAAAAAATTAGTGTGGTTTATTTTACCACATATTCTTGGAAAATAGCATAATTGGGATTTCCAGATGTCTAATTTTGATAAAAAGGGCATATAGAAATACCATCTTTGCCAAATTGGTGCTACCATAATTTGAAAAAAAAAAATGCATTTTGAAATGGCTTTGACTACAAAATCTATTATCTGAGAGGCCTGAAACTCCACAAGACAGAACTGGGTTGTACAAACGACTGAGAAATGGCATTAAATGTTTGTAGAAAGTAATAATTCTTGTTTCATAGTCTCCCCAAAAGTGTTCCAAATGATGTCCGAGCGAGGGGCCTGAAGCGGGGTAACAGAACAGGCTCTATCTCAGAAACCGTTCAAGATAATTACATGAAATTTGGACTGGTGGTTTGTAATGGTTAACCCAACAAAGGGAACCTAAAACTATCCATTTATGATGACTTTCATTTTTTCGCTGCAGGTACCTAATGTAAAAGAACCATTGCTGACTTTCATCAAGAGTAGCTGCATAGCTATCAGCCGTTTCTGCCCTGCGATGGCCTGACGAGCTGTCCAGGATGTACTCTGCCCTCGCCCGGTGTTGGCTGAGATGGGCACCAGCCTCCCTGTGACCCTAATTATGATTCAGCAGTTCAGAAAGTGAACGAATTAATGAATTATTTATTATTGAAGCCAATTAAAGCTTCATAAGCCATGCACTTATGTTAAACCGCTTAATAGAAAACGCAAAGCTAACTTTTAGCATAATATACAATGTTATCACTATAATACACTGCAATTTTTGCTATATAAGATATATAGCCGTGTTTCTGCCCTGCAATGGCCTGGAGAGCTGTCCAGGGTGTACTCTGCCTTCGCTCAGAGTCGGCTGAGATGAGTGGGAGCCTCCCTGTGACCCTAATTAGGAATAAGTGGTTCAGAAAATTAATGAATGAATGTATGCATAATTACCTACAACTTCTGCCGAGAGAGTCATCCAGTAAGAACATGATTTCAGTCAACACCAAACAGAAAAAAGATTGGATTTGGGTCTGTTTGAAATCTGAAGCGATAATGATTAATAGGTAGCGTAGCAGGAATGACCCTGTGTCGCTGTATGTACTCAGTGTAAACCCCCCCAATAATTCAACTCACTGATGCCCAACCAAGTGTCAGTGCAGCGTATGAAAAAGATTTTAAAGAGCAGCAGCTGGAGGTTAAGTGGTACATGTGTGGGGACAACAGTGATTATTACACTCCACTTCTTCTGGACATGCAGATGATTTATTAAACAGCTGTCAGCTCTTCATCTCAGGAAACACATGTGATAGGTATTTTCAGCCAAATGAGGATGGGTTTTCCTTTTAGGCGTGGTTCCTCTCAAGCTTTCTGCCTTGCAACTACTGAGGAAGTTTTTCCTTGCCGCCGTCACGGCCGGCTTGCTCATAAGGGATCTGTGCGGTTAATAGGAAATATTTAACTTCTTTTATAATTTTTAAGCCCCTAATTTTACTGTTTTGTTGTGTAATGCTGCTTTGTGACAATGTTAATTGTAAAAAGCGCGATACAAATAAAACTGAAACTGAATCAAACTGAACAGGTGAAACACACCCAAGGTTTTACAGTCACACCATATAGATCTTTGTTTATTCCTTCATGGCCGAGAAAGCACGAGAAATTCTCTAATGAACTTCATATGACTCATTGAAACTTTTTTCCATCACAGTATGTTGTGATTGTTCATTTTGCTTGCCATCCACTCTGACAGTAGTTCTGGCTCGAATTAATATGAAAGGTTTATATTTAGTGCTCTTATTTGAATATATTATTTTTCATAGTAACAGCACATACGCAAGGACAATGCAGCCGGGGGGGGGGGGGGGGGGGGGCACAAGCCAGTGTTCATCCTCATGCCGGTCCCAAGCTCGGATAAATGCAGAGGGTTGTGTCAGGAAGGGCATCCGACGTAAAGAATGTGCCAAAATTTGATATGCGAATCATAAAAACAAATTGCATAGGAATTCTAGGAGGAGGATACTAATAGGAAGAGGAAAGGCATGAGTCTAGGACTGAGAGTAGGGACTTTGAATGTTGAAACTATGACAGGAAAAGGTAGAGAGCTGGCTGACATGATGCAGAGGAGGAAGGTGTACATACTGTGTCAGGAGACCAGGTGGAAAGGTAACAAGGCTAGAAGCTTAGGAGCAGGGTTTAAGCTGTTTTATTATGGTGTGGATGGGAAGAAAAATGGAGTAGGATTCAGCTTGAAATGCTCTACAAGTGACAAGAGTGTCAGACAGAGTGATGAGTCTCAAGTTAGAAATTGAAGGCATGATGTTCAATGTTGTTAGTGCTTATGCCCCACAGGCAGGATGTAAGCGAGAAGAGGAGAGATTCTGGAATGAGCTAGATGAAGTGATGCAGAGTACCCCCAGAGGTGAAAGAGGGGTCATTGGAGCAGACTTCAATGGACATTTTGGTGCAGGCAACAGAAGGGACAAGGAAGTGATGGGCAGGTTTGGCATCCAGGACAGGAACACAGGACAGAAGTTGATAGATTTTGCAAAAAGGATGGAAATGGCTGTGGTGAATACTTTCTTCCAGAAGAGACAGGAGCATAGGGTGACTTAAAAAGCGGAGGTAGGAGCACACAGGTAGACTACATCTTGTGTAGACGATGTAATTTGAAGGAAGTCAGTGACTGCAAAGTAGTAGTGGGTTAGAGTGTTGCCAAACAGCATAGGATGGTGGTGTGCAGGATGACGATGATGGTGAGGAAGGTGAAGAAGACAAAGGCAGAGCAGAAGACAAAGTGGTGGAAGCTGAAAAAGGAAGAGTGTCGTTTAGTCTTCAAGGAGGAGTTGAACCAGGCTTTGAGTGGTCAGGAAGTGCTTCCAGATGACTGGACAACTACAGCTCATGTGATCAGGGAGACAGGTAAGAGAGTCTTTGGTGTGTCCTCTGGAAGGTAAGTCGATAAGGAGACTTGGTGGTGGAATGAGGAAATGCAGGCGTGTGTACAAAGGAAGAGGTAGCTCAGAAGAAGTGGGACATTGTGAGGACCGAAGAGAGTAAACAGGAGTACAGGGAGACACAGCGTAAAGGCAAAGGCAGCAAGTTAGAGTGATTAAGGACAGGGTGGGAAATGTATTGATTGATGACAGAAGTGTGCTGGGAAGATGGAAAGAGTACTTTGAAGAGCTGATGAATGAGGAAAATGAGAGAGAAAAAAGAGTAGAAGAGGTGACCGTTGAGGAGCAGGAAGTAGCAAAGATTAGTAAGGGTGAGGTGAGGAGGGCATTGAAGAGGATGAAGAGTGGAAAGGCAGTCGGTCCTGATGGCATACCTGTGGAGTTGTGGAAATGTCTAAGAGGTAGCAGTAGATTTTCTGACAAGAACATTCAACAATGTCTTAGAGAGTGAGAGGATGCTGGAGGAATGGAAAAGTGTGCTGGTGCCCATTTTTAAGAACAAGGGAAACATGCAGAGTTGTGGCAACTACAGAGGGATAAAGTTGATGAGCCATACGATGAAGTTATGGGAAAGAATAGTGGAAGCAAGACTAAGGGCAGAGGTCAGCATTTGTGAACAACAGTTTGGTTTTATGCCAAGAAAGATCACCGCAGATGCAGTGTTTGCTTTGAGGATGTTAATAGAGAAGTACAGAGAAGGTCAGAGGGAGCTGCATTGTGCCTTTGTGGATCTGGAAAAAGCATATTACAGGGTGCCAAGAAAGGAACTGTGGTATTGCATGAGGAAGTCTGGGGTGGCAGAGAAGTATGTTAGAGTGGTGCAGGACATGTATAAGAGATGTATACAGTGGTGAGGTGTGCTGTCAGTGTAACAGAAGAGTTCAAGGTGGAGCTAGGACTGCATCAAGGGTCAGCTCTGAGACCCTTCTTTTTTGCCATGGTGATGGACAGGCTGACAGACGAGGTGAGACAAGATTCCCCATGGACTATGATGTTTGTAGACGAGATTGTGATCTGTAGTGAGAGCAGAGAACAAGTGCAGGAAAATCTGGAGAGGTGGAGGTATGCCCTGGAAAGGAGAGGAATGAAGGTTAGCCTCAGTAAGACAGAATACATGTGTGTGAACGAGAAGGTGAGGTTACAGAGAGCAGAAATAAAGAAGGTGGAGCATTTTAAGTACTTAGGCTGAACAATCCAGAGCAATGGATAGTGTGGAAAAGAGGTGAAGAAGTGTGTGCAGGCAGGTTGGAATGGTTGGAGAAAAGTGTCCGGTGTAATGTGTGATAGGAGGGTATCGGCAGGAATAGAAGGAAATGTGTGCAAGACCGTGTTGAGGCCAGCGATGTTGTATGGTTTAGAAACAGTGGCACTGAGGAAAAGACAGGAGGCAGAGCTGGAGGTAACAGATGAAAGTGTTGAAGTTATCTTTGGGAGTAACGAGGATGGATAGGATCAGGATTGTGTACATCAGAGGGACAGCACATGTAAGAGGTTTTTGAGACAAACTCAGAGAGGCTAGATTGAGACGGTTTGGACATGTACAAAGGAGGGATAGTGAGTATATTGGTAATAGGATGCTGAAGTTGGAACTACCAGGCAAAAGGCCTAGAGGAAGACCAAAGAGGAGATTTATGGATGTGGTGAAGGAGGACATGAAAGTAGTTGCTGTCAGAGAAGAAGATGCAGAGGATCGGGTGAGATGGAGACAGATGATTCGCTGTGGCGACCCTCGAAGGGAACAGCCGAAAGGAAAAGAAGAAGCACATATGAAAGGAACTGTATGGTCGATAAAATAAGTTATTGATAAACTATAAAGAAACATTGAACACTTTAATTCAGATTCAGAAGGCTTGTGTAAGAAGATATTTTATTGGGATTTATAAAAGGGATCTCTGGGATCAGTCAATTTATTGCCAGATGATGTTTTTCTGATGTCTCAGTACAACATGGGCCATTTTTAGTGATGCTCCAATTGATTTTGGATTTTTTCCACCGCTGTCTGTTTATGGTTATGTTGAGTAATTGTTTATACCTCATGATGTTGATCAGCTGCTATGCATGCCCTTACTGATTGGCTGTCATGTATCAAGATACCGATTGGCTGTTATGCATTGTGAGACTATATAGCTGCTGTGCATCTCAATGCTGATTGGCTCTTGCACATCATGATGCTTTTTGGCTGTTATGCATCACAATGTTGATTGGCTGTTATGCATGCGATGCAAACTGGTTATTTATACATCATGACATTGATTGAGTGTTATGCACAACACTGCTATACAGTATATGGCTGTTATGTATCACAATGTTGATTGGTTCCTGCACATCACAATGCTGATTGGCTGTCATGCACCACAATGCTGATTGGCTGTTGTGCATCATGATGCTGATTGGCTGCTTGGCTGGTATACAGTTACTTTGCTGATTGCTTTTATGAATTGAAATTCTGATTGCCTTGTAATTCTTGGCAGTTGCTGTTTGTGATGCAGATTGGCTGCTATGAATTGCAATACTGACTGGCTGTTACATCACATCATGATGCTGATTGGCTGGGAATAAACTGCAATGCTGATTGAGTGTTTTGACGCTTTGTGTGGTCAAATCCAGGAATGCAAACTAAGACAGCCTTTAAAAACTTTTACATTATTTTCTTTTTTAACTAAAACATTTAAAGAATAATAAATTAACAATTACTGTACAAAGTATTTTTGGTAATGATTCTACTGTCTGTAAAGATCATGGCTTAAACATTTAAAACATAGACAGAGTAATTCATTAATTAGGAATAAAAAAAACCAAAGACCACAAACAAATTTTTAGGGAAGCTCTGATTTTAAACAGGGTCTGAATCTGTATGATGATGATGATAATGATGATGATGATGATTACAGGGATCCCTCACTTTCCGCGGTTAATTGGGACTGAGATCACCACCAAATTCTGCGAAATCGGATCAACCCCCCCCTGACTGACGTATACATACATGTATGTGTATATAATATCAATAAATACATATTCAACGCTATAAATGCTTATAATAACAAATAAACATTCAAAAATAATGCATAAGATGTAAATAAAATATAAATACTGTACATGCATACAGATGCGCACCTCACATAAAAATGTTTTGTGTTGGTTTTTTTGTTTTTCCTTTGTTTTTTTGTTTTTTTTTTTGCATAATTGGCCTTGTTTTTGTGGCATTTTACTTAAGTTTTTTTCCCTATTCTTCCTTAATTTCCTTATTTTTTAATTCGATGAATATTTCAATAAAAATAAGGAAATTAAGGAAGAATAGGGAAAAAAACTTAAGTAAAATGCCACAAAAACAAGGCCAATTATGCAAAAAAAAAAATCCCTGTATTATTATTATTATTATTATTATTATTATTATTATTGTTGTTGTTGTTAATTAATGAATTTATTTATTATGTATTTTCTTTATTATTCTGCCTAATTAGGATTAAACGGTTCAGAAAATGAGTGGATAAATGAATGAATGTATTATTATTATTATTATTATTAATAATAATAATAACAATAATAATAATAATAATAATAATAATAATAATAATAATAATAATAATATTACCTACGAGAGTGGAAAGGAGAGTGACTTTTTGTTGCACAATTGTCAAGAGGGTGGAACTTCTAAAAATCTTGTCAACCTGTTTTATTTATTCCTTACAAAATAATTGAATAATGTGTTTAAATGTAGATAGTGGATGTTAGTTAAATATTTTAATGTCTTTTTCATTTTTAAATTAAATAATCCACTTAACCTGTGTTAGATATGTTGTTTTCAGTAATATCACACTTTCATCATGTGAAATATCTGTGGGAGTGGTGGCCTGGTGATAAAGGGCACTGGATCGCTGATCCTAAGGTTGGAGGTTCGAGTCCCACTCTCAACAGGTCATCACTGACCCCCCCCAGTTAGTGCAGCTAACTGGGTTATCAAAGGCCGGCCATGTCTCTCACTGTCTCTGGTGAGAGGTTCATGTAAAAAGAACCATTGCTGACTTTCGTAAAGAGGAGCTGCAAAGCCATCAGTGTGTTTCTGCCCCTTGTGTCAGGAGGGGCATCCGACATAACCTGTGCCAAATCAAACATGTGAATCACATGATTCACTGTGGCGACCCCTGAAACAAAGGGAAAAATTGAAAGGGAAAGAAGATCATGTGAAATGTCCTGTCTCCTCAGGCTAACACTCATATATTAAAGGTTTGAAGAAGATGCTTTCATATCTTTAGTAAAATAGCACTTTTAGAGTTGCTGTTGTTTTTGTTTTTATTTTTTCATTAATCTTTCCCTCAGCTCGATGATGGAATATAGGGATCGAGATGACGTTTTCTGCTTCACTGTCTCCATCAAGCTGCCGCAATGCCCAGTTCATCGATATTCCAGTCTTTTCAACCACACGCTGATTGCATCCTCTTATCTCCGCTGGGGTTTTGTCAGGTCGTAGCTATTTCCAGAGTCGTAGCGGTGTGATTGGCAGGCTTATATTCTCCCGCTCAATTCTTTGTGCATGCATCGTCACCCATATCGCCTGTCTAACTTTCCAGGCCTGTACTTTAAAAAAAATGAACTTTTTTAAACCTGGACTATTTTTTTTTTTCTCTCTTGTTCTGATTGAGAAAGATGTTAGCTTCTATAAAGTGATCGTGTGTGTGATTGGTAGTGCGTGGAGCAAGATAGATAGACGATGCTGAGTCTCGGTTCCAAGCATTGAATGGCTGATTTGTGATTGTTGTCACACTTTAGGTAGGGCGGAGTTGGTGAACAAACTTGACTCACATGTGTATCAAGGCTGGACACCTTCTCACTGTTTGGTGTTGCACTGCTGCTCGTCTCTGCATGCCTGGCTGTTGGACATCTATAAATCCATATTCCAGTGGAATAATTTTCCTGCAGTCACTTTATGAGAACATAAGGACACGAAGACACTCCTGTAAGAATTTGAAGTGCTTGCTTTTAGTGTGAGTACATTCCAGTTCTGTGAGCCGTGAGACATTTAGTCATGTTTCTTTCCATGTTGAAGAAACAACAGCAGGTTAATGCTGGCTAGCTTCTCTCAGCCTAAGACAGTCTGCCCACAGACTGTGTGTTATATATTGTACAATGAGCTAGACGAAACTCTCAGACGCATTCCTCTTACGTATATGTTTTGGCTGCACATACCTGTAAGTACATACAGCAACAATAACAGTTCTTGAATGTAAAATATTCATTCATTCATTCTCTGAATCACTTAATCCTAATTAGGGTTGCGGGGGAGGCTGGCGCCAATCTCAGCCGAATCTGGGCAAGGGCAGAGTACACCCTAGACAGCTCGCCAGGTCATCGCAGGGCAGAAACACGGCTAACGGCTATGCAGCTCCTCTTGATGAAAGTCAGCAATGGTTCTTCTACATGTCTCACGCCATAGACAGTGAGAGACATGGCTGGGGGGACCCTGAACCCCCAACCTTTTTACATGCTATGGGGCAGTTATGGCCTGGTGGTAAACGTGCTGGATCACTGATCCTAAGGTTAGGGGTTCAAGCCCCACTCTCAACAGGTTCTCACTGCCCCCCCCCTGCCCCCGCCCCCCTCCAGTGCAGCTAACTGGGTTATCAAAGGCTGGCTATGTCTCTCACTGTCTATATGGTGAGAGGTTCATGTAAAAGAAGCATTGCTGACTTTCCTCAAGAGTAGCTGCGTAGCTGTTGGTGTGTTTCCACCCTGCGATGGCCTGGTGAGCTGTCCAGGGTGTACTCTGCCCTCGTCCGGAGCGGGCTGGGATTGGCGCCAGCTTTCCCTGCGACCCTAGTTAGGATTAAGCAGTTACATAATGAATGAATGAGATTTCCTCTACGTTGTGAGTTGGAGTGGTAGTGTATGTATTGGCCCAGCAGTGGTCGGGGATGGTGTTCAGTGTGTACCTCAGCTTTCCGCAGTGTTGGCTCAGATATATTCCAGCCTTCCTGCCACTGTAGTAGGATTAAGCAACTCGTTGAAAGAGTGGGAACAAATATGGAAAATGTTCTTTTGAGTGTAGGATGCATTTTATTTAATTTAAACCAGAATAAAATGAAAATGGCAGAATAAACCTACTCGAGAACACGGAGGAAACCTTCACATAAAGTAACCCAGACTCAGGATTGAAAGTGGAGCTGTGAAGCAACAATACTACCAAGTGCTCCACTTTGCTGGCAATATTCATCATGGTGAACATCGTGGTGCATCACAGTGTATGATTATCAACCTGGAGATGGGAAGTTTGAGTCCAGGTTGACAAGAGTCCATGGGAGCTAATTGGCCGACCTATCACAGTGGGTGGGTGCGTTGGGGGGGGGGGTATACATTCAATGTAATTTTCAGCAATCAAGAGCCAATCCATGGGCGTCTGTAAGCTCATTCATATAAAAGGGGTGGATAGCACTTTAACTCCGATTGTGTTAGGCCACGTCCAAATGCGCAACATTTCGTAAAGAGGTGCGTGGCAGCATCACGTGTCACAGAGGGGACAAGTGCATGCAATCTCACCCGGGAATTGGATACAACTAAAAGACGGGGAAAAATCAGTCAATAAAGAAATATTAATATAAGAGCATCTGCCAAATGTCATAAATGTAAATGTTAATAAAATGGGAAGCCAAAAGTGTCATAAAGTGTTTAAAAATATGGAGGTTGAATGGGGTCAACTGTAGGATTGACATGATTGCTAAGTTGTTGCAGTTAATTATAGGAGTTTTTATAAGAATTTGGATGCCTCTTTTTAGTAATATGTCTTTTGGTATAAAACTAAATATGGACAAAATAGTAGGCCCCCATCAGTTTCAAAGCTGTGCTCTGGCTGGTGATACTCTCCAGTGCGCAGACCGTGGGTAGGAAGTATGGAGGATAGGCCCAAGCAGCAAGTTCCCCCTCTCGGCACCAACGCAAGGGCAGAACCCGATACGACTGGGTTCCAGTGGCGCTGAATGAACTGCCTCAGTGGACTCCGATTCCCGATTAGAAACACGCTGACGCCTATGCAACTACTCTTGACAAAAGTCAGCAACAGACAGTGAGAGACATGGCCAGCCTTTGCTAACCCAGTTAGCTGCATTGGCGGGTACAGTGGCAGCTTGTTGAGAGTGGGGCTCGAACCCCCAACCTTAGGATCAGTGATCCAGCCGACATTACCACCAGGCCACCAGGCTGCCCATCATAGGACAAAATAGGAACAAAAATAATGTCAATTCCAGGATAATTTGTTATGCTTGACTGTACTGAACATAAGTTTGAATTAAAGTGAACCATAATTGCGAAAAATAATAACAGTTCTTCAACTCAAGAGAAAACTTCGCTGTTAGAGCATGGTGCTGTTCTCGGAAATGAAGCTGAAGTCGGTGTTATGTAGTGAAAGCACACAGCAACAACAGTATCTAATAATAACTCGTTCTCTCTCGCTCTGTTCTTTCCTTTTCACTTTCTGTCCTTTGATTTTCTCACACGTAGATATAAGCATATATTCACAAGCATACACAGATGAATCTCCCAGGAGGTAGCTGAAGCTGAGTGCAGTAATTATTCTTAATGATTACCTGATAATTATAATGTTTTTCGTTTAAGTTAATTTCTTGTTGTGCATGCAGCTGCAGACCCCCGGAGCCCTGTAACGACCCAAATGGCAATAAATGGCTTACAATCAAGAGGATCTGTGTGTGTGTGTGTGTGTGTGTGTGTGTGTGTGTGTGTGTGTGTGTGTGTGTGTGTGTGTGTGTGTGTGTGTGTGTGTTTGTGTGTGTATTTCTGGTTATGTCGTTGCTTTCACTTTGATTACATGAAATGATGATAAATTTCTCCGCCAGCCTGTTCTGTCTCCTGCACTGGTATATCAACGTTCCCCAGTTACTGTGTCCTCTCTCCGTCTGAATTGTGCGAAAAACAACTCTCAGGAACTCTGAGGAATGATGATAGGTTGTGGATTCAGGCTGCTGGCTGAAAGCAGAATGCAGTGCTCATATTAAGAAAGCTGTCAAATTATTCAGCTGTCCGATCGCATTGATTTAATACACTATACAAAGGGACACCTGTCATGCTTCTGTCTCTTACGATATCTCTTGTGTGTCTCTCATGTCATCGCCTACTCTGTTCTGTCTCCGATAGGAGGGAGTTATAAGAAGATCGGCTATTATGATATGACCAAAAGCAATCTCTCTTTGTACGGGAACGACAAGTGGATAGGTGAGATGCAATCTTCTTTTATTATATTACACTGTGCAAGTGTTAAATTCGCAAAATCTGGTTGGTCGGGAGGTGCCAATAACTTTTAATTGCCGATAACTGCAAGTATTACCATAAAGCCAGCTATAATGTAACTCCTTCGACCCATTATCTATACTTCTTGTCCATTAGGGGAAGCAGGACATGATGTCAGGTGAGAGGTACGGTGCACCTTGTACAGGTTGTTAATCTATTGCAGTTCTGGGACAGAGATTTGTGTAGGAACCGAAGGAACGAGATTGCCCCGGCCTTCTCATCAAAAGAAATCAGTTGAGGTGGTTAGGGCATCTGATTGGAATGCTTCCTGGTCACCTCCCTTTACAGGTGGTCTGAGCATATACAACTGGGAGAGGGTAGGCCCAGAACTCACTGGAGGGATTATGTATCCTGTCTAGCCTGGGAACGCCTTGGGATCCACCAGAAGAAGCCGGAGAGTTTTGCTGGGAAGAAGGATGCCTGAGTTTTCCTCCTAGACAAGTTTCCTCCATGACCTGACCTCGGATAAATGGAGGAAAATGGACGGATTTAGATTCAGACCCATTGGAGATTAAGACAAGCGTCTTCAAGATTTTGTATTTAAGTTCAAAAGTGTGTGTGGGGTGGGGGGGGGGGTGATCAACACATCCACCTCACAGAACAAAGGTCCTAGGTTCGATTCCCAAGCTTGCAGTGTGTCTGTGTGGAGTTTGCATGTTCTCCCCGGGCATGGATTTCCACAGTAGGCTAATCGGCTGTTCCAAATCACCCCCCAGGTGTGATGGCCCTGCAGTGGTCTAGGGAGCTGTTCAGGGTGTCTCCCTGAGATAGGCGCCAGTCGACCCTAATTGGGATCAAGTGTATTAGCAAACGAACGAAGGGGGGGGGGGGCGCTGCTATAGCACAAGTGATTACAGGAACAAGCTCATTCCACACATTTAATATAACTATAAATGAATTAAGCGTATGTCTTGGTTTTTAATAAATGTCATTAAAATAAATTTAAATAATTCCAATAAAATAACAATACAGTAGGCCCCTGATTTTTCTAGATGGTTCGGTTCCAGCCCTTCCTGCGGATCAAGAAAATCCGTGATTATTGACACGGTTTTAAAACCCTATGTATGATATTACATGCGATAAAATATGCTTATAAAGAGAAAAAAAAGTTGTACAAATCATCTGCAACCAATCAGCAGGAGGGAGAAACAAAAGCTCTCAGCCGTTGGCTAAATTTGAATCACGTGCCAGTAACTTCCAGGTTTGTTGCCAATCCACGAGTATGCGGGGGACGCGAGCGCTGAAGTGCGAATGGTCAAGGACCTACTGTACATAAAAATTATTGATCGACTTTAATATTTTCATACATTACTAAATATCGTGGGCAATAATGTGCCATAGTGGAGTTTGCATGTTCTCTTTGTGCTAGCATGGGTTTCGTCTGGGTACTCTGGTTTCCTCCTGCAGTCCAGAGACATGCAAATTAGACTGCCTCAGGGTTGGCTAACCAGTCAGAGACCATGAGACACATTTTTTAACTGTGTTACTGCACAGGGTTACATCATACACATGCACACACATGGACGTCACCCATCACTTTCTCTCTCACACAAACACACACACACACACACACACACACACACACACACACACACACACACACACACCTCTGCTCAGCCATATTTATTGTAAATTCACACACCAATATGTTAAGATTCTCACACCTTTGAATGTCTGAGTGCAACTGTGATTCAGTAGCTCTGTGTTAATGTCTGACATTAATGTGGTGGGACAGACGTCCAATACCATGAGTTTTAATTTGTCGTTTTCAGGAGACAAGATTTCACCAATGTCACTGAGGCATTTTTTTAACAAACTCTTCTTCACTGTGTGGCTTTTATGGCGCGAGCAATCTTTCAAAGCCAGTTGATACGATGCAAGCGAGCGTTGCTGTCTTTGAGCGCATCGTAAATTTTTGGAAAAACTCTATCTGCTTTCCTGCCTCTCTTTTCAAAGTGAACAACATGTATTTGAGAAGTTCAGTCCCTTTAGGAAATTCCTGGTCGAAGTTAGCATGCAGTGAGATGAAGTGGCGCTGAAGATTTGAAACGGTGAAATGCGCTAATGACGCCTGACATGTGTGAGGCGCTCCACCGAATGCAGGCACTTGTCGCAAGTGACGTATGGTGCTTTCGAGACAAAGCGCGGCTTATCCGGACTTCCGATCTTTCAAGTGAGCAAGCGAAGGTTGACTACTAAACAAGTATTCAACGGGCACTTGCTCACTTGAAAGATCGGAAGTCCGAATAAGCCGCGTTTTGTCTCACAAGCACAATACGTCACTTGCGACAAACGCCTACATTCAGTGGAGCGCCTCACACATAAGGAAGAATGGCTTTCCATTATGTTCATCAACAACAACAACAACAACAAACTCTCCCACTCTGTTAAAAACGTCCTGAGCTCTTCTTCATATTTTTGTTTTGCTCTGCATTTTTTCCGCCATTTTAAGAGTGAACTTGACACAAATCGTTTACTTCAATGATCTCGCCATACTGGGAAGCTTTGCGGTATTTTCATATCACGCACATGCGCATTTGACGAAAATACCGCAATGAACTCCAGCGAAGCGAACACTCACATTCAAAAAAAAAAACTCAAACAAAAACTTCTATATGAACATAAGAGCTGTATGAAACCAGGCAAAGAGCTGTATGTGGCTCGGAAGCCGCGGATTGGCCACTCCTGGACTAACTGGATGTTTCAGTTTGCCCCCATGCATGGTGTGAGTGCGAATAGATGTGTGTCTGTGTTTACATGAGATGTGTTCAGAATGCACCCGACCTTTGCCCAGAGTCGGCTGAGATAGGCTACAACCTCCTCATTTCCCTGTTTTTGGACATTTGGAAAATGGAATGAAATGAAATGTATTAGATTTTGGGCAGTGTTCGTGGTGTAGAGGAATAAAACACTTACATCGAGTCCAGAAGTGTTTTTTATGTCTTCACTTAAAAAACTATATCGTTATCCGTCAGGCCTCCGTCCTTTCCTTCCGTCCGTCTCTTCTTATCTGTCAAACACCCGCACATTCTGCTTCTTCCATGATGCTGCTGCTTTATAGCTTTGTGTCTCTTATGGTCACATCCCAAAGCACACCGCGCGCACACACACACACACACACACACACACACACACACACACACACACACACACACACACACACACACATTTGGAGAACAGATCTGCAACCAGGCTGGCTGGAGGCTCTTAATCAATCAGTCAAACTCTGTTTAGTATTCTCTTTGTGAGAACGAGAAGATAGAAGGAAGGAAACTGAGGGGAAAAAAGAAAAATGAAAAATGAACGACATTAGAAAACTGCCACTAGGTAATTCCAAACATAAATTGAGCAAGCAGACTAATAAAAAAAAAATTCTGCCCCACATAACATGAGTGATGACTGCGTTCAGTTTTCTAATCAAATTTCATGACCGGCTCAAACGCCATCACAGGGAGGGTGTGTGGCGAAGATGCCTCCTGACATCTGGAACAAAACAAATCGGAAAGAAAGTGCAGACATGCAGCCGAGAGGCGTCGCCGCATCCTCCGTGGGTATGAGTACTCCAATCAGCTTGGGCAGCGGTGACGCGCTTCCTACGCGCATCGGAATTTTTCTGTCAGCCGCTAATAACTCAAAAGCGCGATGTCGAAATTGAAAATTGTATTTGAGCTGCATGCTACATGTCATTAACTCCAGGCTGGTTTAGATCGCAGACCGAGAATAGAGTGTCAGCTCTGAACACACAGTTCCTTATGTGCAGTATTCGCGCCATGAATAAGACCAGCGTATGCCTGTGAGCATTCAAAACGGCCTTATTAGCTTTTCAAAATGTAGAGAATCCATCAAGCTCCATGGCAACTGTTCCGAGCCGCTGTCGCTGAAAGCGATAATTGCTATTTCACATAAAACCCTTCCGATGGGAATGTGAGGAGGCTGCAAGTGTTTATTCCACTTGTGAGTGTGAACACTGAAGTGACAGCAGGCTGATGTGACAAAATCCTGTTACCTATTGATTCAGTGTGAGATCATGGGTGTGTGTGTGTGTGTGTGTGTGTGTGTTTCGGAGCTTATCCAGAGGACAATCAAGTGGTCATGACCATTGACCTTCATCATTTATGTTCCATATTCAAGTAGAGATGAAGGAGAGTCTGGAGAAAAAGAAATGTGTATGCATGCTGCACACGCACCAAGGATAATGCAAGAGCTGTGTGTGTGTGTGTGTGTGTGTGTGTGTGTGTGTGTGTGTGTGTGTGTGTTTGTGTGTGTGTGCATGCTTGGTGCCTGATGGCAGGATTACAAGCAGTGCCATCTGGGAGCATGAGCACACACATGCCAACTGTCACAGTATAGACGCCAGAGTGTCCCAGGTCACCACTGGGTTTTAAAACGGCCATGGTGACCCTGTCACACTGTCTCCATGGTGAGCATCGCTTAGCGCCAACTTAATGCCTGCTGCTGTTCAAGGAAGTGAAGCAGCTAAAAATAAGCATTATGCAGTGACGTGCTTGAATAAAGGAGCCGCCAAGGAGACTGTGACTTTGCTCCAGGACGTTGACTGTTCAGCGATCCCTGCTTTTTAGATGTGATGCCTCCCTCTCTCTCTCTCTCTCTCGCTCTCTCTCTCTCTCTCTCTCTCTCTCTCTCTCTCTCTCTCTCTCTCTCTCTCTCTCTCTGTCGCTCTTTTACTTTCTGTTAAAACTCAACATGCTCTCACTCGTTCTCTGGTCGCCCATGACAACAGCTGCCGTCTTCTCCCATCACCATAGCAACCGTTACCGTTATGAGGCTTGGTTGCCATGGTAGCATACGGCCCTGATTTCACCATCAAGGTCAGGTAGAAATACTAAGCAGTAAATACAGGCAGGCCCCAAATACATCTCTCTCTCTCTCTCTCTCTCTCTCTCTCTCTCTCTCTCTCTCTCTATGTCTCTCTCTATTGTTCTCTCTTTTTCAGTCTTTCTCTCTCACTTTCAATCGTATTTTCTCTCACACTTTCTCTTTTTCTGTCTGTCTGTCTGAAATGGTTGAAGTTGGGGTAGCAGAGGGGATAAAATGCAGACACTACACAGAACACAGCATGAAAAATTTTCTGAAACTCAGTGAAAGTATAAAGTGAAGTCACTTCCACCCTTTTTTTTTTAAATAAAAAAGGGAAAAGTGTGTCAGATCATCTGGGGGAAAATCACATTGTCTTCAGAAGCACATTATAAACGATGTACATTTTCCTGTCTGTATATTTTAGATTATTTATCATTCATTAATTTTCTGAACTGCTTAATCCTAACTAGGGTCACGGGGAGGCTGGCACCCATCTCAGCCGACTCTGGGTGAGGGCAGAGAACACCCTGGACAGCTTACCAGAACATCACAGTATTTTAGATTTCATTCACTCATCCATTTTCTGAACTGCTCAATCCCAATTAGGGTCATCCCAGCTAACTACAGGCAGAGTACACCCTGGACAGCTCGCCAAGCCATCGCAGGGCAGAAACACACTGATGGCTATGGCCAGCCTTTGACAACCCAGTTAGCTGCACTGGGGGGGGGGGGTAGTGAGCTGTGGAGCATGGGACTTGAACCCCCAACCTTGGGATCAGCAATCCAGCAGGCCACCTATGGCCTTATTTTAAATCATTACATCATTGTTTGTTTGTTTGTTTTGTTGGTTAGTTGCTGTTTAGAAACGATTTCGGTGGTGAACTCCGCCTTTTCGGTCTTAGAGTGGATTTCAGTATTCAGATAAAAAACAATGTTAAATTTAATAATTACAGTGTGGATAGTATAAATTAACTGCCTCAAAAAATAGAACACTGGCTTTTACTAACAATTAAACATTAACACCTCATAGCCAGCCAGCGGACCATAAGCATCAGATGGACAATAAAACTACCAGATGTCTGAATTTTTTTCCCGGTTTATATCCATCTGCCAACCTTCACAGATTTAACTTCTGTTGCAGCTGCTATATAGTAATAACTACTTCTTTAAATTCCTGTGCATTCCATAAATACAGTGGTATTTTGACTTGTGAGTGTCTTTTATAACAAATTTTCCATGATACGAGCTTCGATCCCACCAAAAATCTGCCCCATTCAACCAGCAACATTTTGATTTACGAGCTCTGCTGGAGAAATGGCTTTTCTGAGCCGATTAGCCTCATATTCCTTCACATGTAATGACAAAAAAGCATGTTCCCTACGGTCATACCCCCCCCCCCCCCCCGGCATCACACCGTGCCCCCCAAGGGTGTGCCCCACTATTTGAGAAGCACTGGCCTTGTGGGAGCTCATCACAAGCCTTTCCCCACTGGCATTCGTAGCGTGCACACGCACAAAATTCTCCTCCTCCTCTGTTACTCACCACCTCATGCCTGCCCACGTGACATCTTCACCGCAGTTGGAAGGGTTAGTTGACTTATTGTTTATTTTTGTGTATTATTAATAATTATTATTAATGTTATTGTACATGTATTATTATTATTATTATTATTATTAGGAAATATTGATTGTTTTTACATGGTTATCTTTAATATATTAGACCAAATATACATATTTGTGTCAGGTTTGGGAAGGGGAATGGATTAATTGGTTTTCTATTATTTTCTATTGGAATAATTGGTTCATCTAATGATCTTTTTGGTTTACGAGTTAGCCCTCAGAACAGATTAAATTCGAAAGTCAAGATACCACTATATATAGGCGATTATTTCGGAACGATATTGAAGCAGAAGCAGCATGAAAACAGAGTGCTCCGTGGGACAAGACCTCCGATCTCCCAAGGAAGCAAGTTAATATTGAATCAGGACCTCTGATCTTTCAAACAGGTACTGTAATTCCGTTTTAAATAGAACATCCTGTCCATTTAAACATTTAAATAGAATTGGTCCATTGGCTGCGCATTGCGTGGGGGCAGAGCCCGCATTCGGCAAAACACACCAGAGAGAGTTTTGTGTGTGTGTGTGTGTGTGTGTGTGTGTGTGTGTGTGTGTGTGTGTGTGTGAGACAGAGAGAGACAAAGAGAGAGACACAGAGAGAGAGACAGTGTGTGTGTGTGTGTGTGTGTGTGAGAGAGAGAGAGAGAGAGAGAGAGAGAGCGACTGCGTACAGAGTCAGTCAGAGATGAAAGGAGGCATTCTCTTAACTCTCTTTCAAGAGAGCACATTGCAGCTTATTTTTTGTTTTTTAAGTTGTTTAATTCAGTAAATGTTTAATAAATGTGGCACACTCCACCAAATGTGAGCAAAACACGCCTCACCTGGATCTCCGATCAGTCAAGAAAACAAGTTAAAGTTGAGTCCGTACCTCCGATCTGTCAAGCAGGGAGTGCGCTTTGAATTTCCCGTCTTAAAATGCTCCGGCGTCCTGCGTGTGGTCGGAGCAAGCATTTGGCGGAGCGTGCTACAAATGTGTGTGTGTGTGTGTGTGTGTGTGTGTGTGTGTGTGTGTGTGTGTGTGTGAGAGTGAGGGGGAGAGAGAGAGAGAGAGAGAGAGAGAGAGAAAGACAGTGTTGTGTGTGTGTATGTGCGTTAATAAAAAATGTTTAATAATGGCTTAATTAATAAATTTGTTAATAAAATGTTTAAACGGAGGAATACATGGAGAAAATGAGGCTAATTGGCGTGTATGACCCTGGGGAACATGCTTTTTTAACATACTGGACCAGCTTTAAGTGTGATTGCGTATTCTCTACATTAGGTGGCAGTGGCGCTCTTACTGTGTTCCCTGTGGTGTAGGGAAAAAGCACCAAGCAAACGGTATGAAGTGCAATAAACACTATTTATAGTTGCGCATGGGATGCTGGGGGGGGTGCGTAAAATGTTATTTTTTCCCTTCCTATTAGGACATCACAGAAAATAATTCAGAAGCACTACACAAGGCATTCTTGGAGTACAAAGGAATACACACGGAAGAATACAAGGCTTATCAGCCCGGAAAAACCATTTCCCCAGCAGAGCTCGTAAATCGAAACTTTGCTCATTAGACAGGGCAGATTTTTGGTCAGATCGATGCTCATATCATGGAAAATTCGTTATAAGTGACACTCGTAAGTTGAGGTACCACTGTATGTATATGTTTATGGGAGGCCACATTGTGGGATGTTGGGAGACAGCCAATTCGAGAGCAACTCGCACATTGTTTGAATGTTTGAATGGCGCGTTTGGCGCTTTTTGTAAGAAGAACTTGTTTCGTATGCAGAGGACAAAAAAATTTAGGAAAATGTTTTTCGTATGCTGGATTTTTCATATTCAGGGTTTTTTGTAAGAAGGGGTCAACTACAATAATAATAATAATATTAATAATAATAATAATAATAATAATAATAATAATTTATGTATATAAATTATATTTACAATATAAACAATCTATACCCCTCCCCCCCACAGTCCGCGGTAAAATTGTCAAGTGTTGAAAGGTTGGGGACCCCTGTTCTAGAGGAGCTGTGTGTCAGTAGTAGAGTGTGCCGGTGTGTTAGTAGAGCAGTGTCACTGTCGATTAGTGTGTTAGGAGATCAATGTGTTAGTAGATCAGTCTGTCAGTAAAACAATGTGTCAGTCGATCTATGTACCAGTAGATCAGTGTCCCTCCAGATTGATGTACCAGTAGAACAGTGTGTTAATAGATTAGGGTATTAGTAGATCAGTGTCTCAGTAATGTGTCAGTAGATCACTCTGCAGAATAGTGTGTCAGTAGATCTATGCACCACAAGTGTCAGTTAGTTGATAGATCAGTGTGTCACTCCATCAGTGTGTCTGTATATAAGTGTTTCAGTAGATAGGTGGGTTTACCGTTCAATGTGTCAGTAAATCAGTATGTCAGCAGATCAGACTTCCGGTTGATCAGTGTCCTAGTAGAGTAGTTTACTAGTAAGTGAATGTACCAATTGATTAGTGTACTAGTAGATCAGTATGTCAGTGTGTCTGTAGATCAGTGCAATGCTAGATTGCTGTGTCATTTAATGTGTCAGTAGACTGCAGTTCCATTAGATCAGTGTATCAGCAGATTGGTCTGTCAGTAGAGCATTGTACCAAGAGATCATTATGTTAAAAGATCATCATGTCAGTATATAATTCTGTCAGTAGATGATGAATCTATGACAGGGGTCGGGATACCTTTTTGACTAAGAGAGCCAAAAAAACCACATATTTTAAAATCTAATCCTCTGAGAGCCATAGACTCTGAATTTATTTTAAACAACATTATTATTAATGCGACTTCTGGTGCTGCATGGTTTTGCTGGTGGCTTTGTTGTCTGGTTGATACGTGCTGTGGTTCAGCTTCATGCAGGCATTTAAGCTTCCATCTGTTAAACATGACCGCAGGTTGGTCTTGATGTTTTTCTGGTGAGGAGGACTGCTTGCATGCATATATAGAGCCAAACATGGTCAACACGACAGGAATCGCACTCTGCAGTGTTTGGTATGTGACAGGAAGCGCATTCCAAGTTTGGACAATCAGCTGGTCTGCGGGTTGAAGTTTTTTTATGTCTACCCATTTGTGTTTTGCTTGCCGGCTCTGCTTGGCTTTGTGCAAATGAGCTGATCAAAAACGAGAAACATTTACCTCTTTACTCAAAAAGAACTCGCGCAGGCTGTTGCACATAAGCCAATAAAATTAGAGCCCACACACTGGAATACAGAAAGGATTGGCTTGCCGCTGCGCGCCACAGCAACAAGTGGCGTTGAAAATAGATGTATAGATTAAAATGCGTGAGATTTATTTATGTTTTTGTTTTATTTGATGGTTGTTTTGTATTTTTATTTAAATGACAGTGAAATTATGTATTAGTTATTCTGTCATGAAAGGCCAACCTGATTTATCTGAGAGCCAGATACAGTCATCAAAAGAGCCATGTCTGGCTTGTGAGCCATAGGTTCTCGACCTCTGATCTATGACATCATTATAGACACATTACTTACTTGAGAAATTGTGTTTCTTTCACAAAATGGTCGGAATGGAAATGCAGACATGATTAACTGATTACATCATTATGTTGAAGTTGACTTAGCTGTTCGTTTCAAAATACAAGGATACAATTTTATTCACATTTTTCCCCCTTTAAATTATTTACATACAGCGGGAGGAACAGGCGAGTCCTTGAGCAGCTCTTGAAACTGTAGGAGGTAAACCAGGTGATGGTAGGTGTTTAAATATCCGTGGAAAGGAGCTAAAGCCTAATACACTCTTTTCTTTGGTAGGAAAACAGAAGGCAACACTTTTTTTAATTTGCTTTTTTATTTTTTATTTTCTTAAATTATTTTTGCAGACGTTGTACTGGCAGGGATTTTACTCTGTGTTTGTTCATTCATTTTTTTCATTCATTTGCTGAACCACTTAATCTGACTGATGTTAAAGTGAGGCTGGAGCCTATCTCAGCCAACTCTGCGAAAAGACAGGGTGCATACACTGTGAACATTTTGCAAAATATCACTGCGCCAACACATAGACAACCATTCACACTTACAGTCACACCCAGTTGTAATTGTTGGACCAGCGAATTAACCAAATGAATGTGGGGCCAGTGGCGTAGTGGTTAGGGTGCTGCGCTCGTGATCGGGAGGTTGTGAGTTTGAATCCCACTGAGACCCTCACTGTGCCAAGACCCCTGGGCAAGGTCTCAACCACAAATGTGCCTCTGTTCACCCAGCAGTATAAACGGGTACCAGTAAAAATATACTGGGAAGGTAACCTGTGATGGACTAGCGTCCCATCCAGGGGGAGTTGAAGTCCTGGTCGCTTCACGCTACGGAAACCGGGGATAAGCACCGGCCTGATGAGCCACAAGGCTCGGGTGTAAAAACCCAACAGACTTTACCTTACCATTAACCAAATGTACATGTTTTGTGTATGTCGGATGA
>CM045731.1:66063916-66068916 GCA_024760905.1 Plotosus lineatus | reverse complement strand
CAGAACTCGCAGCCGTACCTGAACAACATGACGGCCGTTGGATGTATGATGGCTCTGGCTGCCGTGTTTCCTTTGGGGATGGATGGGCTTCATGTCCGCCCCTCTCAATTTCCTGTAGTGTGCCAGGTAAACCCAAAGGAATCATAGGGAAGTTATAATATATTACGAGGGGAAAATGAACAATTCATGAAATGAATATTGAAAAATCCTGTCTATTTCTATTCTAGTTCCGCTTGTGGCTGCTCGGTCTCGGTTTCAGTCTGGCTTACGGCAGCATGTTTACAAAGATTTGGTGGGTGCACACGGTTTTCACCAAGAAGGATGAAAAGAAAGACAAGCGAAAGGTAAATCATTTCCAGATTTTTTTTTTTTTTTAATAGAGGTCATTCATGAAGAGTTTTCGTCCTGACTTCATTACCAGCACAACAGAGCTCATGTTGCCTTCTGTGAAACGTTGTGAAACTACATGGTTATAATTATAAGACGCGAAGCCTCCGACACTCTTTGTTCTTTGCTTCTCTCACTCTTTCTGTCATCCTCGTGCCTTTTCTATTCTTTTTAACTAAAGCAGGTCTCCTTCTCTGTTAAACTATATCACATCAGACCTCATCTCTTTGGCTGACCTGAGAGAAATAGGTCTCTAGGTGCCCTTGAACACTCCTAAATGAACCATTTATCGTGTGGTCCAAAGACGATGACCTTTTCACGCAGCTCTGGCTGAAACGGTTCTCTCCATCGTTCACAAAACCAACACCAATACCCTCACTTTCCTGTTAACACTGTTCAGTCGGCAGAGACGTGTTCGCCATCACGTCAGATTCTTGAGTGGCGGAATAGGACAACAGAATGAGTAGAGATAAGGCACGTCAGTAAAAAGAGATGCATTTTCAGAGATAATAAACCATTAGTGGCTATTTATGAGTATGCCTGGTTTTGGGGGACTATAGAGATTTGTCATAAATACAGCTGATACTGTCCTTAATGATGATGATGATCCATGCCGCACAGTGCCGCTGATGGAATTGTAATCACATATTCACAAAAATTCACAAGAGCCACATCACGTATATAAAAATATAAATATCAGGGTTGTTGTTGTCTGTCATAAGAGATTAGGGAAAATTCCTTCAGTCTTTTAATCTAATCTCTATCCACCTCAGTTGTGCAGTATATTTAAAATATCACCCACAAGTAGTGTACCCTGTTTTCCTGGACTGACAAAGCACGGCATGAAAAATGTGTTTGTATTTTGCGCCGTTTATGTGGGTTGCTGCTGAATGATGCTAGCGATAAACTCCTCTCTCAGTGCACCCTGACAACATTTTCTGCAAGCTCACAGATGCTGTCGTGCATTCTTACTGTCACAATGTCCCATTCTCAGGACTCTCACTATACTTCTCATCAACTTTTGCATTATTCACAGTCACCTGATGTTTGACATATACATCCTACATGACTAGAGTGCACCTATTTACAAGCACAACCTTCTGCACGCACACTTTTAAAATTATACAGTGGTACCTCACCTTACAATAGTCCCAGCAAACAAAAATCCAGGTTACAAAAAACATTTTCCAAAATTTACAAAACTCCTTACAAAACGCGCCAAACACGCCATTCAAACATTCAAACGCGCCATTGAAACATTCAAACAATGCACGAGCTGCTCTCCCATTGACTATCTTCCAACATCCCGCCCCGCTGGCCTCCCACTGGCTAGGAGGGATGACGCAGCTCCCTCCCATTGGCTATTATGGAGCTGTATGTCCATAACACCCATGATGCTCATTGCAACTTGATTTTTTTTGGCTCAGGCTTTTAACCTTACATAAACATTTGTAAGATTATAACTCTGCTAAGAAGACATGGTCAACACGAAGTAAGTACCTTAAAAGGTATGCTTTTATAATTTTTAAATGGTTTAGGGGGTGGTATTGGGGGCCTTGGAACAAATCACGCGTTTTACATGTAAATGCGGTTCTACTTACGAAAAATCGAGATTACGAAACTGCCTCTGGAACGAATTAATTTCGTAAGATGAGGTACCACTATGCAGTAAATATCCCCTCTCAGAAATCAACATCCAGGTTTAAATTTCTTCACAGATTTTTAAAATTTATTTTACTCTGGAATGGGAAAAGTTACGCCGTTAATGAATTATTTGGCACAAACATTTTTAATCCAGATGTACTTATGCATAAACTGGATCATCACCACAATAAATGCATCCACACAGGAAGCAAATATAGTGCTATCATCGCATACATCACTTCAGCCGGTCACAGATCAGGTGTCTATTATTCTGTAAAGTGACAGCTATAGTATTGACCAACTGCCATTTACCTCGAGAGACCAAAACAGTGACAGTAACACTTTTCTGCATTGTTCATTCTCAAGATTGCTTTTGTTTGTCACAAACACAGCTATCCATAACAGAAAATGTGAACAGAAGACATTGCCTCTGTAAAAGAGTAATGCTTTCAATTGAAGTCTGACAGTGGTGTAAGATATACACTCCGTACCGGGATGAATTGGCTTTGAAGTAATGGCCGACTTGTTTTCTCCTCAAGTTCTGCGTGCACAGACTGGTTATGTGGTCATAAATACTTTCCTATCCACACGGATGGTTTCTGCCAATGAGGAAGGGTGACTTGTTGGTTTTTGTGTATCCCAGCAGCATCTGGAGCCCTGGAAGCTCTATGCTACGGTTGGTGTGCTTCTGGGTATTGACATCCTGTCCCTTATGATCTGGCAGATTGTAGATCCACTACACATGAAAAAGGAGGTATGCGAGTCCTGAATTTCTCTTGACATACCGGGCTGTGTTTTGTTGCGGTCATTGAATGGGGGATTGGTGGGACTTTATAATGTTTGTGCGGAGGATTCTCAGAAGGCTGTGAAATAAAATGGGCATTAATTTTCTTGTCTCTCTGTTGTTGCTCCATTGCATGAATTGAGAAGACATTCACGAGAGAGGCGCCTAAAGAAGACTTGGACGTGTTGATTGAACCTTTACTAGAGCATTGTAGCTCTGAGAAGATGAACACATGGCTGGGTAAGCACACCTATACATATAGGAGTACATAGTAGATAGTGGGTTTTTTAATTATTTTTGCTAGAAGGTATCTAGTCATTGAGACTAATACCCTCATTTCATTGGAGCGAGGCAGGCTCATGGAAGCAAAAATGTCGTCATCCTCCAACGTTCCTCAGTAGTTCCGTCATCTTCCGTGTCATTCCATATAATTCCGGACGTATTCGTCCACTTCCGGCAGGCCAAAATCTTCCGCGAACGTGCTTTTGAACATGTTCTTCCGTGTGGTCAAAAGCAGCCACAGAATCCCCACGGAATACTCACGGAAGGTTTGCGGAATACATGCGGAACATTTGCGGAATGGTTGCGGATAACACGGCAGACTTGCGGAACACTCAAGGAAGTCACTTCCACTATAAATTATTCCAGTCATTCACTTTATTTTTTTCTGTTTTCCTGTTCATGTAATAAAGTTTTAAAGTTATAATCACTGTGGTTTGGACTTGTATGCAGGTTTTTAGTCTGGAATGATTTATTGAGGTGCAAATAAAAGAAACATATTGACATTATTGATATTAAACATATTGCACATTAGAAACATATTGTAAATTACAAACATATGTTAAATTTTAAATTTATTGTACATTATAATCATATTATAAATTATAAACATATAGTATGAATGAGAGAATGAGCTTTCTTGGTTTACTCCGCGTATCTATAGGCGGAATCAGGAGCAAATCCTTTGATCTTTGCCTATTTTTTCCTTGTTGAAACGTGGTTATGCCGGGTATTCCTCCATCATTCTTCAGTCATTCCTTAGTCATTCCGTGTTGAACATGAACGTTCCGCCTTCATTCCGCCTGTTCCGCAATCATTCCGTAGCTCTTTCTTCTAAAATGAAGTAGTGCCGTAGTCGTTCCTCAAGTGTTCTGTGCTTTCCGTGAACGTTCCGTGAATTATCGGAAGGTCTTCCTTTGCAATCCTCACTGGTTCCAAAGGTAATCCGAGTGCTTTTACGCATGTATTCCAACATTGTACCGCGGTCTTTCCATGTCTTTTCCGCACATTCCGTGAACATTCCGAAGGTGTTCCGAGGGTATAATTTTCTGTAAGTTTTTGACCCATTTTCCATGTAAAAACGGCGAAGCTCCTCCATAGAGTGAGTTCTGTGCCATTCCGCCACGATCATTGCATTCCATGCGCCAGTGAAATGGGGGTATAAAAATGGTCATGTGATTGAGAGGCTGTACATTTTCTACATGCGAGTGGCCGGACGTGTTTATTTGTTCATGCATATAAGTAACTGTTTGCTCAAGGTAGCAGTGGTTTTCATTCAATTTTCATTTTCCTACTGGTTTGCTTATTTTTTTTCAATGCAATATGAATGCAAACAGCTAAACACTGGGTTTTTTCTTTTTCTTTTTTTTTTTTAAGTGGAAGAAATTCAATTTGTACATACAACACCGAAAAGTCATGATCTGAATGGTCTGCTATTTCAAGAATAAGAAAAAATTATACTGAGATGGACAATGCTGGGACACTGGTGGCCCGGTGGTAGATTAGTGCTCCCACGGTCAGGGGTTCAAGGCCCACTATCAACAGGTTCTCACTGCTGTCCCCCAGTGCAGCTAACTGGGTTATCAAAGGCCGGTCATGTCTCTCACTGTCTGTATAGAACCATTGCTCACTTTCATAAAGCTCCATAGCTGTCAGCGTGTTTCTTCCTCGTGATGGCCTGGCGAGCTGTCCAATGTGTACTCTACCCTCGCTCAGCATTGGCTGAGATGGGCGCCATCCTCCCTCTGTCTCTAATTAGGATTAAGTGGTGTAGAAATTGTTTACTTCTGCTCACAGTGAGGACCTCACCGAAAGAATTTTTTTAATTTTTTTTTTTCTTTGAATGTTTCTGGTTTTTTTTGTTTTTTTTTAATCTTTTTGATTTTGATATACTGGAGTAATCCCA
>CM045731.1:66013916-66058916 GCA_024760905.1 Plotosus lineatus | reverse complement strand
GCATTGTGGAAAAACCCACATGAACCTGAGACTGTAGTTAGCATTTAACGCTGTACCTAGAATTGTGTGAGGCGGGATAGCGCTGGTTATTTTCGGCGCTTTCTTTTGATGTATTTTTTCCCCTTTGGTTTATAGTTAGAGATCTATATATACTGTAAATCAATTTTTACTTACTCACCCACCCACTCATTTGCTGCACTGATTAATCTTACTAGGGCCACGGCAAGGCTAAAATCTATCTCAGCCGACACCGGGTGAAGACAGGGTACACTCTGAAGAGCTAGCCAGACCAGTGCACGCCCAACGCGCACACAACCGTTCACATTCACGTCCATATCTGGGGCAAATATCATGCTAGTTTATGCTAGTTAGGAGAGAGACGGATGTCTAGGGGTGTAGTGGTTAGCTAGCATGTCCACCTGAGAGCAAAGAGGTCCTGGGTTGAATTGGATTGAGGTTTTCACTTTGGTGTCTCTTTGTGGATGGAGTTTGCATGTTCTTCCCATGCTTGGGTTGGCTTCCTGCAGGTACTCTGGCTTCCTTCGACAGTCCAAAGACATGCAAAGTAGGCTAATTGGCTCCCAGTTCTAAATTGCCCCATGTGTGAATGTGAGTGTGAATGGTCATGTGTGTGTGTGTGTGTGTGTGTGTGGATGTTGACCTTGTTATGGTCTGGCAAGCTGTTCTGGGTGTACCCTACCTTTGCCCAGTCTTGGATGAGATAGGCTTCAGCCTCCCCGTGACCCTACTTGGATTTATCAGTTTGGCAAATAAATAAATGAATTGCAGACTGCTGTCTACGTGCATATCGAAGTGGTGCTAATATAATGGCTGGTCTGTTAAATCACTTTTACTCTGTGCTACAGTCGGTGTCTTAATATACAGAAAGTCCGTACAGTGTTGGCTACGAGACTTCGAGCCTGACTCCGTGGGGTAAAATCTAGTATTGAGTCTTACATGATGTCAGATAACTCTTTGAAGATTTATCATAGCCTTATGACACATTTTGGACTTACATTTTCACAGACATTTTCTGTTTGGTGTGGATGCGATTACTCAACTATAGACACAGACATCCAGCGAACAGTTTGGGTTTGTGTGCTTTTCTGAGATCCATAACTTCAAAGAGTGCAAACTGCTGAGCTGCTAACACCATGCTGAGTGAAAATCACTGCTGTGAGCAGGATGCTACGCTCCGGCTCTATCAATCATTCCAGCTCACAAGGGCTTTCTGACTGCCTCTCGTTCTCCCCTTTCTTCCCCGCTGTCATCTTCTGCCTTATCTCTACGGGTTTCTTCATTATACAGTGAGACAAATTTGAGCCTATGTATCTCAGCCCGTACTATTGAATAAATGACTCTGATACTTTGATAGATATTGTCTGCTGGGCATTAGCAGAATATTATTTCTTTCTTATTTTGACTAAAGGGGGGCGGGGAATAAATTATTTATTTCAAAAGATTTGAAGAAAACACTACTGTGATATGCACTAAATTTGATTGTATTTTGAAACATTTCTGATGAAAGAAGTGAGGGCGGATTGGTTAGCACATCCATCTTACAGTAAAAAAGCTCGGTGGGGACTTTTTTTTTTTATAGCCTCTGCAAGTTTTCCCTGTGGTTGTCTGGGTTTCCTTTAGATACTTCCTTCCACAGTCCAAAAATATGCACCATCGGCTAATTGGCTGTTCCAATCTTCCAATTGGTGTGAGTATAAGTGCAAATACTGTATTTGACGTGATAGGCGCCCAGGGCGCTTTAAAAATTGGAGTGGGTGGGCGCTTGTTAAAATGTTACCAGCGGAGTGGAACGGTAAGTGCTTATTACCATCGAGATGGAAAACATGAATAATAACAGAACAATAAAAGAGTTTTACTGGTATTTTTGTTATTCATTTTGTAGTATCAACCAAACTACTTACAAGAAAGCTGGAAATAAACAGAAAACAGCATAGTTTGTATTAAAAAAACAAAAGACACCTTACTTTTCCCTCCCAGTCTTCTTCTTCTTTTCCTTTTGGCTGTTCCTTTAAACATTTTCATGGAAGTAAAATCGAGTCAATCAACACGAATGTCAACTTTAGCACATGGCACGTCGAACCAATCAGCACGAACATAAACACAAGCACACGAGCAGGAACATGCTTAAATGTATGAAGTTAGTGAGCAGGAGAATCGGGTGAAAAATACTCATCATCACTTTCTGATAGGTCCATAGCTGGTTCATCGCTCCATTCATTCAGAGCATCCCATAGTTTGGCTGTAGCAGTTTCTAATGGTTCATCGGTTGTTGGACATTTACCAAGAGAACACAGCAAAATATTTTCCTATTTTTCAAAGCATGGCAGAACAATCAAATGTTTTCTTACTGATGAATATTATAGACATTCTCCAGTGGCAGGGGGTCTTGAAATACCGTGTAAACTCACTTTTACAGGCAGGGAATGCCTCATTTTACCGTTACAGAGATTGATCTACCATTTTGCTCCCAGTACACATGGGCGGTTATTATACACAAGATAAAAAACTTGGGGGTGGGGGGGGCCTTATTAGAGCAAGGCTCTTATAATGACAAATACGGTGTGTGTGTATGTGTGTGTGTGTGTGTGTGTGTGTGTGGGTGTGGGTGTGTGTGTGTGTGTGTTGGCCCTGCAATGGGCTAGCAAGCTGTCCAGGGTGTACCCGGCCTTTGTCCAGATTATTATTATCCAGATTATTATCATTAAGTGGTTTGTTCATCAAATGAACTCATGAACGTTTGAGGTGAGCAGTCAGGTGTGGTGATAATGTCATTTGTTTTTGTTTGCATAGTCTTGTTGCAAAGTTTGGTAGTACAGCACAATCAGCTCACTATACTACTGCAGGGCCAACACACACATATACAATCGTTCACGCTCACATCCACACCGAGGGTCAACCTGGACCAGTCAATGCGACTACTACACCTGTCTTTGCACTGTAAGAGGAACCTGAAGTACCTATAGGAAACCCACACACCCAGATAGAGAACCTGCAGACTCCAAATAGAATCTAGCAATCCTAGGACTTGAACCCAGGACCTTCTTGCTGCGAGGAGGATGTATTAAGTACTAGCCCACCCTGTTTGTTATATATGAGAAAAGCTTTCGGCTGGTTGTTTGTGAAAAGGACTTAAAAAAAAAGTACTGTCATTAGAAATTTTTGTCACTCCCCTTTTTCCCGTTACACTGAAAAAATGATATTAATGAGAAATCCGATGCAGCCGTACTGTATGACGCAGTTGAAACAAGGCCAGTGACCAATCGCTAGCGCTGAAAATGGTATTAGCATGAAAGTTTAATGAGTGGAAGCAGAGTATAGAGATAAGAAGCTCAGATGGCTCGACTGACTGAGGCTATAAAGTGCTGCTGCATCGCTCCCTGTAGGTAGTCAACAGAAAATAGTGCCCATATGTTAATGAATGATGACTAAGCTTTAAAAAAATCAGCCCAAGATTCATTGCCCAGCAAATCTTGGCTCGCATGTTAATTATTAAGATTAATCCTGAAGTCGTTCTGGGTGGATATTTCCTTTAATTATTGATTAATTACAGTAGGGATTCTTAGTTTTTCAAGTCATGGAAACCTCAAAGCAGAACATTTCTGAAATAAGTCTGGCTCTGTTTCAGTCGTCACTGATGAGGATACACATTTATTGGTCAATTTATGATTAATGATTTCGCCTCGAATGACCAGTGGCTCATGACCTGTGCAGTAAAGCGTGGTGATTTAGTGATGTTGTCCAGCACCTTGTGTCCTGTCCAAATAAATTCTGATCCACAGCAAAAATATCACCTCCTGTTAATGTCAGGCTATTTCTTTCCTGCCACTTTGGATGAAATGGTGTTTGTTTTGTCGAGATGACTGACCATGGGTCAATACTTATTGATTCACCTTGATCTTGACCTTCAGTTTTATTGTTCTCCTCTGTCTGTGTGGCATGTGTCCATTCTTTCAGGTTTTGTGCATGATTACAGCTCCTGTCACCATGATCCTGTCCTCCAAGCAGGACGCCTCATTCGCTTTTGCCTCTCTCGCTATCGTGTTCTCCGTTTACATCACTCTAGTCGTGCTCTTCGTCCCCAAGGTAAAAACTCAAGATCGTTATTATGAATAACGCTCTCTAGTGTGGCTATTATAGAGTGACCTCCGGCATCAGTGAGCATATCCAGCCTTAAGATGAGAAATCTATCTAGCATAGAGATCACATTGTATTGTATTTTAGCTTAGCATTACCTCAGGCTATACAGTCTATCAGTACGTATATCTGTTTATATATACAGTACAGTCTAAGGCAATGCTAGGCTAAGCTAAATGTATTCATTTTTATGTACATGGTGCTGTAGATGCGAAGGTTAATCACACGTGGCGAGTGGCAATCCGATCAGCAGGAGACCATGAAGACTGGTTCGTCCATGAATAACAATGACGAAGAAAAATCCCGCCAGCTGGAGCGAGAGAACAAAGAGCTGCAGAAGATAATCCAAGAGGTAAACTGTATCCATCCATCCATTATGTATACTGCTTATCTGTCAGGGTCACGAGGGGAGGAGGGGTGTTTCTGGTGCCAGTCCCACCTGATTTTGGACGAGAAGCAAGGTTCACCCTTCACACCTTTTAGATAGTTTACCATAGCCGTTTGGGTCTTTTTTTTTCCACCCACTGTCATATCTCCAAATGGGGTGTTTAGTACGGTACATCCACCTCACACCAAGAAGATCCAGGGTTCAAATCCCACGCTTGGCAATGGTGTTTCTGGTTGGATATTACGTGTCCTCCTTGTGCCTGCATGGGCCTCCTCCAGGAAATCTGGTTTCCTCTCACAGTCCGAAGACATACACCTTTGGCTAGCTGCCCCTAGGTGTGCGTGGATGAGATGGCTCTTGGATGAACTGGCGAGCTATTTAGGGAGTACCCTGCCTTGAAGTTGAGTTGGCTGGGATAGGCTCTCACCTCCCCGTGACCCTAGTAGAAGTAAACAGTTTAGTGAAGGAATAAATGATATCTCAGAATAATTGACTGCACTTGGATTAGTTTTGTGGTGACACACTTTATACAAAAAAGCAACTGTTTTCAGATCCAAAATGGCTTCTTATGCCACAGTGTCAGAAATCACATGAGCAAATTTGTTCGAGATCATCATCAACTCGCCAAGACTTGTGGCACATGCATGATGAATCAATGAACTTGTAGCGCAGAGCTCACCTACTTTAGTCGTAGCCAGTTCCCACCTGTACACTTTTACTATGATGTTGGGTGATAGCAGTCATGTGCTTTCTCCATGGAGGCATGTAATACTGCATGCAATCTGCATCTTTTTGAACTGCTGCACATGTATATTCAGGGCCGGCCTAATACAATCGGCGGTAAAGTTCAATCCGTCTCTTGAATGCATGGAATCACAGACACCCATAATTGGTGTAGGATTGTTTATGTGACAAGAACGCCATCCAAATGCCATCCCTCGCTCCCTCCCATAAGAGCTCGGTCGGTCACCTCCTTTGGATCCCTGGCTGTGAGTGGCTGTGTGAATCCACTGGATTCACCTTCGTGACACACCTTGCCGGTGTGTACCTTAATTTTGAACAAAATGTGTCTTGTAGCTCAAGAACAAATGAAAAAAAAGTATAGTTCCAACCCCCAAAATGTTTTGTGTTCATGTTATGAAAGAACCATCTCAAAAATTCAAACAAAGCACGACTTGCTTTCCCAAAATCCCGCCCCGCTGGCCTCCCATTGGCTATCTCCCAACATCCCGCCTCGTTGGTCTCCCATTGGCTAGGAGGGATGATGCAGCTCCCTCGCATTGACTATTATGGAGCACCCATATTGCTTTTTGTGTAAAAGACAGAGTTACTGTTGTTTCATGAGTTTTTCGAGTGTGCTCATTGCAACTTTATCTTTTAGCTCAAGCTTTTAACCTTGCCTCTAACATTTGTAAGATTAGAACTCTGCTAAGAAGACATGGGACATTAGGGGACATACATAAGAAGACATTAACACACGCGTGCACACACACACACACACACACACGCACACGGGAGTGTGCGCGATTCCCAGTGCAAGTGAAAAGAAGAAGTGGGCTTGTGGCATGCGGTTGAGTGATATCACAAAGGAATATGGCCAAACCCATCTCCTATTGGTACGATATTGAAGTAGAAGGAGACCTTTAATGGTATCCTTTTATAATTTTTTAAAGGTTTTGGGGGTTGTATCGGGGGGCCTTGGAACGAATCACACGTTTTATATGTAAAATGCAGTTCAACTTGTGAAAAATCCAGGTTATGAAAAAGGCCTGGAACAGATTAATTTCATAAGGTGAGGTACCACTGTACTAATTGAAATTGCCACTAGGTGGGAACATGTGAGAATTCTTTTGCCCTGTGATATGGACATCAGTAACATGCCTTCCTGTCCCACATGCCTTATCTTCCATCATACGCCCTGATCACGAAAAATAAATGATGAGATTAAGCATTTATCTCCATTGTTTGCTTTTTCTAACAGAAGGAAGAGCGTGTGTCCGAACTAAGGAACCAGCTCTCCGAACGCCAAGCCTTGCGCTCTCGAAGACATCCGTCATCCACCAACCTGAATCACAGCACCCATCCTCTTCCAATCAGTCACACCGACTCCAAATCGCTTCTCCCTCCACCTGGGTATCCTCTTCCCACCTCGGACAATCACTCTCTTCCTCCAACCTTCTCAAATTCTACAAGGGTTTACCACCCAGACGACAAGATCACCCGCAACAACTGCCACCCCAGCCGCCTGCAACTCCTCTACAAGTGAGGCAACAAAACACTAACGAATGTTGCAGGAAGAAGACCCGAACAAAACACGGGAAGGGGAACAAATTTGTTTATCATCCACATGTTTCCTCATCTTATACATTGGTGTTTATCTTGTTCCCTCATTTTTAAACCTGTAGGTGAAGGAACACATAGCTGTCCATCGTGACATCATATTAAGGTCATATCTTTGAAGCTGCCTTTGCAAGTTGTTTGAGAAAAGTTAGCTCGGGGAACCTTTCACGAGATGTGCAACCTTCCTTGAAAAAGCCTCCCAAGAGTGGATTATAAATCTCTAACATGAGGTATCTGGTGACGTAAATGATTTTTGAATGGCCGTCTTCATAGCTGAGCTGCCAGATCACTTAGCATGTCTCGGTATGTTTTAATGGAGCGGGATTTTTTTTTTTTTTTTTTTAATGTAGTGAATGTAAGATGTGGGCCTGAATTGGTGTGGAATCTTCCAGAACAATAATTATGATGGCTGTCATCTTCATCCTAAAGCCTTAAAGCTAAAAGCTTTTTTTTTTCCCCCCTCCATGGGACGTTTTTGAAAGGAAATCCATCAATTGTGCAGCCATGTCCTATCATCGTGACATCACTGCTCATTCCTCCAGGCGTGCAGCTGGTGATGTTGCATAATTAACCTGTAAAAAACCATTCACAAGCCCTTCTGTGCATTGTTTCACACGGTAACAGGTATTTCCTTTGTTTCCAGCCATTTCTGAGTTTTGTCGGAGACCGATGAGGTGTTCTGATCCACCTTTGTGATGGATCAATGGCTTTTAAGGAGTAGCGATCAAACATAATAAGTGTAAGTGGATCTTCAGTTAGCGGGCAAGATTTCGTAGGTCTAAGGTGTTGCTTTTATTATTCGCACTTTGAAGTTTTCAAGCACAGTGTTAGGAAGCGCCATTGCACATCCCGTTCCCAGGAATACGGGTCTATTTACGAGGAATTTAAAAAAAAAAAAAAAATCTGAAAATATTTTACATCCAGACATGTTTAGTTTTCTTTCAAGAGCTAATCTGAGCGAATGCTCAGAAATGACGTGCATTGGTTTAGGCTGCAGTTGCTTGGCCTCCCACATTTCGGCGCAGTAAACGTTCCAAAAGGTTGCAGATGTTGCACTATTGCATGTTTAAAAGCCTTTAGTGGCATATTGCAACTGTGTGATTTGATTTTTTTTTTTATTTTTTTTAGGATATCTTTCATCCTAACCACAGATGAGCGCTTTAGATTTAATCTACGAGCTGCGCTGCTATAATCCAGTTAGCATTTTAACGACACCTGCAGAAAAGCATATTCATGTCATGCAGTCCAGCAACCTTATTAAGATTTTATACTGTATTATTATCATATATTATAGTAGTATTTCTGCTGCCGCCCCGCCCCCACCCAACTCTCTAAAACCTGTATAGTTCAGTGAAGAGAGGGGATTGTTGTATGCATTAAATGACTCACAAAACAACACCCCCCACACACACACTCTCTTCTTTCTGTCACTTCTTAGTTTCCTATCAGCACAAATCCCAGTCTTGTGGTTTCGTACTGACTTTTGATGAGAAAAGGTTGAGGTAGCATTTCTGAACAGGCTCTTCCCTGTTCTGCTCTCTGTCTCATTGCATTGTGTTGTCTTTCAACGTATGGGGTGTGGATGGGGATGTGGAGGGGAATGTCGTTCTTCGTGTTTGAAATACCAGCTTGGATTCATGTCCTTTGTGACTTCTAGCTTTTAGTTCACTGAAAGCCTTTGATTGACCTCGGACTGTACAGAATCAGTACTTTAAAGGATTCTGTGCGAAACGCAACACAGTGTTATTCATCTGTTTACATGAAAATGTCTCTGACAAAGGCACATGAACAGAAACATTTTTTTATATATTTTATTATCTCATCGTCATTCTTTGATGGCAGCGTTTCTGGCATCTCGGAATCGATCGGCGATAAAACTCCAGCTGTCATCATCCAGCCGTTCTGCACACGTAAAGTGCGTACTGTACATGTTAACTGTATTCTCTTGCACATATGTTAAAAATAAGTGTGTACAGTAAATTGTATTCCCACGTGGTATTAAAAGTATATTTATATTCATCATGATATGTCACAGATGTTCAGGTTCTGTCAGATGCAACAGAGTCAGTGTCTATGGATAAATAAAGAGAATTGTTTTTCTATGGTGGACGAGTTCTTGACTTTGTTCAATTAAATGTAGCGTGCGTCTTTTATGTCCATGAGACATGTCTCTCTGGAGAAATTATTTGTCGTACCTTTACTGAAAATGTCCTTTTTGCTTTTGAACCTTTTGGGGGTTTTTTGGAGGGGGGGGTTAATTTTGGAACCTTTGTGTTACATACGTCATACAGTTTGTGTTAAAAAGATGCTATAACTTAATGAATGAAGGAATAAACAAGCAAACAAGTACATAAATAAAGAAAATGGAAACAGGAAGTGAAAGTAATACAGTATAAATAAACCTTAATAGTCAAAATGAACTTGTAAAGATAAGCAAAATGAATAAAGCTGTTAAGTAAACAAAAATAAAGCAAGTAAATAAAGTAAAATTAAATTATTAACTAAAATTAACAAGAAAAAAATGAAAAGTAAGAACATTATTATGTATTTAGTTTGTAAAAAAGGTAAATTGTTAATAAAAAGGAATAAGTTTAAAACAAGTAAACAAATAATAGTAAGAAGGTTGAATACATGTATAGGTAAATATATAAGTACTTAAAAAATTAAAAGTGATTGAAGAAATTCATGGAAAAATGTTAGATTGAAAATTTTACTTTTAAAAAATTAAAAGAACGTTAGTAAATAAAATATATAAAATAGGCTGAAGTGATGTTGGGAAATTAAATAAAATACCTAAGTAAGTATAGTTTATATTAAATTACTGTTTTATTAATTGTTAAGTTATTACATAATTTATATGTAATAAAATAAATAAATGTACGTAAAGTGTATTAAATCACTATTAAAAAATTTAAATAACTTAGAAAAATTAGTAGGTGAAAGTGATCAAATAGTTTAAAAAATGTTATTCTGTAAAGTATGTCTGTAAAATAAATACATTTCTTTGTATGTATGTCAAAAATAAATACAAAGAAATGTATATTAAATACTTACTAAAAGTATATTAAATCACTATAAAAAAATAAAAATAACTTAGAAAAATTAGTAGGTGAAAGTGATTGAATAGTTTAATGTTATTCTGTAAAGTATGTCTGTAAAATAAATACATTTCTTTGTATACATGTCAAAAATAAATACAAAGAAATGCATATTAAATACTTAATAAAAAGTATATTAAATCACTATAAAAAAATAAAAATAACTTAGAAAAATTAGTAGGTGAAAGTGATTGAATAGTTTAATGTTATTCTGTAAAGTATGTCTGTAAAATAAATACATTTCTTTGTATGTATGTCAAATATAAACACAAAGAAATGTATATTAAATACTTAATAAAAAGTATATTAAATCACTATAAAAAAATAAAAATAACTTAGAAAAATTAGTAGGTGAAAGTGATCAAATGGTTTAAAAAGGTTATTCTGTAAAGTATGTCTGTAAAATAAATACATTTCTTTGTATTTTATGTCTAAAATAAATACAACGGTTCTGACTTCTGAAAATTTTAATTTGTCTCAAGTAGAAATTTCAATTGTATACAGTTTAAACTGAACATGTTTAAATGTATACATTTTTAAAAGGCTGTTTTTACAGAACATTTTAAGTAAAAACTCGTGGCCCGCTACCCCACCCCGCATGCTTTTTAAAGTTCAAGTGCACATTTTTTATTCCACTTAAAATAATTTACATCAGGCACGTCTGAAAGGCTGCATGAGCTTTACAAATGTCACTCTTCCGAGTTCACACTGGAAATAGCATAGAGAGGTCATTCCAGCGCTGCACTGTCAAAAGTCCAGAGGGTCCCATTACCCCAAACCTGCATGAGTTTTACCGACAGTTTCACTCCCAGCATTTCTTTAAGCTGTCCTCCCTTTTACTTTAAATGCGGTCGGTTCAAAGAACATCCACACTTTTTTCAAGGTTGATACTTTCCAGACCACCTGACGCCATAGTGCGGTGGTGGCGGATGTGACCTACGGAGAAGAACCCACTGACAGAGTCAGCACATGGCAAAAGGACGGTGTTTCCCCTTTCAAAGAAAAATCACTCCCCTGATGTAGGAGATGGTGTTGAAATGGAAATTGCAGTGCTTGCTAATAAAAAAACAATCAGACCCTGACTTTAGGTTTCATGTGGGATTTTTAATGGTTGGGGACTTATGACCTAAATAAAACTTGCATCAAAATGCAAGTCATGCCTAGAAACGCTATAACTCATAACTCATGAGCTTTTATTTAGCACAGGCTGGGCCACTTTCTCGTTTTATCCACCAAAACCAGGGCAACTTAATACTCAGTTATAGTCAATTCTAGTTATTTATATAAACCACATAGATGGTTAAAAAAAAAAAAAAAAAAAAAAAAAAAAAAAAAAAAAAACATTGAGAAGTTGAGAGTTCAGGGCCTTTCTCGAGCGCCCAACAGCTTATTGTAACTGGGTTCGGAACCCAAGAAATTCTTGTTAAATAACCCGGAGCCTTAAATAATGCTGAGCCAACACTATCATATTCTAAAATGCATTACACAATTACAAACTCAGGGCAGCACAGTGGGGTCATAGGTAACACATCAGTCTCACAGCAGGAAGGTCTCAGAAAGGCCGTTTCTTTGTGGCGCTGGGTTTCCACTGGGCACCTTGGTTTCCTTAGACATTCAAAAGACATGCACATTACATCAATCAGCAGTTTCAACTGCACCTGGGTGTGAGTATGAATAGGTGTGTGTGTGTGTGTGTGTGTGTGTGAGCCCTGCAATGCAGTGCCGAGCTGTACAGGGTGTACCCCGCCTTCACTGAGCTATTGCTGAGATGCTCTCTTCATGACTCCAGTAGAATTTATTCATTTTCTGAACCGCTTAATCCTAATTATGGTCAGGGGAGGTCGGCGCCTATCTCAGCCAACTCTTGATGAGGGCAGAAACACACTGACGGCTATGCAGTGACTCTTGTCAAAAGTCAGCAATGGTTCTTTTACTTGAATCTCACACCATTGACAGTGAGAGACATGACATGGCCGGCCTTTGATAACCCAGTTAGTGCACTGAGGGGGGACAGTGACAACCTGTGGAGAATGGGACTCAAACCCCCAACCATGGGATCAATGATCCAGCACCTTTACCCCCAGGCCACCACTGCCATAGTAGAATTTAGGGGATCCGCAAATGAATGAATAAACAAATGATGTAAACTGTTTTGTTAGCCTTTGATTAGAATTTTAGATTTATTATATATTTATATTACGTTTAATTTTAAAGCATGATCACGTTCCTTCAGCACCATCAGCAGATAATTTGTAACTGAAGGATATTTAAGTTTTTAATATTTCATATTTATATACTGAGATATGAATCTTTCTTAGTTTGATTGGTTCCAATAAAATATAATTTCAAAACGTTAACTGATTCATACTCAAAATTCCATCAATAAATGTAATTCTCCAAAAAAAAAAATAATAAATAATAATAATAATAATACTGTCTGAAATAATATACCATAAAAATATTTATAGTTTCATAATAAATGGCCGAGACACGTTCTATTTATTTTTTTCAGTTTTATTCTTCATTGAGATAAAAATAAATAATAAAATGCATCCATGTAAACACACAATAAATAAACATGTTTTAAATAAATAAATAAATAAATAAGTTTGAAATATACATTTTTTTTTTTAAAAATTGTAAATGTTTTCTAGGTTTCATCTCAGCAGTAGTCAGTTGTTCTCCAGTTCACTCCTGGAAGTTTCCTCCAGTGTTGAAATAATCAGAAGTTTGTTTGCATTAATATTCAATTACATCTACATTTGTTTTAATGTAAAACATCAGTTCCTCGGTGTGGCGCCATGTTTCGGAACCTTTCCAGATTCCAAAAGGATAACATTTTGGATTTTTATAAGGAGAACGCGCCAAAGAATGTTTTGCCACTATTGGAGTCCACGTGGGCCAGCTTGTCCATTTCGGTGCTCAGTCGGTCTCCGGCCTCCAGGTTGAACGCAGCTCCCAGGTAGATGGCCCCGTACCAACGTCCGCCGGGCTGTCCGGGTGAATTCACGCAGGCCGTTTTCATGGCACTCAGAAGAGGCTTTTTTGAGTTGTAGGCCTCAGACCAGCGATTCACAATATGGCTGATGTGCATCACTTTAGCCTCGTCCTCCTCATCGCCTGCTGTGCAGCTCAGAACGTATGAGGCCTGGCTGTAGACAAAGTAGAGGCCGCTGCGGAAAATCTTGATCTCATTGTTCTCCAGTTTTAAGCCCGACGCGAACGACTGGTCTGCGTTGTCATGCCATTTCACAGATTTGTTCGAAACCTCCTTTACGTAGCGACCTTCACGGAAAGAAAAACTCAGATTAGACGTCATTTTTTTTTCTTGTTTTAAAACATACAGTATTTCTATATAGAGCTACATAATTCAGTGCGTTCCTGAACTGTGCGTCCTTGGATGTTTCATGAGTCCCGTCCTTACCTGAGAGATGAATCGCAGCCTTTGCGGTCTGGGAAATCTGCCTGAGCGCATGGTTGATTTCTGATCGAAAGAAAAGAAAAGGCAGCATTAGCATCCTGAATTTTCAGCTAAGTTTCCAGTGTTGAATTAACTCAAACAAGAGTAGAATTGAGCTCACCTTGGCTTTCGTCTGGTTTACTTTGAGTCTGGATCATGAAAAGAGCGAAAAAGGAAGACGTGTTATCGCAGAAGTAAATATTAACTCGCTATAGAGTGTCACGTCTATATTCACACATCTCACCTTGTTTTGTGTAAAGCAGACAGCAGCGGCAGCGCAGAGAGCCACAGCCAGCAGAACGCCACACGTTTTCCAAATTCTTGAAGCAGATTTGCCCTTCTCACGTACAACCATCACCCGAGGGGCATCCACATCCAGCACAACCTGACTGTCACCGGCCATCGCAGACTTGTTGCGTAGTTAGTCCTTTTGGTGAAAGTAAAAATAAAGCCTTCTTATTCCAGCTCCTGCTGATAAAATTGAGTTCAGATATCTGAACAGAGCTGGATTTGATCTTCTTGGTTGAATTTCGGTCGATAATGAAGCTCCTGTGTCCTGCGTTGCTTTTAAAATGCTGCTCTGTAGGCAGATGGGGAAACTCCACTGATGTCATTGAAAGAAACAGAGAGGAAGAAACCATGAAGTGTTTTCATTTGTGAAAGCCCACAAACACACAGAAACACCCACGAACACCCTGGTTTAGCATAACACACACACACACACACACACACACACACGCACACACACACACACTCACATACACGCACACATACACACACACATGCACAAACACACACTCAATACACATACATGCACACATACACACAAACACACACACACACACACACACACAAACACACACACTCAACACACACACACACACACTCACTCACATACACGCACACATGCACACACACTCAACACACACACACACACACACACATGCACACACACTCAATACACATATACGCTCACGCACATACACACAAACACACACACTCAACACACACACTCACATACACGCACATACACACACACAAACGCACAAACACACACTCAATACACATACATGCACACATACACACAAACACACACACACACACAAACACATACACTCAACACACACACACACACACACACTCACATACACGCACACATGCACACACACTCAATACACATATACGCCACGCGCATACACACAAACACCCACACTCAACACACACACACTCACATACACGCACACATACACACACACATGCGCACAAACACACACTCAATACACATACATGCACACATACACACAAACACACCCACACACAACCACCCACACACACATGCACACACACACACACACACACACACACACACACACACTCACATACATGCACACACAAACACACACTCAATACACATACATGCTCACGCGCATACACACACACACTCAACACACACACACACACGCGCACACACTCAACACGCATACGTACACTGAATACCATTAGTGATGTTATCTGTGTGCAAACACTAGTCCGAACCATACAGTAATAATTTCATTATGATGTCATAATTTTGTTTTAATTAGAAAAAAGGAATTGAAATTAGATAGGTGTTCTCAGTGTGGGATTTTCGACTTTTGTCTCGTGTTTTGTGCTTTCTTTTTTTTTTGCCCTTCCTCATTTCTATATTAGCTCATTTGCATTTCCTCCTGCGACCACCACCACCACCACCACCACACTCCTTAAAGTAAGTCGAATAGATTAGTCTTTAGTGTTACACTGTTTACTTCAGCATTGATTTTGTGGTGGAGGTAAACAAAAGGTTAATTGAAAATCTTTTAGTGTGTGCTTACAAGAAAACCTCAAACAAAACATTAATTCATTCATTTGTCGAACCATTTAATCCTACCAGGGGTTTTATAGAGGCTGGAGCCTATCTTAGCCGATTCTAGGCACCTAAATACACACACACACACACAATCATTCACTCTCACTCTCACACCCACAGGCAATTTGGAACAGCCGGTTCACCGAATGTGCATGGTTTTGGGACTGTGACAGATAAACAGAGTACCCGGAGGAAACCCCACGCAACCAACCGAAGCGCATGTAAACGCCACACAGAAAAGCCCGAGCCCGAAACCTTTTTGATGTGAAGCTGTCTAATTTTAAAGTTGTTTATCTTTTTATAGTAGTTTGGAAAAAAATAAGCGTGTATAAAAGCCTACACACTCCAGAGTATAACATCCGCCATACATCACATTCTTACCCGGGCTTGTTATTGTTGTTTGGTTTTTTAGAGTTTTCATATGGAAGTGGAATTGTTGCTCACATTTATATGAAATGTAATACATGTATGCAAATGTAAACCGACAACATAAAAATATGAAAATTCTTGTATTACAAACCTATGAAGTGAGCTGAAAAATGAGCGGCGTTATAAGAGAAGGTAACAGAAGAGTAGCACGTCCCCACACACTCACTGCGTGACGACCGAACCTTTATAATCAGCAAAACTACAGTCCTCGTTTCAGTGTCAACACCAACATACTTATATTATTTGATTCCTAAATTTCTCTGATCATGCAGGATGAGTTAACAAGAGAACCCCAACCAATTTATATTTGAGATTAATTAAATATTAATGCTGTATTTATATTTATTTTTATATTACACCGTATTATTAAGGCTTTCTTAAGATAATTTATGATGAACTTAAAGACTCTAAAGTCTTTATATTTAACCTTTCAAGAATTATTTATTTACTTGCTTATTTATTCATTTATTTATTTATTTATATGGATTGATTGATTACGGTGGAATAATAAAAAAAATATATAAATAATAAAAAAAAATTATATTGGCCATGTTTACACTCAATCATATTAAGCCTCTTTCATTTTGTTTGCTTTGAAATTACTTGACTTTTTTGTTTTGTTTTGTTTGTTTGTTTGTTTGTTTGTTTTTGGGGAGGTGCAGTGTGGAATTCCAGCAATAAATTGATTTCTAAGAAAAACTACAAATAACAAAATGCATCCTTTTAAAGACATGATAAATAAATATTGTACCTTATAGATAGATAGATAGATAGATAGATAGATAGATAGATAGATAGATAGGCAGGCAGACAGACAGACAGACAAACAGACAGATAGATAAATAGACATACATACAGACAGACAGACAGCTAGATAGATAGACATACATACAGACAGACAGACAGACAGACATACAGTTAAATAGACATACAGACAGATAGATAGATAGACATACAGACAGACAGACAGACAGACAGACAGATAGATAGATAGATAGATAGACATACAGACAGACAGACAGACAGACAGACAGACAGACCGGTCGATAGATAGATAGATAGATAGATAGATAGATAGATAGATAGATAGATAGATAGATAGGCAGACAGACAGACAGACAAACAGACAGACAGACCGACCGGTCAACAGATAGATAGATAGATAGATAGATAGATAGATAGATAGATAGATAGATAGATAGGCAGACAGACAGACAGACAAACAGACAGACAGACCGACCGGTCAACAGATAGATAGATAGATAGATAGATAGATAGATAGATAGAGTTATTAGGGTTTTTTTTTGCATTCACATTCAATTACAGTTGCAAATGTTTTAAAATTAAAAGTATAACATTTTAGATATTTATATCCAGCACAACCTGACTGTCACTGGCCATCGAAGAGTTGTTCTGTCGTTAGTCCTTTAGGTGAAAATATAATCGAATTAAAGCTCCTGCTGACCAGAATCAGAATCAGAATCAGCTCTATTTGCCAAGTCTGTGCCTACAAATAAGGAATTTGACCTCAGGTCAATGTCATTACGAGGGAACACTAAGAGGAGACCATTTATAAAACCGAAGGAAATTAATTTCCTTTCACCTTGAGAGACCTTTCAAGGTCAATCCCCAGTCCATTCATAAATCTTTCAACCAAGATCCTCTGATCTCTCTCCTTCAAGGTTGTTTCATGATTCATTTTCAGACAATCTGTAAGTGTTAAAACTGTCAAACAAGCTCTACATGGAAGAACCTGTTGCATTGTGACATAGCATTGTGCAATCGACATTTCCTGTTTATTTCTTCATAATGTATACAATACTGTGCTGTTAATACACAAAGCACATTATACTCCTGCTATATTCAGCAACTTAATCTGGAACAGCAATCAAGTGCTTCTGTATTTTATAGGCAACTAGCAAGAACATTATGCTTGGTATGAATTTAAAAACAATAGCCTTGCATTGTGCCTATTTACAAAATGCAAAATTTGTTCTTGTAAACCAATAATTATAATTATTTGTAAGTTGTAAAATTAAAAAGAAAAAAAACCCAAAAATAGTCAAAAATTAGCAAATATTTTTGTGAAACATTTTCACTTTTTTTTTTTTTTTTTTTTTTTTTTTTAAATCTGACTGTCAGAATTTCAATACTGTATTCTTGAAAAGCAAAACCTGGGGCCCCATCTGGTTTCGACCTCTTACTCAGTTTCCTTCCTTTAACTAATAATAGGGCCTTGGTGCAACAGGCAGCGGTTGGTCTGCATGTATAGTGTTTATTGTGCAATTTCTCTCAGTTTAAAACACCTGTGTGACGTTAAACAGAAATTCTCTGCTGGTTCTCATTGTACAGTGCCATAATATTTTCAAAACACTTTTAATACCAAAGTGATTGGGGGGGGGGGGGGGGGGTGATGAGGCAGTGGTTTGTCATAGTAGGATAGTAAAAGAAAATGATATTTGGCATGTTAGTCATACATTTCATCGCGGAGGACATTATACACTCCTGTCATGTTATTTTATTTACTTGGATTGATTGATGTGATCTGCTTTAGTCTGGTGATATGTTCAGGGTGTATCCTGCCTTTTGGCAAAACTCAGCTGGTATCAGCTCCAACTCTGCACAAAACTCCGGTTAAAAAGCTGGATAGATGAATGGATGGATGGCTGTAATGAAAATGACCGAGCTCCATCTCCAAATCCTCTGATAAATGTATATATTATATTAGAAGTTTGTATCTATCAGTAAGCATATATGATTTGTGAGACATAGACAATCCAGACCAATCAGTTTCCTCTAATATGCTATGTTTAAAACCTGTGGTATGACTCATTAAGCAGGAGTATCATGTTCCATGACTGGAAGACTTTATGTATGCTGGTAAGCTAATTAGATTCATTTTTAGTCAAATATGGCAATGTCAGAGTAATGGGACTGGAGATATTCGAAAAGAAAGAAGGTGTTGCAGGGACGCTTATATACCATCAGATGTGATTCTAAAGCATATTATACAATATTTTTTTGTGAATACATTAATAAACAATCCTCCTTTTATATTCAACTTTTTCACTGTATATAAATGAAAACACTGAATGTAAGTCTTTTATAGCTGTAGCCAACTAGGCTAGCTAATTTTGTTGCAACTAGTGTGTTAATATCAATATAATCACACAGGTAAGATACAGATATCTTTTGTCAGGAAAAACGCATAATAAACACTCACATATATATATATATATATATATATATATATATATATATATACACAAACACACACAGGGATCCCTCAGTTTCCGCGGTTAATTGGGACAAAGATCCCCATACGACCACCGAAATCTGTGTAGTAGGATCACCCCCCCAGACCCCCTACTGACGTATACCTACATGTGTATGTGTATATAATATCAATAAATACATATTCAGTGCTCAGTTCATTTTCTGTAACCGCTTCATCCTAATTAGGGTCGCGGGGAGGCTGGTGCCCATCCCAGCCAACTCAGGGCGAGGGCAGAGTACACCCTGGACAGCTCGCCAGGCCATCGCAGGGCGGAAACCCGCTGACTGCTTTGCAGCCTACTCTTGTCGAAAGTCAGCAATGGTTCTTTTACATGCCTCACACCATAGACAGTGATGTTGATAACCCAGTTAGCTGCACTGGGACTCGAACCCCAAACCTTTGGATCAGCGATCCAGCGCCTTATACCACTAGACCACCACTGCCCCATATTCAGTGCTATAAATGCTTATAATAACAATTAATCAATTAAAAATAATGCATAAGATGTAAATAAAATATAAATACACACACATACAGACGCGCGCGCGCACTCAGATGTACACCTCACAATGTAACTAGTTTTGATGGGAGGTTTTGGGTTGGGTTTTTTTTTTCATTAAGGTGGGGTTTTTTTTGCATAATTGGCCTTGTTTTTGCACCATTTTCCTTAACTTTTAACCATACTTTTTTAATTCAATGTTCAAATTAAATTTGATTATTCCATTATACGTATATTTAAAAAAAAAACGCAATGCACTGAAGTCACATGAATTGAAGCACGAAGTAGTGAGGACTCCCTATATATATATATATATATATATATATATATATATATATATATATATATATATATATATATATATATAGATCAAACACACGAGCTTATAGTAAAAGATAACCTCATTGGTGGAGGCAATTAAAGGCGAACCTGACAACCTATTTAAATATATATATATATATATATATATATATATATATATATATATATATATGTGTGTGTGTGTGTGTGTGTGTGTATGTATATATATATATATATATATATATATATATATATATATATATATATATAGTAAATAATATGTTTTTAAATAGGTTGTCCGGTTACCCTTTAATTGCCTCCACCAATGAGGTTATCTTTTACTATTAGCTTGTTTGTTTTTTAGCGGGATTATGCTAAACGTTATGAATTGATTTTCATGAATTTTTTTACCAGAGGTTCAGCATTAGACAAGACTCCATTGGATTTTTTTTTAATGATCTGAATGAAATTTTGGTTATGGGGAATTGCTCTGCTTGGTGGAGGATTACACTCATCAAATACTCTAGTTATAATTTGGTAAATTGGATTATGTAAGGGAAGAGTACAGTGTTGTTAAAGCTCAGTATTCACAGAAAACACCTAAAAAATCTAATAACATTATGATAAATTATTTTTGATATTATATTATATTATCCCCTGTGATAACCTGGTGAACTGTTCAGGGTGTACCTCGCCTCGACCTGGAGTTGGCTGAGATGGGCACCAGCCTCCCGGCAACCCTAATTAGGACTAAGCAGTTCATAAAATTAATGAATGGATGAATATATTATATTATATTATATATATATATATATATATATATATATATATATATATATATATATATATATATATATATATATATATTTACATTAGACTTCTGGTCTCAGTTTTTTATATACAGTAACACCTTTACCACTATCCCTGAGCAGCATTATTGAAATCAGGATGTAGGTTTCACCCAATAATTTCACCCAATAAGGGAATGAGGAAGAAACATGAGGAGGAAACACCAAATTACATAACCATACAATTAGCACATTAAGATAGTGAAGGTGTGAATGTAACGTTCAGCACTGTATCATGTTGCTAGTTTGGATTTCAAAATGTTGATGTTATATATGTGTATATATGTGATCTATAACAAAAAGAAATCAATAAAAATAAAACAGCTTTAGACGAGCCACCAGTTGGCATGTACCAGGTCTGGATTGATGGATGACTTTGAAATAAACATGCCCTGGTTCATATGGGTAGTGTAAAGCATATTTGAGCTGATGGCTGATGTATGGCCTCTGTTGTGAGATGAACTCTGAAATAAAATTTCTGTACCACTGGATACTTTGGGTTTCCCTAATAGTGCGAGTAACTAAGTATAAACACTCCCAATGACTAAGTGTAAACTTACTAATCCGTGTGTTGTAGTTTGGAAAACATAAGCCCACTCATTACACATCAAACTATAACATCCTACATACACTTCTTACTAACTAACCAGGGTGTGTTTTTTTAATCATCTTTGCATATTAAACACTTCAGTGGGTGCCGTGGCCTAATGGTTAGAGAAGCGGATTTCCGACTGAAAGGTCACTTGTTCGATTAACAGACCAATAAGAAACATATGGTCTTGAAGGGGCTTCCCCCTTCCTCCACCCTCATGGCCAAAATGCCCTTTGAGGAAGGCACCTAACCCACAACTGCTGTCTGGGTGCCACAGCATGATTGCCTATTGCGTCACGGTGTGCGCTGACATTTTATCTGAGTGTGCTGACTTTGGATGGGTGAAATGAAGAGCTCGAGTTCCCTTGTGGGACAAGAGAAAAAAAAAGTTGTTTATCATCGAATATCACATTTCTATGAAATGTAATGTGCAAATGTAAACTGCTGCCATGAAAAATTATCATTCTTTTATACCAGAAAGTATAGTCGGGTTTCCATTTTGTGCCATAATTATTAAGGTTTTCTCCATCAGGCCAAAGACATGATGTTAACTGGTCACTCTAAACTAGCCATGAGTGTGAAAGTGAGTGTTTCTGTCTGTGTTAGTCCTTCAATTGATTGGTGACCTGTTCAGGATGTACAACACCACTCACCCAAAATCAGCTGGGATTGGTTCCAGATTCCCCCATGACCTTGATGGATAAGCAGTATTGATAATGAATGGAGGGTTGGATGGATAGGCTATTGGATAGATAGATGGATGGATGGATGCATGGATGGATGGATGGATGGATGGATGGATGGACGGATAGATGGATGGATGGATGGATGGATGGATGGAAAAAAATCATGGAGTTATTTGATAGGTGGGTGGATGGATGGATGGATGGATAGGCTATTGGATGGATGGATGGATGGATGGATGGATGGGCTTTTGGATAGAGAGATGGATGGATGGATGGATGGATGGATGGACGGATAGAAAAATCGTGGTGTTTTTTAGATATGTGGGTGGACGGATGGATAGATGGATGGATGGATGAATGGATAGGCTATTGGATAGAAAGATGGATGGATGGATGGATGGCTGACTGGATGGATGGATGGATGGATGGATGGCTGACTGGATGGATGGATGGATGGATGGATGGATGGATGGATGGATGGACGGATAGAAAAATCATGGTGTTTTTTAGATAGGTGGGTCGATGGATGGATGGATAGATGGATGGATGGATGGATAGGCTATTGGATAGATGGATGGATGGATGGATGGATGGATGGCTAGGCTATTGGATAGATAGATGGATGGGTGGATGGATGGATGGATGGATGGATGGATGGATGGATAGAAAAAATCGTGGAGTTTTTTGGGATGAGATGTTTCACATTTTTGGGAGGAGTCTCCAGCTTGAGTAACTTTAAATGACTATTTATGTGGAGTCTGCATATTCTCCTCATGCTTACATGGGGTTCGTCCAGATACTACAGTTGTCTTGCAATGTCTTCTGTTTCTTATTGTTTGATCTCACACTATTCCACTTTTTACAAACCGATATTGCACTGTTATGTATGCACAAGATCGTTTCTCAGGTCACAAGGTCTTTTTTTTTTGTTATTGTAAGAAGGCATAGAACTAAAACAGGATATAAAGCAGGTGAGAAAGATATACTAGGCACGTGAACGGAGGTGGTTTTGCCAGGAAACCATTTTATTTAGCTAAAATCAACTGATAATGGAAGATTAAAACAGCTCGACTATTCACTAGTGAATAGGCAACTTTGAGGAAGCTCATTTAAGGAAGTTTTAATTGTCTGGGATTTTTATGCTGATGTTTTTAATTGTGCTAATCATGTTTTGTGACAGATTCAATGGATAATCTCATTATGGAGAGCAAAAAACATTGAAATATTCTGAAGATGTGGTTTTGCTTGTTTGTTTGTTTGTTTGTTTGTTTGTTTGTTTGTTTGTTTGTTTTTGACCTTAGTCACTGAAAACAAAGATAAGGAAAGGCATTTATTTTTAGCTTTGTGATTATGCAAGAATTGCTTATGAAATTTGGGTTTAAAAAGAGAACATTACAATTAAAGAGACAGATATATAACAGAAAAAGAAAGGAAAGGAAAAGTCGAAAATACAAAAACAATATATTTTTTAAAATGTTGTCAGGTTTTTTGAGCATGTAAAGGAGTTCAGTTGGGGAAAGTTGGAGTAAATGACGCGATCTTCTGGTGCTGAGTGATGGCCTGAGTACACCAGTTCCATAGAATCTCACTGTGGTTCATGTGTGTTGCTGTGAACAACCCGAATGTGGAACTGAGTAATTTGGTAATGACATGCTTCTACTGTGTGGTTTCTCCACTACATATTTCAATTCTGATAACATTTTATTAAAGATCATATCAAAGCAGATTATCATTGTGTCTTTTTGGCATTGTTGTTGTTGTTTAAAATACTGTACATTGAAGTGTATGATGAAGTTTTAGAGAATCACACATAATGCGTTTTAACACAGGTTGTGGGCGGAAACTAAACTGATGGTGTGAAATAGATGTAAACTTCCGTAGAACGGCTGAAAGTGGGACATTTTTAAATAGTACAGTGGAGAACCACTTTTCTCTAAATGTGATGAAAAGAACTAGAAAAGATTGGGGACTTGACGAGGGAGAGCCCCGTTTCTTTTTTTTTCACATTTTGGTTCTATATCTATAGAGTTACTGTGGTGACTGTGGGTTAATATTCGTATTCATATTATTATTGTTATTAGTAGTAGTAATAGTAGTGGTGGTGGTGGTGGTGGTGGTAGTGGTGGTATTATTATTATTATTATTATTATTATTATTATTATTGTTGTTGTTATTGTTATTATTATTATCATATATTATTATTAATAATATTAATAATAACAATAAAAATAATAATAATAATAATAATAACAATAATAATAATAATAATAATAATAATAATAATAATAATATATGAAGAGAAGAAGAAGAAGAATTGTTGTTGTTATTATTATTATTATTAGTAGTAGTAGTAGTAATAGTAGTAGTAGTAGTAGTATTGTTGTTGTTGTTGTTCTGTTGTTGTTATTGGTAGCAGTAGTAGTAGTAGTAGTAGTAGTAGTAGTATTGTTGTTGTTGTTGTTGTTCTGTTGTTGTTATTGGTAGCAGTAGTAGTAGTAGTAGTAGTAGTAGTAGTAGTAGTATTGTTGTTGTTGTTGTTGTTCTGTTGTTGTTATTGGTAGCAGTAGTAGTAGTAGTAGTAGTAGTAGTAGTAGTAGTATTGTTGTTGTTGTTGTTGTTCTGTTGTTGTTATTGGTAGCAGTAGTAGTAGTAGTAGTAGTAGTATTGTTGTTGTTGTTGTTGTTCTGTTGTTGTTATTGGTGGCAGCAGTAGTAGTAGTAGTAGTAGTAGTAGTAGTAGTATTGTTGTTGTTGTTGTTGTTCTGTTGTTGTTATTGGTAGCAGTAGTAGTAGTAGTAGTAGTAGTAGTAGTAGTATTGTTGTTGTTGTTGTTGTTCTGTTGTTGTTATTGGTAGCAGTAGTAGTAGTAGTAGTAGTAGTAGTAGTAGTATTGTTGTTGTTGTTGTTGTTCTGTTGTTGTTATTGGTAGCAGTAGTAGTAGTAGTAGTAGTAGTAGTAGTAGTGGTGGTGGGGGTAGTAGTAGTGGTATTATTATTATTATTATTATTATTATTATAATCTCCTGTCATATAATATACTTGATAATATACTATTTGTAACATTATCATTGGAAATTTAAGGCAAGGTCAGTTCAGGTGAGTAAGGCAAGGTTATGAGAAGGTGAATTAAGGAACTGTAATGTGGGGTAGGTTCAGGTAAGGAAAATGTAAGCTAAGGTGAGGTGAGGTAAGATAAGGTAAGGAGAACATGAAGTAAGGAAAGGTCTTCTTCTTTTCCTTTTGGCTGTTCGCTTCAGGGGTCGCCACAGCGAATCATCTGCCTCCATCTCACCCTATCCTCTGCATCTTCTTCTCTTACTCTAACTACCTTCATGTCCTCCTTCACCACATCCATAAATCTTCTCTTTGGTCTTCCTCTCGACCTTCTGCCTGGTAGTTCTAACCTCAGCATCCTACAACCAATATACTCACTATCCCTCCTCTGTACATGTCCAAACCATCTCAATCTAGCCTTTCTGACTTTGTCTCCAAAACCTCTTACATGTGCTGTCCCTCTGATGTGCTCATTCCTGATCCTATCCATCTTCGTTACTCCCAAAGAGAACCTCATTTTCAACTCAGGTACATCCAGCTCTGCCTCCTGTCTTTTCCCCAGGGCCACTGTTTCGAAACCATACAACATTGCTGACCTCACACCATCTTGTACACTTTTCCTTTCATTCTTGCCGATACCTTCCTATCACACATCACACCGGATACTTTTCTCCAACCATTCCAACCTGCCTGCACACGCTTCTTCACCTCTTTTCCGCACTCTCCATTGCTCTGGATTGTTGAGCCTAAGTACTTAAAGTCCTCCACCTTCTTTATCTCTGCCCCCTGTAACCTCACCGTTCCTCTTGGGTCCTTATCGTTCACACACATGTATTCTGTCTTACTGAGGCTAACCTTCATTCCACTCCTTTCCAGGGCATACCTCCACCTCTCTAGATTTTCCTGCACTTGTTCTCTGTTTTCACTACAGATCACGATGTCATCTGCAAACATCATAGTCTATGGTGATTCTTGTCTAACCTCGTCTGTCAGCCTGTCCATCACCATAGTAAACAAGAAGGGTCTCAGAGCTGACCCTTGATGCAGTCCCACATCCACCTTGAACTCTTCTGTCATACCAACAGCACACCTCACCACTGACTTACATCTCCCATACATGCCCTGCACCCACATACTTCTCTGCCACTCCAGACTTCCTCATGCAATATCACAGTTCCTCTCTTGGCACCCTGTCATATGCTTTCTCCAGATCCACAAAGGCACAATGCAGCTCCCTCTGACCTCCTCTGTACTTCTCTATTAACATCCTAAAGTAAGGAAAGGTAAGATAAGGAAAAGGTGAGGTAAGGCAGGGAACGATGTGGTAAGGTAAGTAAATAAAAGGGGGAAAAGGTAAGGAAAAGGTGAGGAAAGGCAAGAGGACATGTATTTAAATCAGGGGGGGAAAATCTTCATTCAGTATTTTTCAATTATCTCACAGTCTCTTATAAAGAGAAAGAGAAAATAGAGTTTGATAAATTCCACAGTATTGAATGGGGTAGCCGTAGCTTAATGGTTAGAGAGGTGGCTTTGAGACTTAGAGGTCACTGGTTTGATTCCTGAATCAGTAGGATAAATGTGTGGCAGTTTGGGAGTGAGCAGAGTACACCCTGGACAGCTCTCATTGGACCGATTCACAGCCGAGTGCTAAGCAGCCGGGATGAAAACCAAGACCTCCGAGTCCAAGGCAATTGTTCTCAGCCAGAAAAGGGTGGAATGCACCCTCCGGGTATGGAATGAAGTCCTTCGCTAAGTGCAGGAGTTTAAGTATCTTAGGGTCTTGTTCATGAGTGAGGGAAAGATGGAGCAGGAGATCGACAGGCGGATCTCTGCAGCCTCTGCTGTACCGGTCCGTCATGGTGAAGAGGAAGCTGAGCCGCAAAGCTCTCAATTTACCAGTCAATCTACACTCCAACCCTCACCCATGGACACGAGCTTTGGGTAGTGACTAAAAGAGCAAGATCGCGGATGCTTCCTTCACTGGATGGCAGGGCTCTCCCTTATAGATAAGGTGAGATGTTTAGACATGTGGAGCAAGCTCAGAGTACAACCACTGCTCCTCCTCGTTGAGAGCAGCCAGTTAAGGTGGCCTGGGCATCTGGTTAGAACGCCTCCCAAAAGCCTCCTTGGTGTGGTGTTTTGGGCATGTCCAACCAGGAAGAGACCCCGGAGTCTGGAGGGATAATGTCTCTCGGCTGGTGTTGGAATGCCTCGGTGTGTCTGCAGAAGAACTGGAGAATGTGGCTGGGGAGAGGGATGTCTGGTCCTTATTGATTAGGCTGCTGCCCCCACAACCTGACCTCAGATGAAGCGGAAGATGATGATGATGATGATGAAAGTGATGATGATGGTGATAGGTCAGAGCTGCTGTTGGATTCAAGGCTAAACAATATGAGCTATAACTTCTTTGTGGTGGATATCATCATGGAATGTGACATCATCAATATGACAGCACATATGTTGGAGTGTGTGTGTGTGTGTGAGTGTGTGTGTGTGTGTGTGTGTGTGTGTGTTGTGTATGATGGACACAGTGGATCAAGTGTGTGCGGGAAAGACAGGAAATGTCATTGTCCAGATATGATGATGAGTAACTGTGCTTCCTGCCATTGTGCACTGCTATGCTTCTGTGTCACAAGCTTGCAGGCATATGAGCAATGTGTATATGATATTGCGCCATGCCACAAGGACTCACTCAATGTGTAGTGCAATTATGAAAAATTAAATCAAGAAAAAAGGCTGCTGCTAAGTGCAATCACAGCTCTTGAAAAGAATTTAGATGTGTGAATTTTTTTATGTTTTGTTCAGAAAGAAAGAAAGAAAGAAAGAAAGAATGGAATGAGTGAGTGACGACTGATGGGAGTGAGGAATGGATGACGTGAGTGAGTGAGAAAGGAAGGGATGGAGGGAGTGAATGAGTGAGTGACTGAAGGATAGAGGGGGAGGGAGTGAAGGATGGCGGAAGTGAGTTAGCAAGAGATATGGAGGGAGGGAGGAATGGAAGGAATGAATGAGTGAGTGAAGGATGGAGTGAGTGAGTGAGGAAGGAAGGGATTTAGGGCGGGGTGAAGGGACAGAGGGAGTGAATGAGTGAGTGACTGAAGGATAAAGGGGGAGGGAGTGAAGGATGGCAGAAGTGAGTTAGCAAGAGAGATATGGAGGGAGGGAGGAATGGAAGGAATGAATGAGTGAGTGAAGGAAGGAGTGAGTGAGTGAGGAAGGAAGGGATTTAGGGCGGGGGGAGGGGACAGAGGGAGTGAATGAGTGAGTGACTGAAGGATAGAGGGGGAGGGAGTGAAGGATGGAGGAAGTGAGTTAGCAAGAGAGACATAGAAGCGATGAGAGAATAGAAGGAATGAATGAATGAGTGAGTGAGTGAGTGAGTGAGTGAGTGAGTGAGTGAGTGAGAAAGGAAATGATGGAGGGAGTGAATGAGTGAGTGACTGACGGATGGAGGGAGTGAGTTCGCAAGAGAGATATGGAGGGAGGGAGGCATGAAAGGAATGAATGAGTCGGTGAAGGATGGAGTGAGTGAGTGAGGAAGGAAGGGATTTAGGGAGGGTTGAAGGGATAGAGTGAGTGAGTGAGTGAGTGAGTGAGTGAGTGAGTGAGGGCTGTAGGGAGTGACTAACTGAGTGAGTAAAGGATCGAGTGACTGAGTGAATGATGGAGGGAGTAAATGAGGACGGGAGGGTATGGAAGAAGGAATGGAGGGAATAAACGTGTGAGTGAGTGAAGGATGAATGGGGTAGTGAAGGATGGAGAGAATGAGTGAGTGAATGAGGAAGGGAGGAAGGGATGAAAGGAGTGACTGATTGAGTAAAGGATGGAGGGAGTGAGTGGGTGATTGAGGGAGAGAGGGAGGGAAGGAGGGATAGAAAGAGGAAAAGGTGGTGGGAAAGATGAGAGGAGTGAGTGATGCTTTGGAAATGTTCTGATTGTCATTCATTCATTTTCTGAACAATTTAATCATAATTTAGGGTCGCCGGGAGGCTGGAACAAATCTCAGCCCACTCTGGACGAGGGAAGAGTACACCCTGGACAGCTCACCGGGCCATCACAGGACACAAACATACTGACAGCATCCCAGTATCCCACTCTTTACGAGTGACAGCAATGGTTTTCGCGCATGCCTATGATACCCAGTTGACAACTTGGTGATCATGGGGCTTGACTCTCAGATGAGTCATTCTGATTGTCCTTCCTTGGGGAAAAAAATAAATAAATAAATAAATAAAGCTTTAAATGTCTAAACTAAAACTTCCGCCATGTCTTAAATCATGAAGGAAATTCTGCTCATCATTGGAATGTAGTATTTTAGTGACTCAGTTGCGTCCACACTTCCTACTTTCTCTTACTCTTCCTTTATTACTTTTAAAAGCGCTTTATGCCAAATCAGGGGGAATATCATAGAAACAAAATAACACAGCCTGTGATTTTCTGGTGTTGCACTTAAAATATTCTTTCGGTTTTTTTGTACAAAACTTTGCAATTATAAGAGTGAAAATCTTTTCATGTTCAAGTGATCCAATACCGTTGTAATTTTTTTTTTTTTTTTTTTTTTTTTTTTTTTACATAACACTAATGTAATTTTATTGAGGGGCGGAGGTGGCCTGGTGGTAAAACGTGCTGGATCACTGATCCTAGGGTTGGGGGTTCGCGTCCTACACTCCACAAGGTTGTCACTATCCCCCTAGTGGCGCTAATTAGGTTATCAAAGGCCGGCCATGTCTCTCACTATCTATGGTGAGAGGTATATGTATAAGAACCATTGCTGACTTTCGTAAAGAGTAGCTGCGTCGCCGTCGGCGTGTTTCCGCCCCTTGCTAAAGGGTTGTGTCAGGAAGGGCATCCGACGTAAAAAACCTATACTAAATCAAACATCTCAATCATTAATATGATTTCCATGAAACTGGAGGCAAAGATGATTCGGTGTAGCGACCCCTGTAGGGAACAGACGAAAGGAAAAGAAGAAGAATGTAATTTTCTTATTGTTATTATATAATTATATAGTATTAGCAGTGTTATTACTAATACTACTATTACTACTCTTACTATTGCCGCGCTATCTCTCACGCATAGGTCAAACTGCCTAATCCTACTCGGGTTGCAGGGAGGCTAGAGCCTATCTCAGCCAAGACAGGGTACACCCTGAACAACTTTCCAGACCACTGCAGGTAAATAAATAAATAAATACATAAATGGGGGGAGCAGTGGTGGCCTGTTGGTAAAAGTCCTGGATCACTAATCCTAAGTTTAGGGGTTCGAGCCCCGCTCTCAATAGGTTGTCAATTTCCCCCCCAGTTCAGATAACTGGCTGAGGCCATGGCTAACAAGGACCAATGGTGATTTTCGACAAGAGTAGCTGAATAGCCATCAGCCTGTTTCCGCCCCGCGATGGCCTAGCAGGCTGTCCAGGGTGTACTCTGCCCTCACCCGGAGTCAGCTGGGATGGGCGCCAGCCTCCCCGTGACCCTAATTAGGATTAAACAGTTACAGAAAGTGAACAAATAGGGGGCTTTTCCTTTGAAATAAGGTGAGAAGCTCAGCCATCCGGGATAAACTTGGAGTAGAACCGCTGCTCTTCAGCCTTTGACAGGAGCCAGTTGAGGTGGCACGGGCATCTGGTCAGAATGCCTCCTGAACGCTTCCCTGGTGTGGTGTTCCAAGCATGTCCAACTGGGAAGAGACCCCGGGGTTGACCTAGAACACGCTGGATGGACCATGTCTCTCGGCTTGTCTGGGACCGCCTCAGTGTCCCCCTCGGAAGAGCTGGAGGAAGTGGCTGGGCGGAGGAACGTCTGGACCTCACTGCTTAGGCTTCTGCCCCCGCGACTCGACCCTGGATTAAACGGAAGAAGATGAGATGAGATCAGATAAATAAATAGTTTTATTTGTCAGTTTTTGTTTTGCCTTTTGTTGCTTTTGACTAGTTAATATGAATAAAGTAAATGAATAAATAAACTTATATTGTTTGAACTGTTAAATAAACACAAATATGCAAACTAATAACAAATAATCTGTAAATAGTGCTACTTTTTGTGATTATTTTTTTTATATTCTGTAATAATCTCACAATAATAATAATAATAATAATAATAGTAATAATAATAATAATAATAATAGTGGGGCCGGTGGTGTAGTGGTTAGGGTGCTGGGCTCATGATCGGGAGGTTGTGTGTTCGAATCCCAGTTAGACCCCCACTGTGCTAAAACCCCTGGCCAAGGTCTTAACCACAAGTGTACCTCTGTTCACCCAGCAGTGTAAATGGGTACCAGTAAAAATATACTGGGAAGGTAGCTTGCAATGGACTAGCGTCCCATCCAGGAGGAGTTGAATTCCTGGTCGCTTCACGCTATTGAAACCGGGGATAAGCACTGGCCTGATGAGCCACTGGCTCGGGTGTAAAAGAGCCCAGCAGACTTTACCTAATAATAATAATAATAATCATCATCATCATCATCATACTTTCGGGAGATGGGCACCAGCCTCCCCACAACCCTAACTAGGATTAAGCGGCTTAGAAAATGAAAGAAATGAATGTTATAGCACATTGAATCTCTGAAGTCCATAAAATCCGGAGGTACTTAGGTTTCAGTGTGGTTGACTCTGGTGTGTGTGTGTGTGTGTGTGTGTGTGTGTGTGTGTGTGTCGATGGGACTTTCCCTTCTCTGCCCCGGTTAACACTGGTTTTGAGACAGGTGGAGGCATTACCTGAGGAATGGAGGGGGAAGCGAAACTCTCGGGGTATGAAGGAGTGTTTCTGTACTCACTCATACATGCGAACTATTTGATCTGTTCTGCACAGGCAAGCCCCTTTAATTTCCCCTTTCATGGAACATATGAGTTTATACAGAGAGGTATGCAATGAAATAAGCTCAGATAAGGATGAAAAAGGGTTCGAGAGTATTTGTGAAGTCAGTTGTACGATTCAAAGCAAGATTTCCCAAATCTGCCAGATTTGATTCACTGTTTCCATCTCTGCTGACCCATGTAATTTCCCAGCATCCCCAAACTGAACACTTATAAAATAATTTTTGAAAATGTCTTTATAGTCCCCTATACTATATTGTGTACTCTTATAAATAATAGGAGATCATACTGTTACATTATCACTTTATGAGCAGTAGAAGGTTTACATTACAGCTTTTCACCTTCATAAGCCTTCTTTACTTTTAATGGTCCTGCTTTACAGTTTCACCTCAGATGACCTATTTCTCATGATCAAATAAATAGATCCAGATTCGTTCACAACAGAACACATTTCTTACTACCTGTAGGCGGCAGTGTAGTTACTGCACAATAAAATCCAGAGTTGTGTTGCGTGAGACCACAGTACAACACCTCCAGAGCTGGAGTTTCCCCGTGTGTAAAACTCTACAGTCTACACACAGACCACTCAGAGTGGATTTCCACCCATATTTCGAAGGAAAGTGTGTTTTCCCTTGTTGACAATATAGCATTTTCTAATCTTGTAATGCTATGCATGAATGCTAATTCATGGTATCTCACATGCTAATTAAGTACTTGAGCTGATTTTTTTGAAAAATTCTGAGGTTCTTAAATGTGGGCACGAACTGGCAGGTGACAAATAAAAGGAAAATCTTCAAAAAAAGAAGTTCCTTCTTTATGCCTCACCATTATCGTTAATTGAATTTCTTTTCTAATGGGTGTGGTTCTTACCAGATGACTCTGTGCCATTCAGACAGCACAGCACAAGAGACTGGTTTAGTGACATTAAAAATGTTCAACGAGTGTCCCTTATAATGATTTTTCCATGATACGAGCTTCGAACCCACCAAAAAAAAACATTTCACACCTCTCCAGGCACCCTACATGTGACTATAAATAGTATTCACTGCACTTCATATTGTTTGTTCGGTGCTTTTTCCCTACAGCATAGTGCAACAATGAGAGCTCCACTGCCAACTACTGTAGTGGATGCGCAATTACACTTAATTCTAGTACAGTATGGCAAAAAATCATGTTCCCCAGCATCATACATGCCCCCCTGGCATCACACCGCCCACTATTTGAGAAGCACTGGCCTTGTGGGAGCTCACCACGAGCCTTTCCTTGCTGGCATTCGTTATGTGCACACGCACACAATTCTCCTCCTCCTTCTCTGTTATACACCACCTCCTGCCTACCCACACCAAAATCGATGATCGGAAGGGTTAGTTGACTCATTGATTATTCTTGTTTTATTATTATTTATTATTAATTATTATTAATTTTAATGTACATGTATTTTTATTATTATTATTATTATTATGTGATAAATAAAGATTAAACATTTATTTACACTGGTATTTGATTTGTAAAAAAACAAAAATACCTGGCTTTCAATATTATTGTGTTTACTTCAAAGTGTGTCTTTGGATGGCAATCTAACAAAAAAATACATTTTGTCGCAGCTTCACATTTAAAAAAAACATGACCAAATTAATTGCAGTGCTTCTCAGGGAACTTGATTTCAATTTCTCCCCTTAAAATAGATTATGACATTGATACACAAAACATTTTTCCAAATGTGTCCAAAATAAGGATCAACTGAACCAAGTCATCCTTCTCAAGGTATGATCAGTATTTCACTTCAAGGTGTCAATGTTTTTGAGCTGTCCATTATAATAATACTGTCTTCTTTTCCTTTCGGCTTTTTCCCTTTCTTGGGAGTCGCCACAGCGAATCTTATGATTCGCACATTTGATTTGGCATAGGTTTTTACGTCGGATGCCCTTCCTGTCACAACCCTTTAGCAAGGGACATTACGAAAGTCAGCAATGATTCTTTTACATGCCTAGACAGTGAGAGACATGGCCCGCCTTTGATAACCCAGTTAGCTGCACGGGGGGGGGGGGGGGGGTTTACAGTGACAACCCTGTGGGGACTCGAACCCCCAACCGTAGGATCAGCGATCCTGCGCCATATCCACGAGACCACCACTGCTCCTCATTATCATAATACTGTGTGTATTTAATATTACTCTGTACAGTATTACACAAGTGATCATCCCTCAAGGCGATGTAATGGGCCCTCTGGTGTTTATAATCTTCAGGAATAAAAATGTGATTAGCACTCACATTTCCTCTCTCTTTTCTCTATGGGGAGAATCAGCATCTTCACATCTGCCTTTTAGAAATTAATTAACTCCTGCAACTTTGCATGTCCTGACAGTGTCCATCATTTTCCGATGATGAAATATTACCCTTGGTTTAAGTGTAACCTGAGGGATTAATTTATCTGTCAATCAAAAGCTCCCCAATGTGAAGCCTTAGGTGTTAACTGTCCTGTTCTAAAATATGTGTTTAATCATCTACGATTAATCTCTCTCTCTCTCTCTCTCTCTCTCTCTATCTTTCTCTCTTTCTCTCTCTCTTTCTCTGTCTCTCTCAACATGGAAGAGAAATAATCAGGTAAAAAAATTACACAATATGCCTAAAACTATGTGGAAATCTAACCATCACGGTCAAGTTTTTGCTGAACATCTCATTCCATATTTATTCATTATACTTATAATAATCTTCAGTCTGTGAGAAGCTTTTCTATTAGATTTTTTTATATATTCTATTTGATTAAATTGGTGATTTTTAATTTATTTTTATATACTGTATTAATCCTGTAAGGGAATTGTTGTCTCTGCATTTAACACATCCAAAGTGGAAAAAAGTGAAAACACACACACACACACACACACACACACACACACACACACACACATACACTCAGACCAGTAGGCTGCAATACACGTTGTGGCAACCTGAGAGCAGTTGGGGTTTAGGTCCCTTGCTCAAGGATTCTTCATGAAGGTGGAGGAAGGGAAAGTGCAGCTCACTTCTCCCACCGCCAAACATCTTTCCTGCTGGTTCGGGAATCCTTTCGATCCAAAAGCTGCTTCTCTAATGATTAGGCTGCCCCATCATTCCGCTACAAGAGCACTGGTGAGTATTGAAGTTCAGTGACAAGTTATGGGAAGCAGTCTCTATCTCAAAGTGTAAGACAAACTGTTCTTTTGTTGTTGAGGTCAGGACTTTCTGCAGGCCATTTAAGATCCTCCAGATCAACTGCCTTTATGGAGCAAATTTTGTGTACAGACACCTCATGCGAGAACATGTTTGGGCCTTTCAGCAACAGGGAAAGGAATTTGTACTGCTACAGTGCTGAAAGACTGTTTATACAACTTAGTACAGTCTTCCAATTTTTTAGGAATTATTTTGGAGAAACCATGTGCAGGTGTCCACAAACTTTTATCCATTTCTCAGAGTAGTGAACTGTCTGGGTTATCAAAGACGGGCCATGTCTCTCACTGTCTGTGGTGAGAGGTTCATGTAAAAGAACCATTGCTGACTTTCAACAGGAGTAGCTGCATAGCCGTCAGCATGTTTCTGCCCTGCGATGGCCTGGCGAGCTATTCAGGGTGTACTCTGCCCTCATCCGGAGTCGTCTGGGATGGGCACCAGCCTCCCTATGACCGTAATTAGCATTAAGCGGTTTCAGAAAATGAATTAATGAATGAATGGATATAGTTCACATAAAATCAACACACATATTAACAATTCTAAAATATATGATTCGCACTACTGTGTTCACATATTTTGCTAACAGTGTTAACAGAATATTTTGTCATTACCCCCCAAGATGGTTGGGGCCGGTGGCGTAGTGGTTAGGGTGCTGTGCTCATGATCAGGAGGTTGTGAGTTCGAATCCCACTGAGACCCTCACTGTGCTAAGACCCCTGGGCAAGGTCTCAACCACAAGTGTGCCTCTGTTCACCCAAGCAGGATAAATGGGTACCAGTAAAAATATACTGGGAATGTAACCTGTGATGGAATAGGATCCCATCCAGGGGGAAGTTGAACTCCTGGTCGCTTCATGGTTCTTTTACATGAACTTCTCACCATAAGACAGTTAGAGACATGGCAGGCCTTTGATAACCAAGTTAGCTGCACTGGGGGGGACGGTGACAACCCGTGGAGAGTGGGGCTTGAAACCCAAAACCTTAGGATCAGTGATCCAGCAGCACCTTTACCACCAGGCCACCACTGCAGATTAGTTGATGCATTAATTGTAATTCGTTTATTTATTCACAACAGTGTTATAGTATTCACAGCTTGAACCCACAACAAGGCCAGCACTGCCTATACTCATTATTAAAGAATGCATAAAATAATATGCCTTGTTATGGTGTGTGTGTGTGTGTATGTGTGTGTATGTGTGTGAAAATCTCTTAAAACCAACAGGGTAGGAAAGCAACCCATTTGTGCGTGACGTCGCAACTACGTCACGGCAAGTCAGTGTGAACCCGGAAGTAAAGATGGCGACAGCCTACGAGAGGTTTAACCTGTAAGTTGCAACGTATTTCTTGCTTGTAAAGTCCGGAATGTGTCTCGAAATTGTCAGAATTGTTTAAACTGGTTGTTTTTAAGTGTTATTTTCGCTGTACCAGAAGAGTTTCTGCGTGTTTTCTGCATTTCATCTCCTGTTCCTTTGTAAGTCGCTGGCTGCTAGTTTGACAGCTCTAATTTCAACCCAATTGAGAGCATTTCCAGTTGTATTTCCTGTAACAGCAGCTTTATTCCACTTTAAAGAGCGTTTCATTTTTGGATATTGGTCGTTATATAATCAGTATCTGAAGGTTTAACTCGGCTGAAGGACACTGTTGTGTATTTACGTGGATGATCAAATCCATATGACTGATCAACTCTTTGTTATTTACACATTTGTTTACTCAAATTCTGAGTGATGTTTCCTGTCTTCTCACCTTTGCTGTTTATGTATACATGATAATAAACAAGGTGACACTTTCTAAACATGTTGCACTGAATTTAATATAGGGAATAAAACATGAATAAAATGAGGTGTGCTCTCATAGGAAAATAATCAATAGCAGAGGGATGTCATGAATCTTGAAGTTCATTACCCCTCCCCCAATACATGACGTAGTTGGTAGTATGACCACCTGAAAGCAAGAAGGTCCTGGGTTTGAGTCCCAATGCCCCTAGGCGTGTGTATATAATAATATATATATATATATATATATATATATATTATGATGAGATATTTCCTTTATCAGAGGTCACCACAGCGAATGATTTGCATGTTTGATCGGATGCCCTTCCTGACACAACCCTTTAGCAAGGGACAGAAACACGCTGTCAGTTATGCAGCTACTCTCTACGAAAGTCAGCAATGGTTCTTTTGCATGAACCTCTCACCATAGACAGCAAGAGACATGGCCAGCCTTTGATAACCCAGTTAGCTGCACTGTGTGTGTGGAGGGGAGTGACAACCTTGTGCAGAGTGGGACTTGAACCCCCAACCTTAGGATCAGTGATCCAGCGCCCTATACCACCAGACTGCCACTGCCCCTATACATATATATATATATATATATATATATATATATATGTATGTGTATATGTATGTGTGTGTATATATATATATATATATATATATATATATATGTATGTATATATATGTGGGTGTATATGTATGTATATATAAAAAATATGTATATATACTAGTCCTTCTCAAAAAATTAGGATATTGCGATAAAGTTCATTATTTTCTGTAATGTACTGATAAAAATTAAACTTTCATATATTTTAGATTCATTGCACACCAACTGAAATATTTCAGGTCTTTTATTGTTTTAATACTGATGATTTTGGCATACAGCTCATGAAAACCAAAAATTCCTATCTCAAAATATTAGCATATTTCATCCAACCAATAAAAAAGTGTTTTTAATACAAAAAAGTGAACCTTCAAATAATTATGTTCAGTTATGCACTCAATACTTGGTCGGGAATCCTTTTGCAGAAATGACTGCTTCAATGCGGCGTGGCATGGAGGCAATCAGCCTGTGGCACTGCTGAGGTGTTACGGAGGCCCAGGATGCTTCGATAGCGGCCTTAAGCTCATCCACAGTGTTGGGTCTGGTGTCTCTCAACTTTCTTTTCACAATATCCCACAGATTCTCTATGGGGTTCAGGTCAGGAGAGTTGGCAGGCCAATTGAGCACAGTAATACCATGGTCAGTAAACCATTTAGCAGTGGTTTTGGCACTGTGAGCAGGTGCCAGGTCGTGCTGAAAAATGAAAATCTTCATCTCCATAAAGCTTTTCAGCAGATGGAAGCATGAAGTGCTCCAAAATCTCCTGATAGCTAGCTGCATTGACCCTGCCCTTGATAAAACACAGTGGACCAACACCAGCAGCTGACATGGCACCCCAGACCATCACTGACTGTGGGTACTTGACACTGGACTTCAGGCATTTTGGCATTTCCTTCTCCCCGGTCTTCCTCCAGACTCTGGCACCTTGATTTCCAAATGACATGCAAAATTTGCTTTCATCCGAAAACAGTCCAGTGCTGCTTCTCTTTAGGTCAGGTGCTTCTGCCGCTGTTTCTGATTCAAAAGTGGCTTGACCTGGGGAATGCGGCACCTGTAGCCCAGTCCACTGCTTCCACAGGTCCCCCAAGGTCTGGAATCGGCCCTTCTCCACAATCTTCTCAGGGTCCGGTCACCTCTTCTGGTTGAGCTGCGTTTTCTGCCACACTTTTTCCTTCCCACAGATGTCCCACTGAGGTGGCTTGATACAGCACTCTGGGAACAGCCTATTCGCTCAGAGATTTCTTTCTGTGTCTTACCCTCTTGCTTGAGGGTGTCAATGATGACCTTCTGGACAGCAGTCAGGTCGGCAGTCTTACCCGTGATTGCGGTTTTGAGTAATGAACCAGGCTGGGAGTTTTTAAAAGCCTCAGGAATCTTTTGCAGGTGCTTAGAGTTAATTGGTTGATTCAGATGATTAGGTTAATAGCTCGTTTAGACTACCTGAACATGATATGCTAATTTTTTGAGATAGGAATTTTGGGTTTTCATGAGCTGTATGTCAAAATCGTCAGTATTAAAACAATAAAAGACCTGAAATATTTCAGTTGGTGTGCAATGAATCTAAAATGTATGAAAGTTTAATTTTTATCAGTACATTACAGAAAATAATGAACTTTATCACAATATGCTAATTTTTTGAGAAGGACTAATATATGTGTAATATGTGTATGTGTGTGTGTGTGTGTGTGTGTGTGTGTGTGTTTGCTCTGCGATGGCTTGGCTAGCTGTTCAAAATGTACCCTGCCCTTTCCCTGGAGTCAGCTGACATCGACTCCAGCTTTCCTGTGCCCTTTTACCAGCATTAAGTGTTTCAACAAGCAAATGGATGAATGATGAAATGCATTATTAGAGATCCGGACATTTTTCTGAAGTTTCTTGAAAACTTTTTTGTTGGTGTGACCCAACAGAGTGAAAAATGAATCAAAAAATATTCAAAAGTTTGCATTTGTCTCCATGCACATGAATAAAACAATGTGTGCATGTTTGTATCGGGGTTGAATTTTGGCGAAAATACTCTGTAGGAAAAATCATATTTAGATTTACAAGTCTTTATAAAGTATTCTTTATAAAGTATGATTATGATGTTATGTTGTTGTCTTGTTCTGACTCAGCATGTTTTCCACATTGCCAAATCAGGCACCCAAATTACCGCTTCATCTTTTCTGATATACAGCAGCAATTTGTTTGTGTTTTTTTCCACAATTAAACATCATTTTTTTATCCATTTATAAATGAATCATAGATAATGTCACAGCTGGGATTTGTATGATGTGCATGGAGTTGTAATATTCGCACACGCTTTAATATCGGGCAAGGACTGCTGTTGCCGACAGGAACCTCTGACGTTATGTGTGATGTTTTTAAATACGGTAGCAACGAACATTAATTCACTGCAGGTGCACTTTATATTCTATGCTAGCTGCTTCTGTTTTAATTAAAAAATGAACAAAACAAGGAGATCGCCTCTTCATGACATGATCAGAATTCAGCAGCACTGTGGTGATAACCAACTCTCCGTTGATCATAAACACATTGCGGCTGTAGACGATAGCATTTTCTTTTTAGTTGTTATTTTCATTTTGGCTGCCTGAAGGGTCAGCTTGAAGGTCAAAGGTCATCCAAGGTCAAAAATCCTGTCCTTAACAAGGCTCAAATGTAGAAAAGAATGATTTTTGAATGCTTAAAAAAGCAAAGAAACAGATCTGGGTCACAGTGAGGGCAGCTGACGAGTGTGTTTTCTTTCAGAGAAATGCAATTTATGCTTCATCGATGTACATTCTTTCAAACTGAGAGTTATTTACAATCCTGAAGCTGCAACTCTTTGCCTGACTGCATTGTAAGCATGTGGCTGAACTCCAGGCCCCGTACGATATTACGGAAAAGCGGGGGCAAATGATTGCGTTTTTATGTTTGTGGCCTGGTAATCCGTGCTTACACTTGTGTTTTCAGTTAGCATCAAATCTAAGTGCACAGAAAAGATCTTGCTCAGCAGTCCTGCAAGGAGGGAAGTCTTTTTTCCAGGCTGCAGCCTGAAGTGCAGTAAGCGTGGTCAACATTTACTTAAAAGCATCTTCTTGAAGAAACCACCAGCACCTGAAAGAGTAAATAAGAAGCTCGGGATTCTGTCCATGACATAACTTCCTCTCTCATAAAAACATATAATTAGCGGAAGCTCATTTGTGCAAACTGGGATTCATTCATTCATACCCCCCATTTCACTGGAGCATGAAATGCAATGATCGTGGCAGAACGGCGTGGAATGCACTCTACAGAGTAGCTCCAGGATTTTTACACGGAAAATGGGTCAAAAACCTATGTAAAATTGTACCTTCGGAATGTGCAGAAAAGACACGGAAAGACCGCGGTATAATGTCAGAATACATGCGTAAAAGCGCTCGGATTACCATTGGAACCAGTGCGGATTGCAAAGGAAGTCCTTCGGATAATTCACGGAAAGTTCACGTAAAGCAAGGAACACTCGGGGAACAACTATGGCATTACTCCATTTTAGAAGGAAGACCTATGGAATGATTGCGGAACAGGCGGAATGAAGGAGGAACATTCACTTTCAAAATGGAATGACTAAGGAATGATTGAGGAATACCCGGCGTAACCACGTTTCAGAGAGGAAAAATCGGCAAAGATCAAAGGATTTGCTCCTTATTCCGCCTATAAATACGCGGATTCGACCAAGGAAGCTCATTCTCTCATTCATACTCTATGTTTATAATCTATAATATGTTTATAATGTACAATAAATAAAACATTTAACATATGTTTGTAATTTACCATATGTTTCTAATGTGCAATATGTTTATAATTTACACTAAATTTAAAATTTAACATGTTAATATGTTTAATGTCAATAATGTCAATACGTTCCTTTTATTTGCACCTCAATAAATCATTCCAGACTTAAAACCATGCACACAAGTCCAAAGCACAGTTATTATACATACTTTTCATTTCGTGCCGGCGGAAGCGCATTATAAATGACGCTGATAATATAATAATATAATAATCATCTTTAATAAAAACATTTTCACTGCTTTGTTAAGCTATGTACTTGACAATACAATCACTTGTTTTGATAATTTCTCAATCGGTTCACTTCCGATATCCCATGATGCACTATGCTATCTCATTTAAAAGCGCAGCGCTTTTTATATACATGCCGTCATTTGCCTGCTCCCATCAGGCTCCCGTGTAGATTTAGATCGTGACAGGTCGTACAAACCCGGGTAAAATATAGTCCAAACTGATGTGAGTCGTACCGACGAAGCATGGCGCCGAAGCGAAGTAGATCTAAACAACCAACATTAAATACGTTGTGGAAGCGACTCAAGACCGATGATTCCACTGTTTCGGAAACATCCGTATCTCATGAAATAGGAAAAAAAGTTTTATGTCATGTCTGAACACAAATTATTTCTTGATTGCACTGAGCGATAATAGTGAAAACTAGTCCCCAACTAAACTAGCCTAATCTTATTGTAATAGCCAAATCTTATGAATCCTAAAATGATATTACATAAACAGTTTTGACAGATTAGGGTCGCAGTTTGATTCACAAATGTTCCATATTAATAAGGTAACTGTTAGATTTTTCAAATAAGAAGTTTTATGTATTTTCCTTTAAGAAGTGAGTCTACTATTCTTGTAACAAATACTATTTTTATAATATAAACTTTTAGTTTTATTTGCTTCTAGCTTGTCTGATTTGCTCATAAATATGGGCCCAGAATGTACCACAGAGCACATGAATTTAAATTTTTTTTCTGGGGGAGGCCCCCCCACACCCCCTTGTGGGAGGAGACAAAACCTTCCCCGTACTTGCCTCAAACAATTTCCACCCCCTACTTATCATACCTTCTTCTACTCTAAAACTTATTTAATACCCTGATTATAACTTTAAAACTTTATTACATGAACAGAAAACACAGAAAAAATAAAGTGAATGAACTGGATTAATTTATAGTGGAAGTGACTTCCTTGAGTGTTCCGCAAGTATTCTGTGTTATCCGCAACCATTCCGCAAACGTTCCGCATGTATTCCGCAAACCTTCCGTCAGTATTCCGTGGGGATTCTGTTGCCACTTTTGACCATCTGGAAGAGGGGGGGGGGGGGGGGGGCTTGTGGAATGGTTGAGGAACATGGCTGGACTTTGATAACACAGTTAGTTGCCCTGGTTGGGACAGCATTGAACCCCTGACCTTGGACTCAGTAATCCAGCACCCCATCCCGAGGCCACACAGCTATCTGCATGCTGGAATTCCAAACCCCCCCCCCCCCCCCATCCTTATAAACACTGACTGCAATTCGATTCATATGGATCTCTAGATGTGGAAGGGGAGCATATTGATGGCGGCTTTAAGGTGATGTTCAGTTTTTCAAGTGCTGAAATAAAACACCCCAGTGGAGCTAACTGGGTTCTCAAAGCCCACCATGTCTCTCACTGTCCATGGTGTGAGGCTGTAAAAGAACCATTGCTGACGTTCGTCAAGAGCGGCTGCGTAGCCGTCAGTGTGTTTCTGCCCTGCGATGCCTGGTGAGCTGTCCAGGGTGTGCTCTGCCCTTGTCCAGAGTCAGCTGAGATGGGCAACCCTAATTAGGATTAAGCGGTTCAGAAAATGAATGAATGCATGAATGAGATAAACAATGCTGATGAAGATTAGATGTGCGCCAACATTCAGCAGGAAGCGAAACAAATCCCCTCCTCCCGAAACATTACCATTGCATTCACTGTATTCACTCGTCAACCAACAGACTAATACTTCCTCTCTGTTTCTCTTCCACCTCTTCATACAGGCATGCAACCCCTGAAAAGTTTTACATCGAGGCCTGTGATGATGGTGCTAATGATGTACTTGTCATCGACAGGGTTTCCATGGAGATGACGCTCACAGGTAGGATCTGTGGACTGATTTATCTGGAAGAAAGCATTGAATTAAAAAAAGGAACTTGGTGTATGATATATATAATGATGTGATCATGTATAATATGCTGTGTTGTGAAACCAATACCAACTTCACACTTAAGCCAAGACGAGAGGAAAAAGAAGAAGTGTGTCGATGCAGATGCTCCCTCCCCACCACCACCAACAATTGTACTCCCTGACCCCTGTGTTGTATGTTATTTATTTAAATTTTTCGAGAATTAAACTTCAGTGTAAATCTCTGGGTAACTTCAGCCTCAACTCTGAGCCGAGCTCCAACCGGCTGCATGATTTCAAAATCGCTAAAAGTGAGGATGGGTATGGGGAGGGGCTTGGAGTGTTTATGGGGACTGGGAAGCAGTAAACCTTTCTGAAACATCAGTCTTGATCAGCATGTACAGTTGTACCTTGACTTACGAAATTAATCCATTCCGAGGGCAAGCTCGCCAGCCAAAACATTCGTTATATAAAAAAAATTCCCATCAGAAATAATAGAAAACCAATTAATCCGTTCCAACCCCCTCCCAAACTCATATAACCTGACACAACCACATATATGTGACTTAATATATTAAAGATAAACATGTAAAACCAATAAATATTTCATAATTATTATACATGTACATGAACATTAATAATAATAATAAATAAGAAGAATAAATAATAAGTCAACTAACCCTTCTGATCATCGACTGTGGCAAAGATGTCATGTGGGTGCGAAGATGTCATGTGGGCAGGCATGAGGTAGTGCGTAACAGAAAAGGAGAAGAAGAAGGATTTTATGCTTGTGCACTCTACGAATGCCCGCGAGAAAAGGCTCATGGTGAGCTCCCACAAGACCAGTGCTTCTCAAATAGTAGGGCGGCCCCATTGTGGAGCACGGTGTGATGCAGGGCGTATGACCCTGGGGAGCATGCTTTTTTGCCATACTGTACTGGAATTAAGTGTAATTGGGCATCTTCTACAGTAGGTGGCAGTGGTGCTCTCACTATGTTCCCTCTGGTGTAGGGGGAAAAGCACCGAGCAAACGATAATAAGTGCAATAAACACTATTTATAGTCGCGTGTGGGGAGCTGGGGGGGGGGGGGGTGAAATGTTTTTTTTCTTCCTATAGGGGGCATCACAGAAAACAATTGAGAAGCACTGCACAAGGCGTTCTCAGAGCACGGAGGAATACACGCGGAAGAATGAGGATAATCGGCCCAGAAAAGCCATTTCCCCAGCAGAGCTCGTAAATCAAAATTTTGCTGGTTGGACGTGGCAGATTTTTGGTGGGATTGAAGCTCGTATCATGGAAAATTCCTTATAAAACACACTCGTATGGAACCACTGTATTTGAAAATGCATGTATACCATTCACCTCTCATTAGATTCTTTTTTTGTTTGTTTGTTTGTTTGTTTAATAGAAAGCTCTTTAAGTATCAGACAGTCATCTTTACATCAAAATTAAGAATGATTTCACCCGGTAGATGTATTGGGGGCTATTGTCAACCCACACCATGGCAATTTTTGATTGAAAAGAAATAGAAATTTGAATATAACTAAAAGCAGCATTGATGTTTCATCACAGAAAAGCTATAAAATGTAATTTATAGTATGAAAACAAACAAAAAATCCACATTTTGGTGAATATTACCTCTGTAAAAGCTATTGAAACAAT
>CM045731.1:65991416-66006416 GCA_024760905.1 Plotosus lineatus | reverse complement strand
AGGTTTTTACGTCGGATGCCTTTTCCTGACACAACCCTTTAGCAAGGGGCAGAAACACGCTGACGGCTTTGCAGCTACTCTTGACGAAAGTCAGCAATGGTTCTTTTACATGACCCTCGCACCATAGACAGTGAAAGACATGGCCGGCCTTTGATAACACAGTTAGCTGCACTGAGGAGACAGTGACAACCTTATGGAGAGTGGGACTCAAACCCTCAAGCGTAGGGTCAGCGATCCAGCACTTTTTACCAGGCCACTACTGCCCATATAGACACACACACACACACACACACACACACACACACACACACACATGTGTGTGTAGACACTCGTAAGTCAAGCTACCACTGTGTGTGTGTGTGTGTGTGTGTGTGTGTGTGTGTGTGTGTGTATGTGTATGTATATGGGGACATTAATGATCGAAAAGCCAAATGTTTATGAAAGTGTTTATTTTTAATTATTTGTTATTTTGTGTATATATATATATATATATATATATATATATATATATATATATATATATATATATATATATATATGTATGTATGTGTGTGTGTGTATATATATATATATATATATATATATATATATATATATATATATATATATATATATATATATATATATATATGAGGGCAGTGGTGGTCTAGTGGTATTAGGGCGCTGGATTGCTGATCCAAAGGTTGGGGGTTCGAGTCCCACTCTCCACAAGGTTGTCACTGTCCCCCCCAGTGCAGCTAACTGGGTTATCAAAGGCGGGCCATGTCTCTCACTGTCTATGGTGAGAGGCATGTAAAAGAACCATTGCTGACTTTCGTAAAGAGTAGGCTGCAAAGTCGCCAGCGTGTTTCTGTCCCTTGCTAAAAAGGGTTGTGACAGGAAGGGCATCCGACGTAAAAACCTCTGCCAAATCAAAACGTGCGAATCAGATGATTCGCTGTGGCGACTCCCGAGTAAAAGGGAAAAAGCCAAAAGGAAGACAGACAGACAGACATATATATATATATATATATATATATATATATATATATATATATATATAATATATATATATATATATATATATATATATATATATATATATAATATATATATATGACTTTCCGTGGTTAATTTGACTGAGATCCCCCGTGGCCGCCGAATTCCACGAAGTCGGATCAACTCCCCGCCCCCGCCCTAATACGTACAAGTATATGTGTATGTAATATCAATAAATACATATTCAACACTATAAATGCTTAAAATAACAATTAACCATTCAAAAATAATGCATAACATGTAAATAAAATATAAATACACACACATACAGATGCGTATGCACACGCTCAGATGTGCACCTCACATAAGGTAATAATAATAATAATAATACATTTTATTTATATGGCGCCTTTCTCAGCACTCAAGGTCGCCTCACATCATAAAAACAGTAGAAAACATTCAAATAAAATACAAATCAACATATTCAATATAAACAGACAGTTAAATACAGTTAAAATATTTACAGGACAGTGCAGTTGTGGTTATAGTGAGTATGCAAGTTTGAACAGGTGAGTTTTGAGTCTGGATTTGAAGAGTGGTAATGTGTCTATATTGCGGAGATCGGGAGGAAGAGAATTCCAGAGCTGGGGAGCAGAGCAGCTGATAGCTCTGCTCCCCACAGTGACAAGGCGGGCTGAAGGAACAGAGAGATGGAGCGAAGAAGAGGAGCAAAGAGAGCGAGCAGAAGTGGCAATGTGGAGGAGGTCAGAGAGATATGGAGGAGCAAGGTCATGAATAGCTTTGAATGTGTGAAGCAGGATTTTGTATTGAATACGGTATGTAATGGGGAGCCAATGTAGCTGTTGTAAGATGGGAGTGATATGGTGGGTGGAGGGGGTGCGTGTGATGATTCGGGCTGCTGAGTTCAGTACCAGTTGTAGTTTATGGAGAGTTTTATGGGGAAGGCCGAAGAAGAGAGCGTTACAATAGTCCAGACCTGAAGTGACGAGGCTGTGGACCAGGATGGCGGTGGACTGAGGAGTGAGGGAGGGACGGAGGCGGTGGATGTTACGGAGGTGAAAGTATGCTGAGCGGGTGACAGAGTTGATGTGGGAGGTGAAGGAAAGGGTGCCATCAAGGATGACACCCAGACTCTTGACCTGCCGGGAGGGAGAGATGGAGGAACCGTCGATGAGAATAGAGAAATTATTGATTTTACTTAGGATGGATTTGGTGCCAGTGAGGAGGAGTTCAGTTTTATTGCTGTTAAGTTTGAGGAAATTTGAGGTGAACCAGGACTTTATTTCATGGATGCAGAGGAGAAGGGAGGAGGGAGGGAGTGTGGTGCTGGGTTTGCTGGAGAGGTAGAGCTGGGTGTCATCCGCGTAGCAGTGAAAATGGATGTGATGTTTTCGAAAAATGTGACCGAGGGGAAGGAGATAGATGATGAAAAGGAGGGGACCTAGGACAGAACTCCTGAGGAACACCGGTGGTGATGGGGACAGGATCGGAGGAGAAAGATTTAAGTTGGACAAACTGAGTGCGGTTGGAAAGATAAGAATGAAACCAAGAAAGAACAGAGCCAGAAATACCAATACTAGAGAGTCTATTGAGGAGGATGGAATGTGAGATGGTGTCAAATGCAGAGCTGAGGTCAAGCAGGAGGAGGATGGATAATGAACCGGAGTCAGCAGCGAGGAGAAGGTCATTTGTGATTTTGTGAAGAGCTGTTTCAGTGCTATGGAGGGGACGGAAGCCAGATTGGAAAAGTTCATAGAGGTTATAGAGGTAATGTACATAGTTTTGATGGGGGGTTTTGGGTTGTGTTTTTTGTTCGTTTTTGTTTGTTTGGGGTGCTTTTTTTGTATAATTGGCCTTGTTTTGTGGCATTTTCCTTAACTTTTTCCCCTATTCTTCCTTAATTTCCTTATTTTTTTAATTAGATGAATTTATTTTTAAAAACCCCGCGATGCATGAAGTTGCATGAATAGAAGCACGAAGTAGCGAGATATATAGATATATATATATATATATATCAGATGTGCTATTATGTATAAATAGACATAATACAGTGTGCTATGAATGTATAGACAGTAGTGAAAGCAAAGCACTATGAACAGTGTACATGTGTGTGTATGATATGAGTGGTACTGCTGTAATGTAATGTGAAGTGGAAGGGTCAGCAGGGGACTGAGTTCGGTAGAGAATAATTTGGAATTTGAAAATTGATCATAATTTGAATTTATGTGCATTACTCTTCCTGTTTTATAATGTTGAATTATTTTTCTAGTAATTTAGACATTATTACTAATTGAAGGCAAAAATTGTCCAAATTTCAATCAAATATCACTTTTTTAATCATGTTTTTATGTTGGTCATATTACTCAGCTTTCCAGGGTCTCCGGTTAGATCTTGAGCTATGTTGGGCGTCTGTAGTTTCACTGAGTCAGATCAGAAGCACATAGTGACTCATACAAAGATAGCAGGAAAAACCTTGCAGGCCCGGCTGTAGAGATGCATCTTCCAGTCACCATGAAGCTGTAAACATACCTCCATGCTGCACACTCTCAGTTTCAAAACAAACAACTCCAGCTTGTCTACATTAGTCAGTTTCATGAATTGGGACATTTGTAAATAAGGTAAAATATTAGATTTATTATTTTGTCCATTAATTGCACGTAATTATAGTACCGTCGTCTGAGAATACATTAAAGCTGGACATGTTGCTAGTATACAGTATACACCTTACGTTAGTCCCAGCAAATGAAAAATCCAGGTTACGAAAAACATTTTCCTAAAATTTTTGTCTCTGGATACGAAACAAGTTCACATTATGAAAGCACCATCTCAAAAAATCAAACAATGCACTAGTTGCTCTCCCATTAGCTATCTCTCAACATCCCGCCCTGCTGGCCTCCCATTGGATATCTCCAAACACCCCGCCTCACTGGCCTCCCATTGGCTAGGAGGGATGAAGCAGCTCCTTCCCATTGGCTATTATGGAGCTGTAGCTCCATAATACCCATGATGCTTGTCGTGTAAAGGACAGAGTTACTGTTGTGTCATGAGTTTTTCGAGTGTGTTCATTGCAACTTTATTTTTTGACTTAGGCTTTTAACCTTGCATAAACATTTGTAAGATTATAACTCTGCTAAGAAGACATGGTCAACACGATATAAGTACTTTGAAAGGTATGGTTTTATAATTTTTAAAGGGTTTAGGGGGTAGTATTGGAGGCCTTGGAACAAATCACGCATTTCACATGTAAAATGCGGTTCTACTTATGAAAAATCCAGGTTACGAAACTGCCTGTGGAACGGATTAATTTCGTAAGATGAGGTATGACTATACAGTAGGCCCTCAACATTTGTGGGGGTTTGGTTCCGGGCCCTCCTGCGAATCGAGATAATCCGCGAGTTCTGTACCCGGAAGTAAAACCCCATGTATCACGTCACATGCGCGAATGAGCAACCGGAAGTAAAATACTATGTATCTATTACATGCGCTAAAATATGCTTCTTAAACACATTCTATAGACAGTCTTACTCATTAATTTAGTATTAATGTGGTAATGATTAAGAAAAACTTAATTTTTTTACTGTGATATTTATTGATAATAAAATATAAACATTATACAGCATACATATAAAAACACCTTTAAATGCATTCTCTTTGAAAAACATACAGCACTGTAATTTTTAAAAATGCCCACCAGAGGAACGTATTGCATTAGGCATGAGATGACTGAATTCAGGTATTAACTGCATTAAGTCCGAGCAGCTCAGCCACGCCCCTCAGCCAGAGCGAGTACAAAACCGAGTTTTAGAGTGAGAGAGTTAGAGAGCATTAAAAACCAAAGAAGCAGTGATGTGATGTGAGTTAATCCTCTGGCACAGAGGTGAGCATGCTTTTGTTTATTGGGAGTAACTAAGAATAGTGAATTCAGGTGTGTGCTACCGAGCAGCTCAGCCACGCCCCTCAGCCGAAACGGGAGTAAACAGTTAGTTAGAGGCACAGCGCCAAAATCAAAGTCCCCCAAAACACAGACCATAACAAAAAGGATATAAAAGAACAAGAAATGTAATAAATTGGATAAACAAAACAAAATGAGAAACATGCTACACCACAGTAAATAAAATATAACACACAAACATTTTAAACATTACCTTAGGTCATGTACTGGAATAATAATTGAAAAAGACTTTAATAGTGGAGTGTTTTAAAACAGTTCAGACGATTATTCCTCTTCAGGAACTTCAGAGGAAACTGTCGTTTCTCCCGGAGAAAGTCTTATTTGTTCAGAAGAGACATCCAACGTCATTACCTTTTTCTGGTGCTTAGCAGGTGTTTGAGTGATATCATATAACTTAACTGGTAATTAAAACACACTAAAAAAAAAAGGCTCATTGCCAACTTGTGCGTGAATGAGGAAAAAGGGGCGTTACATCATCTCAACCAATCGGCAGGAAGGAGGACAGCCTTTGGCTGAATTTGAATCACGCGCGAGTTGCTCAGCAATCTGCGAAAACTCAAACCGTGAGTGCAAAATCGCAAATAGTCAAGGGCCTACTGTATGTGAAATTGCTACTTTTAGCAAGCTGATATAGTGAAAGTGCCTTTCAAGTGTGTTGTAAAATAATCCCAATGAGATATGTTAGATAAAAATGATGATATTAAAGCTATTATCCTATACTTTTACATATCTTACATAAAAATATAATGCATAAAGCATAACATATAATTCTTATTCTTGCACCGAAAACTGTAAAACCTCAAAAATTGACTGGTGAAGCAAAAAATCCACAGTTTGGTTGGGATTGGTTAGGTTTGTTGAGAGATGGATGAGGGTTGGAAGTATTGAAATTGGGTGAGGGCTGGGTGGGGTTTAGTGGGGTTGGAACTCGTGAGGTTGGTTTGGGTTGGCTCTGTGGGGGTGGGTTGAGCTATGGTGAGGTTGGAATTGGTTACGATTGGTCACGGCTAGGTGTTGTTTGGGGTTGGAATTGATTCGGTTTATTGAGGGATGGATGAGGTATAGTGGGGTTGAAAGTATTGAAATGTGGTGAGGGCTGGGTGGGGTTTAGTGGGATTGGAACTGATGAGATTGGTTTGGGTTGGTTTGAGGTTTGAAGAAGTTTGACCAAAGCTGGTTTGTCCGACGACTAAAAAACTTTGTGTTTAATTCTCCATCGGAGGAACACTTAGTATCATTTTATTCAGTTATTGAACAACTTTTCTGCAGTGTACTAATGTATTAGACACCAGCTCTATCTACATAGTGTAACTAGGTCAGGTTCCTGAGACTGGTTCGAGCACAGTGGGCGCGCAGAGAGACAGTCAGTCAGGGTCAATGTTTATTATTCTCAAAATAAGGACATGAATTTCCGTGAACTATACTTCTCAAAAATGCATTCAATTTTTGACTTTGGTTAGTTTTTCTAGAGTTAGTCACATACTGTTCAGATATTGTCTGTATGTGTAGGTGTGTGTGGTTTACGGTTGATATAGACCATTAACTAGACCCCACAGCTTTTAACATTATTTTGACACCATCAGCTCACAATCTCTCACTTCCTCTCAATGTCTTCCACTATCTAGTTATTTCACTTTTCTGTTGTTTGTTCCCTGTACTGAGATCTTGATTACCTTCCCAGACTACTTCAGACTGTTAAACTGGTTAGGTTGTAGTAGCACGCCGCTCATCCAGGCTGCCCCATGTCTCCCGGAAGTGAGTCATACTCTTACAGCTGTTCTTATACAATCATCCTGGAATGACTTCACTCTCCTGCTTGTTCTATTCACAGGCAGATCAGAGGTTCGTGTGGAATGGAAACCTGTTGAGAGACTTCAGTGCACAGCCCGAGGTACAGTACTTGCTCACATCTCGAATTACACAACCTTTCCCAAATAATTAATGAGGCTTGTGCTGATCTGAAGGATGGGTGAAATATCTAGCAGGCTATTTGTAAAATCAATCCACGTTTGCAAAACGTTATGCATGTATAATCAGCTGTGAAATAAAGGCTTGAATATATTTAAATCTGTCCATTTTATATTATATTAATCATGAAGCACTTGACATTTATATAATAAAAATTAAACAAAGAAAAATGAAACAAAAATTCTCAGTTATTTTATTAATTAATATATTCACTTTTGATTAAACAAAGTACAGTAGTACCTCAACTTACGAAATTAATCCGTTTCGAGGGCGAGCTTGTGAGTGGAAACGTTCGTTAGATGAAACAAAAATTCCCATTGGAAACAATAGAAAACCAATTAATCTGTTCCAGCCCCCTCCCAAACTTATATAACCTGACAGAAACATATTTTTCACGTAATATATTTAAGATAAACATGTAACAATAAACATTTTACAATCATAACCCATGTACAGTAGCATTAATAATGCTGTAATTAATAATAAATAATAATAAAACAAGAGCGTGCAGCAACATGTCAATAAACAACACAGTAAGTGCGTCTGAAATTAAGAATATCACTTAACATTAACTTACACTACTAATTTTTTTTTTTTACATTTTATTTATTTATTTAGTTTTATTTTTAACTGTTTTAATGAGGCTATTTGGCACATATGATCCTGGGGAACCAGCCTTAAGTGTGAATGCGCATCCTCTACACCAGGTGGCAGTGGCGCTCTCACTGTGTTCGCTATGGTGTAGGGAAAAAGCACCGAGCAAACGATAAGAAGTGCAGTAAATACTATTTATAGTCACGCGCTGGGGGGTAGATGGTTTTTTGTTTTTTTTCTTCCTATAGGGGGCATAACAAAAAATAATTGAGAAGCACTGCACAAGTCGTTCTTGGAGTGCAGAGGAAATCACACGGAAGAATACAAGGGCTCATCAGCCCGGAAAAGCCATTTCTCCAGCAGAGCTCATAAGTTGAAAATTTGCTTGTTGGATGTGGCAGATTTTGGTGGGATCGAAGCTCATATCATGGAAAATTCATTATAAGGGACACTTTTAAGTCGAGGTACCACTGTATATTGTTACTAATTTACCATATTAATTATCGCTACTGACATCATTGTGTAATATCACCTTTTTTGCTTCTTCGTCTGAGGCTGCTCTTATAACTTGAGTGCGGGTCCTTTGCGGGCAAATGAACTTCATTCCTGCATGAATGAATAAATTTTTCCCAGCTCCATTTTGGAACAAAAATAGGAATGAAACATGATGTTGTTGTTGAGGATTATTTTAACTGCCTTTTACTTGCTGTTTTACACATTTATTTGCGTCACCTTGACCTTGTCTTCTTAAGTTAGTTCTCCGTCTAACAGGTTTATGTTCCGTGCTCCAATTTATGTTTGGTGGTGTTTTACTTGCTGACGGGTTTTAAAGCTGTTTTTACTTGAAAAGTATTAGTAGCATGACATTTTGCTCACTTTAATATCATTTATCAATTCATGTTTTTATGTTTTTGAATCCTCGAAGAATGAAAGGAAAAGTGTACAAGATGGTGTTGAGGCCAGCGATGTTGTATGGTTTAGAAACAGTGGCCCTGGGGAAAAGGCAGGAGGCAGAGCTGGAGGTAGCAGAGATGAAAATGTTGAGGTTCTCTTCGGGAGTAGCGAGGATGGATAGGATCAGGAATGAGTACATAAAAGGGACAGCACATGTTAGAGGTTTTGTAGACAAAGTCAGAGAGGTTAGATTGAGATGGTTTGGACATGTACACAGGAGGGATAGTGAGTATATTGGTAGTAGGATGCTGAGGTTGGAACTACCAGGCAGTAGGCCTAGAGGAAGACCAAAGAGAAGATTTATGGATGTGGTGAAGGAGGACATGAAGGTCGTTGGAGTAAGAGAAGAAGATGTAGAGGATAGGGTAAGATGGAGGCAGATGATTCACTGTGGGGACCCCTGAAGGGAACAGCCGAACGGAAAAGAAGAAGAAGAAGAAGCATCCTCAAACCTGATTGGTCGGAAAATGTTGATTTTAATTGTTATATTTGCACTTCTGACTGCAATCACATATTTTATATGTTATCATTTCTATAGTAACGCCGAACTCACAAACGCTTATGATACGTAATCAAACAGATACTATAGCTGTAATGGGATGGAATAGATCTCTCTGGTTGGTGGAGAGGTGAAGCTGTAAACTTCTATTTTTGCACAGAAACAACAGACAGGTTTCAGTATCGAGAGCTTTGTGGTTTCTTGGTGGTAATATCACCACCTGACTTCATGAGAGAGAAAAGAGAAGCTGAAGAGGGCGGGATTACTTCTCGCTACTGTAATGTACATGGCAATAGGAACTGATGAGTTTCATGGACGTTCCAAAACACTGAATATGATTTTAAAAAATACTCATGGAGGTATCCGGTTTCATCACATTAATTCACGTCACATCATTCCACCATTAGTTATTTTTGTTGATTTATACAGGTTATTAAAATACTTGATTCTGATTGGTAAGGTGTAATAAATGGTTTACTATTCCTTTATAGTGCACTGTTGCTTTGAGATGCATCATCAGTTCAGTTCATTTTCTGAACCGCGTTATCCTAATTTGGGTCGCGGGGAGGCTGGCACCCATCCCAGCCGACTCGGCGCAAGGGCAGCGTACACCCTGGATGGCTCGTCAGGCCATCGCAGGGCAGAAACACGCTGGCGGTTATGCAGCTACTCTTGTTGAAAGTCAGCAATGGTTCTTTTACATGAACCTCTCACCATAGACAGTGAGAGACATAGCCGGCCTTTGATAAGCCAGTTAGCTGCACTGGGGGGGGGGGGGGGGGGGGGGGGGTTCAGTGACAATCTGTTGAGAGTGGGGCTTGAACCCCCAACCTTAGGATCACTGATCCGGCACCTTTATCACCAGGCCACCACTGCCTTTAAATCAATGTAATTAACAATTGTTCACCCAAACTGGAGCGGATGATGCTGAATAGTCTCCAGGGTGGAACGACTCCTCAATGCTCCAACCCATGATCCTATCAACACACGCCCACATGTACTGTATGGGATTATTAACACTGTCTGTATTATTTTCTGTGCACTGTGACTTTAGCTCCACAAGTTCACCTGTCCTGTTATCCATGGTTGTATCCTTTGATAGTCAATCCGACATTTATAGACAGCCGACTTTTGATAGACATTTGATAGACTTCCGACTGTTATTCCGACTCATGTGTCCTTTGTCAAAGTGGTTTCGAGCCTTAACTCTATTTATCAGTTATTGTTATGAAGCCATGCTGCATTAATGGCAAGGTATTCGAATGGATCCTCATTTCCAGGAGGAGCTGCTTCCGAGCAGGTGTTCGCTACTACGTCCGAGGTAGGAAGACTTTCTCACATGCAGTACTGCTCATACATGATTATACAGAGTTTGGCGTCTCATTTCTGCGTACCCTTTTTGTTTTAGGGATTGACTCCGAAGGTCATGCTGCTAACTTTGTTGAAACGGAGCAGATTGTGCAGTATAATAGTACCAGAGCCTCCTTCGTGCAGGTCAGTAAAAGCCAGCGTGAATCTGCGTTAAATGAGCAAAGGGTAAGGTTTAAAAAAATGCTTTTCAAATCCACTGATGAGAAAGTCACGACACAATCCAAGCAGTTCGGGTCAAACATGGTTTAAAAACATGGTCTCTGAAAACTTGTTCTAATCACTGAACCTTTTAATGAGCTGCCCGAGGAAACAACCGAAATCTCTAATGAGTTCATTCGCACTACTGAAAGTGTAATGATTTTTTTTAAAGCACTCCCTGAACCTGTCTAATCACCTACATGAATTTATTGTCATGGCAAAAAAATCGCAAATGTTGCAAAACCACATGGCTGCTGAATCTTACTCGATTCTGATTGGTTGGAAGTTGATCAGCTGAAAACCAAAGGACTGGTTCGTAATTATATTTTATTGATGCTGTAATAGGTGGCACGGTGGCATAGCGGTCAGCACGTCCACCTCACAGCGAGAAGGCCTGGGTTCGATTCCCAGCCTGGGTGTTTCTGGGTGCAGTTTGCATGTTCTCGTGGTTCTCCACCCTTGCGTGGATTTCCTCTGGGTACTCCGGTTTCCTCCCACTCATTCCCAGGTGTGAATGGTTGTGTGAGTGTTGGCTCTGTGATGGCCTGGCGAGCTGTTCAGAGTGTACCTCGCCAGAAGATGGGGGCCAGCCTCCCCGCAACCCTAATTTGTCTGAAACAGTTCTGAAAATGAATGATTCTGTAAGAGCAGTGTACTCAAGTACGTGAATGGTTCAAATTAGGTGGGTGTAAAATAATAAAAAAAAAAAAAAGCAGGAGGAAGGCCAAGCGAAAGAGGGAGAGGGAAAGGGAAAGAGGGAGAGGGAACAAGAGGAAATGAGAGTGAAAGAGAGAGCAAGAGAGGAAGAGAGAGTGAGAGAACATGGGAGGGATAAAATCGTGAGGGGGCTCAAGTGAAAGAGCAGGTGCGTGTGAGAGAGAAAGTGGGCACGTGAGTGAGAGGGACAGAGAGCAAGAAAGGGAGTGTGAGAGAGCATGGTAAAACCAGAGAGAGGGGGAGAGAGAGAGCGAGAGAGAGAGGGGGCAGAGAGTGCTTGAGTGAGAAAGAGAGCGAGAGAGATCATGCTAAGGGGTGGTGTCATGCTAAAGGGGGGAAGCCAGAAAGTGAGAGAGAGATATCATGGTGAGAGAGAGAGAGAGAGAGAGAGAGAGAGAAAGAGAGAGAGAGAGATCATGCTAAAGAGGGAGAGAGAGAGAGAGAGAGAGAGAGAGAGAGAGATCATGCTGGGTAAGGGAGAGAGAATGAGAGAGAGAGAGAGAGAGAGAGAGAGATCATGCTAAAGAGGGGGAGAGAGAGAGATGATGCTGGGAAGAGAGAGAGAGAGAGTGATGATGCTGGGGGAGACAGAGAGAGAGAGAATGCCTGAATTAGAGAGAGAGAGAGAGAGAGAGTGAGAGAGAGATTGATCATGCTGGTGAAGGGAGAGAGAGAGAGAGCGAGAGAGAGAGAGAGAGAGAGAGAGAGAGTGCCTGAGAGGGGCGGAGAGATCATGCTGGGGAAGAGAGAGAGAGAGTGCCTGAGAGAGAGAGAGAGAGAGAGAGAGAGAGATGATGGTAAAGAGGGGGAGAGAGAGAGAGAGAGAGAGAGAGAGAGAGAGCGAGAGAGAGAGAGATGATGCTAAAGAGAGGGGCGAGAGGGAGAGAGAAAGAGAGAGAGAGAGCACGAGTGAGATCATGATAAAGAGTGGGGAGGCAGAGAGAGAGAGAGAATGCCTGAATTAGTGAGAGAGAGAGAGAGAGAGAGAGAGAGAGAGAGAGAGAGAGAGAGAGATAGAGAGAGAGTGAGCGATCGATCATGCTGGGAAAGGGAGAGAGAGAGAGAGAGAGAGAGATGATGGTAAAGAGGGGGAGAGAGAGAGATGGTGCTAAAGAGGGGGCGAAGAGAGAGAGAGAGAGAGAGCGATCATGATAAAGAGGGGAGGCAGAGAGAGAGAGAGAGAGAGAGAGAGAGAGAGAGAGAGAGAGATCGATCATTCTGGGGAAGGGAGAGAGAGATCATGCTGGGGAAGGGAGGGAGAGAGAGAGAGAGAGAGCGAGAGAGAGTGGCTGAGAGGGGGCGGAGAGATCATGCTGGGGAAGAGAGAGAGAGAGAGAGAGAGATGATGGTAAAGAGGGGAGAGAGAGAGATGATGCTAAAGAGGGGGCGAGAGAGAGAAAGAGAGAGAGATATGATGGTGGTAAAGAAGAGGGGGCGAGAGAGATGATGCTGAAGAGGGGGCGAGAGAGAGAGAGAGAGAGAGAGAGAGAGAGAGACAATGCTAAAGCGGGGGAGGGGTTGAGGGGGCTTTTATCAATCCGTAGGGGAATAGTTATGTTGTGGCACTATAATAATCACCAGATATTAGGAGACATCGTAAAATGAACGTAAACATGCGGATATAGTAAAGTAATTAAGATAAAATGAAATAAGATGCTGTAGTGACAACAATGTGATGGTTTAGTGTAAGCGATGATCGCCCAGTTCGTGTGATTATAATGTATATGGAGGACAAAATAAATAATAATAAATACAGCGTGAGAGATCGTAGGGGAAAATATTTTTATGTAATAATGAATGTATCAAATTTTGTGTGTGTAAATAATTGCTCTACTCACCATCTTCGTCTCTTGTAACAGATTCGAGGCTCCATGCCTTTCTTCTGGTCCCAGAGACCCAACCTGAAGTACAAGCCCAAGCCGAAGATCAGCAACTCCACCAATCACGTGAGACCTTTTCTCATTTTAATTTATTAATTTATATCATTTTTTTAAGCCATCAGTAATACAGTATACAGATGCACAGATGTAACAGTGTGGTTGAAATATAAGGCAAGTTTTCACTCACATCCTAAGGAGGATGGAGCCTGTCTCAGCCAAAACTGGGTGAAGGTGAGGTATACCCAAAATCACCAGACAATCACGGAGTACAGGACTCACACTTGCATCAGGGGGAGATTAGCTGACCAGATTAGCTGCTTTTTTTTTTTTTTTTGGGGGGGGGGGGTTGTGGGAGGAAACCAAAGTACCCAGAGGAAACCCATGCAAGAATGTGAAGAATATGCAAACTCCACACTGAAACCCCTCATCGAACACAGGGACTTCATGCTGTGAGTTGGACATGCTAAATACAGTGGTATCTCGACTTACGCGTTTGCCCTCGAAACGGATTAATTTCGTAAGTGAAAATGTTCATTAGATGAAACAAAAATTCCCATCGGAAACAATAGAAAACCAATTCATCCGTTCCAAGCCCCTCCCAAACTTGTATAACCTGACACAAACGTATTTTTGACATAATATATTGAAGATAAACATGTAACAATAAACATTTCACAATAATAACACATGTACAGTAACATTAATAATACTGTAACTAACAATAAATAGTAATAAAACAAGAATAAATAATAAGTCAATAAACAATCCAGTAAGTGCGTCTGACCTTAAGAATATCACTTAACATTAACTTACACTACTATTTTTTTTTTTTTTACTTTTTATTTATTTAATTTTTTAACTGTTAACAAGGCGAACTGGCACGTATGGCCCTGGGGAACTGTTTTTTTTAACATACTGGACCAGCCTTAAGTGTGATTGCGCATCCTCTACACCAGGCGGCAGTGGCGCTCTCACTGTGTTCCCTATGGTGGAGGGGAAAAAGCACCGAGCAAATGATATGAAGTGCAGTAAACACTATTTATAGTCCACACGGGCGCTGGGGGGGGGCGTGAAATGATTTTGGGGTTTTTTCTTCCTGTAGGGGGCAAAACACAGAAAATAATTGTGAAGCACTGCACCAAGGCATTCTCGGAGTGCTGAGAAATACACGCGGAAGAATACAAGGCTAATGGGCCTTGAAAATCTATTTCCCCAGCAGAGCTTGTAAGTCAAAAATTTGCTCGTTGGATGGGGCAGATTTTTGGTGGGATCGAAGCTCGTATCGTGGAAAATTCGTTATAAGGGACACCCGTAAGTCGAGGTACCACTGTACTATGACAGTCAGGTTTTCATTCATTCATTGATTAATTTTCTGAGCTGCTTGACTGTAATTAGCGTCATGGAGAGGCTGGCGCCCATCTCGGCCAACTCCGAGCGTGGGCGGGGTACACCCTGGACAGCTCACCAGGCCATCCCAGGGCCCAGGTTTCCATCATTGCCTTATTATTAAACTGTTGTATGTTATTTAATTAAAAAAAAAAACTCGACTCCTTCAAATCCGTATATCGCTTTCATATCCGGTTCTGAATGAAGCTTCTGGAGTTCCGAATGTTCTTTTCAGAGTCATGTCAGTAATGATCAGTTTGTAAGCACATGGAGGTGAAGCTGCAGTTGAAGTGTTGAAGGAATCATCATGAGATTATAAAGTCACAGTTTCCTCCAGGATGAATAAAGGATTCTGATTGATTGTTTACTGGAGTGTTGTTGAGTGTTGAGAAGTTGTGGATTACGTTTTTTTTCAGAAAAACCGTGAAGGTGAAATGACGGTAAAGTTCCTAAGATGTGTCTTACTAAGAAGTACCTTATAT
>CM045731.1:65886416-65983916 GCA_024760905.1 Plotosus lineatus | reverse complement strand
CTGTTTAATTGTAACAATATAAAATAATACATTTCACAATAACTCTCAACATTGTTCAGCTATAATAATATAAAACAATAAACTCACTTTTCAGTTCAGTCCTCTTCCATAAATCCATCAAATTCATCTTCAGTGTTTGAGTTTAACAGTTGCGCGAGTTGGACATAAAGCCCGGTTCCATCTATTATTTTTCATTATTAAATTATAATATTTTATTTTCTATTATTCCCTCGTGCATGGAGTAGCAGATCAATAGAGAAGGAGATTAGAAGTCTTCCTGGTTCATGACCTTCTCTCAGCCACACCCCCTTAAAGAGACAGCGCATTAGTATTGTGTTCATTACAGAACCGAGGTCATTACTCTTAAGGAGCTGTATCAGTGTAACTTTAAATTCAAGAAGGTTAATCCGAGGTCTCATGAGGACACCTGTAGCAGTGCTTTATCCCCGTATTTGGACATAAAGCCCCCGATCCCCCTAATTTACGACCTGGACACCAATATTTAGCGATTGGAGTTCTTTGGTTAATCCACTTCAACGATAGTAAGCTCTGAATTAGTTTGTTTCACCTGAGTTTTGACGGTGTCAGTGAGATGGAGTCGCACGGCTTCATCCACATATAAGGCGCACAGTCAGTTTTTGAAGATTAAAGGCTTTTAAATGCACCTGATGGTCCGAAAAATGCGGCATGTAAATAGCTGAACATTCATGATTGGGCTACTTTTATTGTTATTAACAATGATTTCTTTGTAATGATCTTTTTATTATTATTTTTCAGCCAATCAGATTTGAGAATTCAATGTCATTCTGTATAAGCTAATAATAATGAAAATTATAATTAAAAAAAATAATAATACATGATGATTCTCTTCATTAACACTGAATCTTTTTTGGCTCAGGACTGGGAAGAGGACTCGCTTGGGTTTGGTAATGGATGGCTGGAATTCTATGATTCGTTATTACAAAAACAACTTCTCAGATGGTTTCAGACAGGTCAGTGTCACTGATTTTCTGGTTGATGTTGCGCTCTATTAATGAGGAAGACGAATCCGCCGACTGCTTGTCGTTAATTCTGCGATTGTGTATGTTAGGACGCCATTGATCTGTTCCTTGGCAACTATTCAGTGGATGACACCGAGAGCCTGGCGCCATTGCAAGTGCAGAAAGACTGGAAATTCCATGTGGTCATTATTTATTTATTCATTATTTATTTATTTATTTTTCTATGATCTATTCAGATCAGCAGTTCTTCAGTTGATGCACATTCTTTAATGGTGCTTCTATAAAATATAATGAGTCAGACCGTGCTATGATTGATGACTGACAGCTTGTTGTTGTTGTTTTTTTTTTTACTTCTTTAGTTACCCGCTATCATGCTTGTAGCCTTCTCCATGTGCATCCTGTGCCTGCTTATAGCTGGTGAGGGGCAAAATCTAGTGTTTGAAATCTAAGTAATAATTAAAAGTAAATAATTTGTTAAATGAATGTCATGATGTTAACATGTCCCTCACTCTCAGGTGACACGTGGACAGAAACGCTAGCATACGTAGTGTTCTGGGGCACAGCCGGCGCGCTCACAGCCGCCGTCATCCTCTACAACGGGAAAGAATTTGTCAACGCACCAAAACTGGTCCAGAAAGAGAAGATGGATTAAATGTGGGCCTGTACTCCATGTTCATCCCTCCTTCTCCTTCTTCTTCCTTCGTCTTTCCAGAGTTTTGTTCTGTATGTGCAATCTGTCTCTTTTTATTACAGGCAATAACCTCATAGACCACCTGGGATCAATGATATTTACACTCAATGCTTCAGCTGCACTCGCATTTGAGGTCCAAGAAATCTGAGTCCATTGATGTTTGTTCGGAAAAATGGCCAAAGTTTGAGTTTGGATCATCAATAATTGGATATGGCGTGTCAGTGTTTCTATTTAAATTATATATGCAGAGGATTGGAAAGAAAAACTGATGTCAATTATATGCAAAATGTGGTTGAGGCTCTGGGTTACTGATCCAGAGGTTGGTGGTGATCCAAGCTCCAGTACCATGAAGATGATAGGTTCAAGTCCCAGGACCACTAGTCTGATCCTGTTGGGCACTCGATCAAGCCATTTAATCCTCAGGTTCTCAGTTGAATATGAAGATTAAAATGAAAAAAAAGAAAATGTCCACTTCTGGAAGACAGCCATGGACTCAGATGTTTCATTCAGCACAAGCTCTTCAGTGGACCATTTGCTGTTTACTGTATTTCACATGGAAATGTTATTATTACCAAAGGGGTTTTTTTTGGGTTTTTTTTTTGTTTTTTTTTTTTAGGTTTGCATTCTGCTGCCTAGGCATGGAATGTCTCTTACATCAATTACATCTGCACTGTGCAACCCAAGGATCGTTCTATATACACACACACACACACACACATACACACACACACACACACACACACACACACACTCTCCAATGTACCAACCTGGACCTTTCTTTGTTCTTGAACCCCCCTCTTCTGTTTTTCTCTACTTGCATTATTTAAAGGGGCTGTATCATGATTACTTGAAGAAATGACCCTAGATAACATTGATGGATAAATAACATTAACATTTGCATTTACATAGATGAAAATTTGTTTTCTGGACGATCCACAGTCATGAAATCGGTTCATAAAACTTTGGAAACTGTTCAGACGGAAGAAAAAAGTTCATGATACGATCCGTTCCCATTCGCGCCATGTTCAGTTCAAAAACCTGAAATTCTTTTAAAGTTGCAAGCTGAAACACTACTTATCAAATACAAATGTGTTTCCTGGACATCTCATGCAGACTTTCGGGATTTATTTCGCAGCTGAATTCGGGTAAAAATCATGACACGGCTCCTTTGACCTCTTCTCCGGCTCTGCTTAAAATAAGAAGGCGGAGTGTTTATGCACTTGGGTTGGGTTGGGTTGGTTTTCTCAGCACTTTACTGATAATTTCAAATACATGGAATATAACACTAAGAGATTTATGGCGCATGAGCACATTTCCAGCTGCAGTGTTACTCTTCCTTTTAAGGTGACGGTGAAAATTTGTATTATGCTACAGAATGTCGGTTGTTTTGTGCTTTATTTGACTTCCTGTTAAATGCGGTGGGGAAATGTTTTGTTTTAAAAGGGTTTTTTTTTTCTTTCTTTTTCTTATGAGCACTGAAAAGGAATGTATTTTTCTGACGTTTAGCTCATTTATGATCATCAGATTTGACTTGGTGTGATTCGTGCAAAGCACACGTGTATACAGTACACACAGTTATACTTCACTTTATATTCCGTGATGCATTTAACTCACATCACTCCTATTCTCTGCTAGAAAAGCTAATGTCATACTATTTTTGAGCACAGACTCTTGACAAAGCCTGATAGTTTGTTTGATCCGTAATTTGTAAGTTATTACATTGGTATAATTAAAGCGTCACTTATAAATAGGATTGTAATTATGTACTGTGTGGTTTACAGCTAGAGAATTAGCATCGAATTAGACGCAGTAGATCACTCACTGTTATAACTGATTCAGTCGTTTTATCCTGGACCACTAATCCTGTTAGCATCACCTCGGACCTACAGCTAAAATACAACAATAATGGTTCTGAGTGGAGTCAAATATGATCATCGTATTTTTGGACTGTTTTGAAAATGTACTCTTGATTCATTCCAAGGGGTCCTGTATGCCTCTCTTATCAACTTTGTAATAAAATTACATGTGTGCTACCTGGTGTGTGATCAGAATCAAATACAGTTGATCTCGTTAGCAAGGGCTCAGAATGAGCGGCTGCTTTAAACATGTGTGCAGAGTCACGTGTGCTCTTTCGAACCAATTGGGTTTTGTTCTAAAATAGATATTCACTCACCGACCATTTCATTCATGACGTGCGTACACCTAGTCATTCATTCACCAATCAGCCATTTCATAACCCACTAAACATTTTATTATTTTGTTGCAGTGTCAGAACAGTCAGTCCCTGAAGTTGAGGTGTTGGATGCAGGAAAAGTGAGCAGGTATAAGAATCCGAGTGACTTTGACAGATGATGCATTGTGATGACTAAACAACTGGGTTTCATTCATTTTCATCATCATCATCATCGTTTTCTGTAACCGCTTAATCCTAATTAGGGTCGCGGGGAGGCTGCCGCCCATCCCAGCCGATTCCGGGCGAGGGCAGAGTACACCCTAGACGGCTCGCCAGGTCATTGCGGGGCGGAAACACGCTAACGGCAGCTACTCTTATCGAAAGGCAGCAATGGTTCTTTTACATGAACCTCTCACCATAGACAGTGAGAGACATGGCTGGCCTTTGATAACCCAGTTAGCTGCATCGGGGGGGGACAGCCTGGTGATAGTGGGGCTTGAACCCCTGAGCTTCAGAGTATTAATCCAGCACCTTACCACTGAGCCACCACTGCCGCTATTATTATTATTATTATTATTATTATTTTATCATCATCATTATCCATCTTTTTCTGGGTTTCTTCATGTACATACTAGCAAGTGTTGTGCTTTTTTTTTTTTTTTTTTTTTTTTTTTTTTTTAAATCCCCCGCTGGAAGAAGGCTGTTCGTCCGTTTTAGTCGTCTCACCTTAAATGTTCTAAAATCACCACCGCCTACAGCTTTTCTTGGAATTTTCTTGACATTTAGCAGAAATTTTAGACATAATAAGTTTATTATCACATAACAGTGAGTGGGAGATTTATACCAGAGTTATTGTCCTTAGGATGTCCATTTGGTACATTTCACCATGTCCCTAGGTGTCTTTTTTTCTGAAATCAACTCCCTCAACAGCCATCTTGGAATGTTTCCAAACTTGGCAGACATGTTGATCGTGTTATAAAGATGCGTATACTGTAATATAATATTGATCAGGTGCATTTTAACACTGTTACTCTGCCATGTAATACAGTGGTACCTCGGTACTTGACCATGATTCGTTCCTGACGGCTGGTCGAATTCTGATTTGGTCGAATTCCGAATCCGCTTTACCCATTACAAATACTGTAATGTAAAAGGGAGAGAGGAGGATGATCCCCTTCCATAACAGAGAGGGAGAGAGGAGGCGGATCCCCTTCCATAACAGCTTCAGGTGAATCAGCCATTTTTTTTTCTCTTGCTACTCATTTTGGCGTGGATGACTCTTCTTCAGGATATCCCTTTCTTTTCTTGAACATTTCTTATGTGGCTTGTTTCTGCCTTCTTTTCAAAACCTTACTTAAGTGGCTCATGACCTCATCATTAAAGGTGTTCACAGCGATACATAGTATCAAAAACTGCCGGACTTCCTCAAAACAGAGCTAGCTTTATCACGGTGATACATAGTATCAACAGCTTCTGGACTTCCGGAAAGCGCGCATTTCCCCTCTGTCACGGTCTCGTTTTTTTTCTCACGCTTTTTTTAGCGTTTAACTTCCAGATTTTGGTCGACTTCTGGGACAAAAAAAAAAAATGGATTTTTTTTTTTTGGTCAAATTCCGATTTGTTCGACCTCTAAAGCGTTTGAGTACCGAGGTACCACTGTAATCTAATTCACACTCCGGAATGATGATCCTCTTCACAGAGAGATTCCTCTGGGGGGGTGGGGGGGGTATAATTTAAACAATCATAATGTGAAGAGAATAAAAGCTTTTTTGCTGCCTAAAGTCCAAAGTAATACCAGTAGTATGATGCAATTTTATTGGATAAGCCTATTCGAAGGGAGATATTGTGTTCACTTGAGCTCTTGTACTCGCCTTGAACTGCCCGGCACTAAGAAACTGGAAAACAATCTCTTCGCCCCTTTATGACTTCGACACAATCCAATGTTCCACTGAAATACAGACACAGCTGCGACACACAAATGACAGTGAAGTCCATCTATAATCATTATGGGTGGTGCTTGTACGGAATATTAATCATAAAACACATAAACATTCATATTTTATGACGGAATCAGTTTCAGAAGTAATAATAGTTTCATTCCCCCTTTAAACGTTCATGATGTCATTCATTCATTTTACTAAGCTGCTTAATCCTTATTAGGTTTGTAGGGAAACTGGCTCCCACCTCAGCTGACTCTAGATGAAGGCGGCGTACACCTTGAACAGATCGCCAGGCCATCGTAGAGCTAACACCCATACAACCGTTTACACTCACTCCTCAGGGCAATTTGGACCAGCCAATTAGCTGACTGTACATGATTTTGGATTGTAGGAGGAAACCCACGCAACCCTGGAAAGAAGATGCAAAGTTCACGGAAATCAAACCCCGGCGCATCTTAGACGGGCATGCTAACCACTGTGCCACTTGTGCTGTCCTGTAGTTAAACACTGCCATGAAAAAAGCAGAAGAACCTAAACAGGCCTGTTTGTAGAAAGCATTAGTCTTCTCTTGACTAAAGCCAACGCATCAGACAGAAAGACAGCTTCAGACCAGGCAAATTCTGTGTAAACATCAAGCACCAATTTTGAGCCTCATTAAGCAAATGTGCATTTAATCAAATCTGACTAAACTCTGAGTAGGACAATTTTCCAGATGATTTCCAAATTCATCATCGTAGTCTCACTGGACAATCAACTGAGTATTGTGCAGTTTGTTTGGTCCTGAGACAAGATATGAATACAAAGTACGGATCTGGTCCTGGTTGTGTTAGTGGACGCCCTTTACCATCTCTCATAGGGAAAATATATTAAAAGGACCCAATCGGTACGGATTAGTGGATGAGTATTATTTTCCATTATCAATTAATTTTGGCTGAATACGAATGCTACCTGGTGAATCCACCCCAGCTCATGGGCTTAATGTTTTATTCTTCTGATATACTGTACATGTTGTTTTAGTTCTGTTTACAGTAACAATAATAAGATTGTGTGACCAGACGAATGATCTTTCACATGCATAATAACTTGGCAGTGCAATACTGAGTCATAGAAAGTAGAAAAGACAGCAATCTTGATGGAGAGGAGAAAAAGGTAGGCATACGATTTCAAAAGCAATGATCAAATTTAGCAAAGTGCAGTTTACTCTCCACCTCCTCTCTCTCTCTCTCTCTCTCTCTCTGTGTCACACACACTTATATATGTATATACATGGCATGTGCACACAATACACCCAACATATTTTAAGCATATTAGAAGTGAAGCATCTGGAGACGGTCTCATTCATCATTTATTTTTGAAGCCGCTTAATCCTAATTATGGTCACAAGGAGGCTTGTGCCCATCTCAGCCTACTCGGGGTTTCAAAATTCAAAAGGTTTACAGATTGCACTACCTTGCTGGAGGTCTGCACTCCCTGTAGTGCATTTCTAGTCTTTCACTGCTTATTTATTTCATTCCTGTTTCGCTGCCGTCCTTTCTATAGCTGGCGCTCCTACAGTGCCCCTTAATCCCACACTCAGGACCAGTCCTTTCATCAATAATAAAGGCAGTGGGCTGGGTAAGCATTTTATTCAGTCTTCAGCTGCATGTCGAATCGAAGCAGTGCTCAGAATCTAAGCGTCAGTGTGTCGCTATTTCAAGTGCTACTTCGATGCTTCTGTCATAAACGTACACGAGAGATACCTCTTCCAGGTCTCACACGTGGAATAAATGTTGTCTGGAAGCAGAAACTGTTGTTTCTCATTCATCATTTGCCAAACCATTGAACACTATTAGTGTGGCGGTGAGCTGGTGCACCTTAAACAGCCTGCCAGGCAATTACAGGGCCAACACACATTATCATGCACACTTGAGGGCAACTTGGAACAGCAACTTAGCCTAATGTGCATGTCTTTAGAATGTGGTAGGGAACCAGAGTACCCAGAGAAAACCACAAGCCCGGCGAGGATGTGAGAAGCACTATGTCGCCGTGCCATCCTTTTATATTTATATTTGGTATTTTTATAATCACTTAAAAAAAACGTTCCTTTAGGATGGCACATATAGTCGTCTGGTGTACTCTCTGGAGTATTGTGGGTGTTATGCCTGTGTTGGGCATATTAAACCTCATCCTGGGAGAAATGATTATTGGGCAGCAGGGTGGTGTAGTGGTTAGTATGTCAGTTTCACAGCAAGAAGGTCCCGGGATTGATTATTGGGCTCGGCCCGCACGTTTGTGTGGAGTTGGCATGTTTTCCTCCTGCTTGTGTGGATTCGCTCTGGGTCCTGGTTTCCTCCCACAGTTTACAAACATGCCCATTAGGCTTAGCGGCTGCCCTGCCCACTGTTGGATAAGAGAGGCTCCAGGCTCTCCATGACCCCAGTAGGGTTCAGCAGATCAGTACATGAGAAAATCGAGAAATTGTGTTATAATTATAATGTCTGTCTGTCTTCCTTTCGGCTTTTTCCCTTTTACTCGGGAGTCGCCACAGCGAATCATCTGATTCGCAGGTTTGATTTGGCAGAGGTTTTTACGTCGGATGCCCTTCCTGTCACAACTCTTTTAGTAAGGGCCAGAAACACACTGACGACTTTGCAGCTACTCTTTACGAAAGTCAGCAATGGTTCTTTTACATGCCTCTCACCATAGACAGTGAGAGACATGGCCCGCCTTTGATAACCCAGTTAGTTGCACTGGGGGGGACAGTGACAACCTTGTGGAAAGTGTGACTCAAACCCCTAACCTTTGGATCAGCGATCCAGCACCCTATACCACTAGACCACCACTGCCCATAATTATAACACACACACACACACACACACACACACACACACACACACACACACACACACACACACACACACACACACACACACACACACACACACACACACACACACACACTAGTTCGAAGCCAGAGCAAAATGCACCAGCATCCATCAAATCTCCAAAATTGCCAACAGCCAAAATACCCATTTGTTCACTGACTTGAAAAACCCAAGAGAGAGACACCGGAAGTTGCTTCCCGGCCACCGTAGTATAGGTTACGCTTCTTAAAAAGTAAACACTAGCCTGAAAAGACTTGAAGACACTTTGCGACACGCGTGTTTTTGTGATGTGAATTTTACTGCCTGTCCGTCTATGACCAAAAACGTTTAAAAGTGTAAGTTTGACCATTTAATCTACTTTAACAAACTGAATAGAAAAAAATTGCTCGCGTTGCGTACATGTAATTTTATGCCTCGTGAACGTAGCTAATGCTAACTGGCTAGCTGCACGAGACAAAAGCTAACTGGGCTACAACAGTATAGCAGTGTATAAGGATTTCTGTTTAAAAGAAAATCTGTCATTAATCCTAATTAATAAACATGCATTATAATATAGAGCACGTTACAGGGTTATTATTATTATTATTAGCTTTAGCTAACATCAGCTAGCTGAATTGACTTGCATTAAGTAACTGTTTAATGTTTATTTCTGATATCTGATAGTTTGGTGCTTTGACTTTATAGGTTTATAATCAGTTATTTATAAGAATTAACTAAAGGTCCTCTTCTTCACATGATGTTAATTTGAACATATATTTAACTTGATATTAGTACAGCTGCTAGTGGACAACAACCTGATGGATTGTGTGATGAGGTATGTTTTGTACATGTTACAGTTTCAGTACATTTACATTTTGGAGTTGGAGGACAGAAAGAGTTAAAGGGGCAGTGATATATATTGATATATATAATTAAAAAAAAAATTCCTTTCTTGGAAGAAAATTAAAGTAGAAAATATGTAGCACATGATTAAACAATAGCAAAACACTGTACAGTACATGGCTAATACAGTACTTGACCTTTATGGAAAGTTTAAGATTCTGAGAAAAACCTGTTTGGTACTTTGACATCTGGATGGTAATGTTTGTTTATATTTGGATGAACCTCCTGCCAATAATTTTAACATACTTTGCCATTCCATTCATTCATTGATTCATTTTCTGAACTGCGTAATCCTTATTAGGGTCGCAGGGAAGCTGGAGTCCATCTCAGCCGACTCGGAACAAGGGCAGAGTACACCCTGTACCGCTCGCCAGGCCGTCATCGCAGGGCAGAAACATGCTGATGGCTGTGCGGCTACTTTGGACGAAAGTCAGCAATGGTTCTTTTACATGAACCTCTCACCATAGACAGTAAAAGACATGGCCGACCTTTGGTAACTTAGTTAGCACCACTGGGGACTTTGTCATTCCAGGGCTTTGTAAATCATCTGGTGGGAATGGTTTAAATGCATAATTCACCTGTCTGTTCAGGTATCTTAAGACTACAACCCCTGGCAAAAATTATGGACTCACCAGTCTTGGAGGGTGTTCATTCAGTTGTTTAATTTTGCAGAAAAACAGCAGATCTTTTTTGATGGGAGCGTTTTGGGGGTTATTTTTTTGTTTTGTGTTGGTTTAGGTTTTTTATTTTTTTTTTGTTTTTGTTTTGTTTTGTTTTGTTTTTTGCATGATTGGCCTTGTTTTTGTTACATTTTCCACCTATTCTTCCTTAATTTCTTGATTTTTTTTTAAATTCGATGAATAGTTATTTATTTTTTTAAAAATCGCGATGCACTGAAGCCGCATTAGTTGAAGCGTGGAGTAGCGAGGGATCCATATATATATATATATATATATATATATATATATATATATATATATATAACAAAAGGACAGGACAAAGGCTTTCTATTGAAACTCCATTTATCACTACAGATCTGTTTCGAGGGGTGGTGAAACCATCCCCTCTCTTCAGGTGATTACAGAAGTTCAGTTACAGAATTCTTCTGTAATCACCTGAAGAGAGGGGATGGTTTCACCACCCCTCGAAACAGATCTGTAGTGATAAATGGAGTTTCAATAGAAAGCCTTTGTCCTGTCCTTTTGTTATTTGCTCTACCAAAAAGTATTGAGCACTCTCCTACGGAAGGATCTACTCAGAAAATCCTCTATATATATATATATATATATATATATATAAAAGGACAGGACAAAGGCTTTCTATGGAAACTCCATTTATCACTACGGATCTGTTTGAGGGTGGTGAAACCATCCCTCTCTTCAGGTGATTACAGAAGAATTCTTCTGTAATCACCTGAAGAGAGGGGATGGTTTCACCACCCTCAAAACAGATCTGTAGTGATAAATGGAGTTTCAATAGAAAGCCTTTGTCCTGTCCTTTGTTATTTGCTCTACCAAAAAGTATTGAGCACTCTCCTACGGAAGGATCTACTCAGAAAATCCTATATATATATATATATATATATATATATATATATATATATATATATATATATATATTTTTTTTTTTTTTTTTTTTTTTTTTTGCGTTCCAGTGGGATTGATTGCTTCTCATATTTGTGAGGCTCGCCACAGAAAGTAAGCGCTTGTCGCACAGACCATTTTGAGATAAGAAAAGTAGAAATGGTCCATTTTGTATCGAAATTCGGATTTTTGCGTAAACTATTAAAGCAAGTATTCAACTATCACTTGCTTACGTGAAATCGACTAAAACTCACTAAAAATTTATTTTTTCCCCCCATTTTTCTGGTGAGTACCCTCATAAAACTAGATAAAAACAGTAGCAAACTTACTGGTTTTCATTGCAATTATTCACCGAGTTCGGTACAAGACGCAATATAATCCATACACCAGAAGAACGGCTGTGAAGTAGTCTCTCCATTTTGGATACTGTTTTGATATTAAAATGCCGTTTCAGTGAATAAAATAAAGGTTATGAAGACGTTATGCTCGTAAACAATGCAGGCTAGTTGCTACGGAAGATCTGAAACGAGCTAACGGATTGGTCAGCTCAGGAGTGCACATGCGCGTTACACGTTAACTTCCGGTTTACTTTCATGCTAAATTTATCTCTGACTTTCTCTTCAATAACAGTCATTAAGTTTATTTATAAGATTGTGAATACACATAATTTCTGGAAAAGGAGAGTGAAATGTCATCTGTGATGTCTCGCGGCATTAGTATAGATGTTAAATTCGACACTAGAATTCGGCTTTGAAGATGCCGGAATGCTTGGCGTTCTTGAAGATTATTTCACCGGTGAGTATTTTTCCCTGCATGCAAAATTAGATTCTGGAATTTTTTTGATTGTTTGATTTGTGTGTAATCTTGTCTGGACTGGACATGCTGGAGCGTGGATTGTTTAGTTTTGTACGAAAATTGGTCAAGACCTGAAAAATAATTAAATGTTTCATTCCTTTTACAGATGAACTAACTGATGATGATGCCAGCTATGTTGATGATGATTTTGATTTTGATGAAGAAGAGGCATCTGTTAATAAACGTGTGCATTAGTCAGTTTGTTTCGTTTGTGATGATGTGATCCTTTCTGCTGAGCAGGATATAGATGATGATAATGCTGAGGGCAGAGTTGATGAAGCTTACTTGTATAAAGAGATCAGAGAGTTTCGTTATATAGTTTTCTTAATTTGAGTGTGATTGTTTGAACCTGACAGTGTTGTTGTTGTTTTTTTTTTTCAATCAGTATCATTTGAAGGTATTTGAACCTTTATATAATGGTCGAAAAGATACATACTGATCTTATTGGAATAAACAGAAATGGAAAAAAATAGTCTGGGTTTTTTTTTTTTGTTGTTGTTGTTTATTTTTTGGGGGTTACCACGGTGACTGATGGGTTTAAAAAGGGCATGTCAGATTAAAATAAGGATGATTTCTCTTATCTTTTCCTAAAACTTTTCCGAGACATATTTTCTAAAAGTTTATATGGCTGAGGTGCATAAAAATGTTTGGTTGCTAAGGACTAATGATCTTGGAAGAAGTGCAATCTTTGTGCTTATTTTTCTCTAAAACATCTTTTGAAATTTTTAATTGAATTCTCGGTCAGTTTTCAAAGTATTGACAAACTTTTTGCTGCATTTAGTAGCTTTGGGCCTCCTCTATATGACTGTGTAAAAATCTCATTTTTGGATGCAACAGCCTACTTTCGGTGGAGTGGCTCACATTTTTCCAGTGAGGGCACAGGATACACAACAAAAACACATGGTGAACTATTTACCCCTGCAATTCACAGTCAGAATTGATTCACACGCTCATATATTTCAGCAACCATGGTTTTCTGACTTTCAAAGCCCCGTATGAGTTGATGGTAACGGTCATTGGTTGATTTGAGTACATGATTGGAATTTGCGCGATTTGCATAAGATTTATAATCGACAAATATGATGTGTTCCGACCCAGTTAGTACAAGTGCAGGCCACAGGTTCTCTGTGGTGCCTGGGTCCAGAAACTACACAGTGCTCCTAACTGTATCTGAGGAACGTGACATATTTAGTCTCCAGCGTCAGTGCTTTTTAACAATCAGGATGGTACTGCATTTCATTTTTTGGTTTAAAGGTGCTGGATTGCTGATCCTAAGGTTGGCGGTTCGAGTCCCACTCTCCACAAGGTTGTCACTGCCCCCCCCCCAATCCCCAGTGCAGCTAACTGGGTTATCAAAGACCGGCCATGTCTCTCACTGTCTATGGTGAGAGGTTCATGTAAAAGAACCATTGCTGACTTTCGTAAAGAGTAGCTGCATAGCCGTCAGCGTGTTTCCGTCCCTTGCTAAAGAGTTATGTCAGGAAGGGCATCCGATATAAAAACCTAAGCCAAATCAAACATGCGAATCAGATGATTTTCCGAAAGAAAATGATGTATAAACCCTGGGCAAGGTCTTAACCAAAAGTGTGCCTCTGTTCACCCAGCAGTATAAATAGGTACCAGTAAAAAAAGTAGCGGGAAGGTAACCCGCGATGGACGAATGTCACGTTAAGGAGGAGTTGAACTCCCCGTCACTTCACACTATAGAAGCTGGGGATAAGCTCTGGCTCTGATGAGCCACTAGGCTCAGGTGAAAAAAGCCCAAGAGATTTTCTGTGTAAATTGGCGCACGCTGGAGCCAATCCAGGCTGACTTTTGCTGAGAAGTAGGGTTACACCCTGAAGAGGCCTTTTACACGGATAACATGGACAGTCTTCCGTACTCTGACGCACATATCTGAATAATTTAGAGTTGCCATTGTGCCTAATGTGCATGGATGTGGGCTATGGAAGGAAACTAGGTACCAAGAGGAAACCCATGCAAACACCTGGCAGACATAATTTAGTTTCTTTTCTTAATTTCGGGAATAAAGCTGGTGAGGACATGATTGTTAATATAAATGATGACCGGAACTAACTTGTTTAGCAGGAGGTTATTGTGCAAGATATCTTTGGGGTGATGTTGAAATTGTTAATCTTGGCAAATTGCTCACACAGTGAATAAAGCACGCCACATTCCATGGTTTGTTTTTATAGGAGGGAAATAAGTCCGAGCACGTATGCCTCACACCAAGAAGGCTTCAGTTCTCAGGCTCATTCGTTTCTGTGTGGAGTTTGTGGCAAGGTGTTCCTCAATTTTGCACAGTGTTGGCTGAGATAGGTGCCAGCCCTGCCATGACCCTTGTAGGACTAAGTAGTTTTGCGTATGCTGATTGACAGAGAGTAAGTCTGCTTCCCAGTCTATCCTTGATTACTTTCCGGCAATAGCGTACTGTGTTATTATCTTATATCTCATCCTGTGGACCTGCGAAGATGAACCTGAGCGGGCTGAGGTGGTCTTGTGAGAATATTTCGGTATGAACCAGTCGCGCATCTGAGGTGACACTCAGCATTAAGTTCCACCTCCTCCCATCGTTCCACATGTACATGTTTGCATCGATGAATTTTAGCATCACAGGTACAAATGACTAATCATTCCATGTCCTCCACACATAGATGGATGTGGTGTGTTTCCGCCTGCCTGGCCACAGCGACGCCGCACTGAGGAACATGAACTCCTTACGGGAGCAGCGCCACTTCTGTGACATCACCATCATGGCCGGTGGTAGGCAGATGTTCCGGGGTCACAAAGTGGTTCTTGCTGCCGGTTCGGCTTTCCTCAGGGACCAGTTTTTACTGAACCCATCTGCAGAGCTGCAGGTATGACTCAAGTATGGGGATTGATGTGGACATGTGACTTGGATAAGTATCGAAATATTAAAGGCGCAGTGTGCAACATTTTGAACGTAATCGAGTACATCATCGATTAGTAAATTTTCATTCGTCCGTAATTATTTAAAAAAAAAAAACAGTCACTGAGATTTCAGAAGCTCTGAATAAGATTTTTATATCTGCATGTTGAAATTTTGCCTTGGATCAAACAGCAACATACATTTTCCTCCGTCACCCATTCTTGCGAAACTGATTTCGGAATCCATGAAGAAAGGAGTTCTGTCTACCAGAATGTATGTACAGCTATGTGACAACTTAGCTTTTTTGTAAAAGATGAAAGAAAAAAAAGACCCTGAAAGCTTCAAGAGACCTACAGCAAGGTGCCGGATTATTAGAGCCGGGATGTGAAATTTCCGCGGAATTCCGCACGGTTCACCTCGGGTTCCTATTTTTTTAATGTATAAATTAATAAAAAATTAGGGTCGGAATGGTAGTTAGAGGTACAGTAAAACCTCCGCTGACGAACGCTTAAGCTCACGAACGTTTCGTTTCAAGAACATTAAATTTGCGAGCATATAGTCTCTGCTGACGAACTAGTTTTCGGCGGACGAACCAAACCACGCGGTCGAACAGCGCCACGGTGGTGGCCACGAGAAGCTGACGCACGCTCACGGCGTCACAGTTCGTCACACCCTTTCTTTGAGTGCGGAAGTGGTTTGTGTTTGATAGACATTTTGGACCATATTGAGTGTACTTTTGCTATTATGGGACCGAAAAAGACCCCACCACAGGCGGAGATCATTGAAAAACACGAACGAGGTGTGCGTTTGTGTGACTTAGCGTCCCAGTACCAGTACGCTAAGTCTACCATTGCTCCCATCCTTAAGAACAAGGAAACTATTAAGGGTGCGTGTGTGGCTAAGGGTGTTTCCAAACAGTAGGCGTTTCCAAACACTCCTTCCAAACAGTAAGTCCCTCCCTCCCTCCTCCTCCCACTCCATTCCATCAAGCCATCAACTACCATCACAAAGGTAAATAAAACCACTTTATTATACAGTACAGTTTATTTCTTTATTTACAATACAATAGCACATTTATTATACATAAAATAAGGTATATTTTTGTGTAGTTTTAAGGCTTTTTTAGTAGAAAATCATGTTTTATGGGGACCTGGGAACGGATTATTCTCATTTTAATGGTTTCTTATGGGAAATAAATGTTCGGAAGATGAACTTTTCGCCTTACACACACTTTCTGGGAACCAATTATGTTCGTGAGCTGCGGTATCACTGTACTGCATCTTTGTACAGGTGTCAATTACGATTTTTGCGCTACCCACGACATCTGGTGGACGACTTTGGAACTATAAGTAATAAGTTAATATAAGATAAATTGTCATGTTTGGCAAATTATTTAGATTTATGTGATACACTTAATGATTCATGACTTTCAAAGTTTGTATGTGATTAATACATTTTATTCTTTGAATATTCAATTTTGACAGTGCTCTACAGTATTTCCACATGGTTACGGTGTTGATAGTTTAGAAATTGTTAATATTTTGATTTCACACCCACACAATCAACCTGGGGCAGTGGTGGTCTAGTGGTATAAGGCGCCGGATTGCTGATACAAAAATTGGGGGTTCGAGTCCCACTCTCCACAAGGTTGTCACTGTCCCCCCCCCCCAGTGCAGCTAACTGGGTTATCAAAGGTCTATAACTGAGTAGACTGTTTCCTTTTATATCTAAACCATGTGACTACACAAGTATCCAGTCTGGAGGATGGAACATAGACTGATAAATAATTTTCATACCACATATAATATTCATATTGTTTTGAACATCTTTTTAAAAGCATGCAATAGCATCAATATTTGTTTGTGGCTTCTGTAGCTTCGAGCATATGATCTGGAGAAATTCCGCAGATATGTGTTGGGATTAACCTCCTCTTGAGAGATTTCAGTACTCGAGGACTCGTCCCCACTGCCTTGTGCAGTACTTAAGCAGAACACTCATCTGTAGTCCGTTAGTAATTAAAAGTAGCATGCTGACCAGACATTCACTCATTTGCCACTTAATCCTGCCGAGGTTGCCCGGAGGCTAGAGCCTATCTCAGCCAACAGTAGCCAATGGTACGGTATACCCAGAGCAGATCGCTAGACCATTTCAGGGCCTAGAAATACACAGCTATTCACGCTCATATCCACACCTAGGGTCAGTTGAAAACAGCTAATTAGCCTAATGTACATGTCTTTGGACTGTGGGAGGAAACTGGAGTGCCGGAGGCCTAGGGAGAACATGCAGACTCTACACAGAAACACCTGACCCTGAGCATCGGACCCAGTACCACTACGCCATCCTGCCGCCTAGAAGTTCACTGTGTTCATTGTTCATAGCATTTGAAGTTGTTTTTATTTGTTGTTGTTGTTGCTTGTGTTTTTCCCCAGCAGGTGTCAGTGTTGCACAGCTCCACAGTGATCCGTGAGCTTCTACAATCCTGCTACACAGGATTCCTGCAGTTCAGCGCCAAAGAGATTGTAAATTACCTAACAGCGGCCAGCTACCTCCAAATGGAGCATGTAGTGGAGAAGTGCCGAATGGCTCTAAGTCAGTACCTGCAGTCGAAGGGCAGTGGTACAGGGGTGAGTCCAGCACGTTAAGATCTAATGTAGTTCTTTCCCTTTGACTTATTCTGATGTTCTGTTCAGGCTGTAAAAACAGAAGAGTCCCAGGCGATGCCTGCAATTGTCACTGGAAGCACTCGTTCTCTGGGAGATATGTCGCCACCTTCTGAGCGCACCTCGTCATTGCAACCTCACAGCTCGGAGAAGGAACCACAGGGCCCTGTGATCGAACATATGGGAGTTCAGAACAAAGATGAGTCAGATTTGTCCATCGTGCGGGTAAATACATGTTAGGTTCTTCTTTCGGTTTGAACAGAATCCATTGAGTCATTTAAATGAATAATCCAGTGATTTTTTTTTTTTGGTAAATGATTCATTCCTATGGTACAGCTTTAATAAATGACTCAAGTTTCACTCTTGTTGTAGCGTCGAGCCCCGGAGGACGAGAGTGGAAATGACTTCAGTGTGTTCGAGGTGCACATCAGGGACGAACACCATAACTCTACGGAGAATGCAGGGATCCAAGAGGACGCCAGGGACACTGTGGACATGTTAGCAACACGACACGCTGAGGATTTGAACAGAGATGAGGTTGGAGCACCAGGCAGTAGCCAGAGGGGTGGAATGCGGCTCTGGAGGCGGAGATTTGGGGAGCCTCGGGGAGGTCGTGGAAGGGGCTTCAAACACAGAAAGAGATATACCTATCGCGAACGAAGACCTTTGGGAAATTTCCAGCAAGCTTGGCGCTTTCCCACCTCTGAGGAGATAATGGGGAGTTTCAGTGCAGGGATCGGGCAAGACTATCTGGCTCTCGGAGACGCTCCAGTGCGGCTGGATTACCAGCCGTCGGAATGCCAAGGGGACGCGGCAGGTTCGGATGGCGGCCCTGGCCACTTTAGTATGGACGGAGCGAGTGCCGAGGATGACGTAGGAGTCGTATCATTGCCTCCAAATGAAGACGTTGGCGAGGACTCTGTGGCTGTCGTGGGCTCCACATCCTGTGTGACAGGCTCAGTGGCGTGTGAGCAGTGCGGCCTTGCGTTTTCCTCAGTGGAAGATTTAGCCGCTCACTCGCGCTCCACCCACCTGCTGTACGTCTGCCCGTGCTGCGGCAAGCACTTCAGCCAGACCAGCAACCTGAACCGGCACATGGCCGTTCACCGCTCTGCCAAGCTCCACAGCTGCCCACTGTGTCACAAGACCTTCACGCAGAAGTCCACACTGTCCGACCACATGAACATGCACAGTGGACAGCGGCCGCACGTGTGCGCCTTCTGCCGTATCTGCTTTGCGCACAAACCCGCGCTGCGGCGCCACCTAAAGGAGCAACACGGCAAGACCACTGCACAGAACTACCTAGAGATCCAGAGAGAGTGCGAGCAGCCAGCGATAGGAGGAGGAGGAGGAGGAGGGGGAGTTTAAGATGACTTGTCTGGAAAGTAGTATTGTTGAGAGTGAGGGGCCGTTTTAGTGAGAGTTAAGAGCCAGAGTCTGACAACAGCTTGACCATCTACACTGTGTTAAGGGAATATACAACAGGTGTGGCTTACACTGTTCACTCAAGACCTGTTTGGTGTCTGAAATCTGTACTGGAGCTACCAGGATAATTTAGGGAACATACATGGTCTCAGTCCCTTGTTGTAATCAGACGGTTAAATCTCCGTTGTTAACAAACTTTTTTCACCAAAAATGACAGCGGTGCCTCGGTTCTCGAACTTAATCCATTCCAGAAGGCTGTTCGAATTCCAAATCCGCTTTTCCCATTACAAATAATGTGAACGGTCTTAATCTGTTCTGTCGTCTTTTGAACAGAAGTTAACGGTACCATAACTCACCATAGGTCCTTCAATTAAGTGAAAAAATTATTGAATACAGTACATTATGTTTTGCTTTGTATTATGAGAGACTTTTTAACTTTTCTGTGGTTTTTATTTTAGTGTTATGGTCTCTCAGAACTCAGAGAGTTGCGCATTGAAACGCATGTTGGAGAGGGGCGTGGCTTGAACACGTGGGATGGAGTGCTAAACACACAACACATTTAATCATTTCCATTTAATCACAGGCCATGAAGACTCACAGCTCTCTCGGTGCTAGAAGACTGTCCCTCTTGATCTCTCAGCTCTGTGCTCAAGAAGTTTAAGCTTTCGTTTGATTTCCATGTACGATTTTCCCGTTTCATCTATGTAAACAGCTGTGCTTTATTGTTCACAGGGAAGACACTAGTGCATTAGAAACCTATAAACAATGAAGCACAACCCATTTTCATAGATGAGTGTGTTACAGCCATGCCTCTCTCTCTCTCTCTCCAATGCGCAGCTCTTTTCTGAGACCATAACACACTAAAATGAAAACCACAGAAAAGTTAAAGCATAAGAACGATAAAAATAAGAATTTTAACCTTTTTTGAAAAGCCTTCTTGTAAAAACCTTACGGAAGTGGCTCATGACCTCATTGTTAAAGGTGTTCACAGTGCTGCTAGGTCTTTAGCTTAGCTTTAGCGCTTTATCTTAGCTTAGCCTACATACATACATACATCCTCTTCAGCTTTGTTCAGGCGGTTATGCCTATAAACTGATCTATAGGTATAGGGCGTTAGTGATTAGATAGCTTTAGCGCTAGCTTTAGCACTGTATCAACAACTTCCAGACTTCCGGAAGTCGCTTTTCCTCCCTCTTGGTCTCGGTTGTTTTTTTTTTGTTTTGTTTTTTTTGCGTGCGTTTTTCGAGTTCAACTTCCAAATTTTTTATTGACTTCCAAGGCAAAAAAAATCTCGAATTTTTTGTTCGAATTCCAATTTGTTCAACCTCTAAAGTGTTCGAGAACCGAGGTACTATTGTATTTTGAGGAAAATCTTATTTGAGGAATTGAGTACAAAAAAAACTTTCTGTATGGAGTTTGCATGTTTTCATCGTGCCTGCATGGGTTTCCTCCAGGTACTCCAGTTTCCTCCTGCAGTCCGAAGACATGCACATTAGGCTAATTAGATGTCATAGCTGAGAGTGTGAATGGTTGTGTGTGTGTTGCCCTGTGATGGTCTGGCAAGCTGTTCATGGTGTATCCCACCTTCCCGTTAGGGTTGACAGAGATAAACTCCAATGGCCCCTAACAGGGCAGAACAAAAGTAATTTTGTGTTTTCAGTTGCCTGACTGACCATCCCAAAAACAGTCAGAGTCAAAAAAGTTGCCCTGCCTTGCTAGCAAATTTGAATTTTTGCATTCCAAACTTCTCCACTAAAGGCATTCGAAGAGGCACATTGCACAATTTATTTACTGAGCTGTATAGTTATGCATTCGTGGGTGTTTTTATTTTAAATCAAACAAATTTAATTACTTGCGCTTTTCCAGTGCCTTTTGTGTGACTACTGTCAAACTGGCAGCTGTTTCACACTGAGGCACTGGAGTTCATCTCAAAACAATCTTCAGCAACAAGGTCTTTAGAAATAACAGAATGAATGCTGGGAATTAGGTCCAGTCTCTCCTTGTGCGTTTAACGCCCTTGTCCTTTTATCACATTACTTTTTGTTCTGGGTCAGAACAGGACATGGACAAAATAACACTATCCTTTGAGACTTTGCCACAACTAACCAGCTCCATGCATCTCAATGCACCTTCGAGGCACGAGCACTGAACCAGGACTTATGCAATGAATAAACTGAACATCTTAATTCATATTCTGAAATCCTGGTGCTCTGTGCATGTTAGGATGAGGAAAACAGACATGCTAATGAATGTCAGGGCAGAGTGCGTTCACCTGCGTTTGTCACACAAGATGTCAGAACTTCTCAAAACTGATTCACAGCACGAAATTTAAAATATGTGATGTTATTGCGGTAATATTTTGAATAAGTATTTGCACGTCAATAAAAAAGCAAATAATTACAGGGACTTTAATTTTGACGGCATTCCATTCACACCTATCTCTTCCTGTTACAGTCATACCTCACCTTACAAAATTTTTAAACGAAAATTTTAGGTAAATGCGCTTCATAACTTGGATTTTTCGTTTGTTGGTTCTTTCGTAAGGTGAGGTACCACTGTATTGTGATTTTTTTTAAATTAGCAAGGGGAGCTTTTAAATTGATGGAAATCTGTTTTTTCATGTGCAAACTAACCCCATGTGTGCAGGGGCGGTGGAACGGGGGGGGCAAGCCCACCTCCCCTCTCTACATGCGTGCACTTTTTCTTAACCCAAAGAAATTTATTTTAAGTATGTCTACTGGCATCTCATATTCTTCGTCTTAATCCAGGGTCGTGTCGCTGGGGGAGCAGCCTTAGCAATAAGGTCCAGAAGTCCCTTTCCGCAGCCACTTCCTCCAGCTCTTCCAGAGGAGGCATTCCAACCAGATACTCAAGCCACCTCAACTTGTTCCTCTCATTGCAGAAGAGCAGCGGTTCTACTCCGAGCTCTCCCCGGATGGCTGAGCTTCTCACCTTATCTCTAAGGGAGAGCCCTACCACCCAGCGAAGGATGCTCATTTCAGCTGCTTGTATCCGTGATCTTGTTCTTTCGGTCATTACCCAAAGCTCATGACCATAGGTGAGGGTTGGAACATAGATGGACTGGCAAGTTGAGAGCTTTGCCTTGCGGCTCAGTTCCCTCATCATCCTGACAGACCGATACAGGCTCCGCTTTACAGCAGAGGCTGCAGCGATCCGTCTGTCAATTTCCCTCTTCATCCTTCCTTCACTCGTGAACAAGACCCAGAGATACTTAAACTCCTCCACTTGGGGCAAGACCTCATTCCCGACCCGGAGAGTGCATTCCACAACTGTCTGACTGAGAACCTTGGCCTCGGACTTGGAGGTGCTGATTTTCATCCCATCTGCTTCGCACTCGGCTGCGAATCACTCCAAGGAGAGCTGGAGGTCCTGGCTTGATGAAGCCAAAAGGACAATGTCATCCACAAAAAGCAGAGACGAGATCCGACAGCCACCAAACTGGAACCCTTCAATGCCTCGGCTTTGCCTAGAAACTCTGTCCATAAAAATTATGAACAGAATCGGTGACAAAGGACAACCTTGACAGACTACAACCCTCACCAGAAACGAATTCAACCTGCTGTTTCCAAAACAGACCAAACTCTGGCTCCGATGATGCAGTGACCAAATGGCCTGTAGCAACAGGTCCGGCGCGCCATACTCCAGGAGCATGCCCCACAAGATAGCCAGAGGGACACGGTCGAAAGCCTTCTCTAGATCCACAAAGCACATTTGGACAGATTGGGCAACCTCACATGCCTCCTCAAGGGTCCTGTGGAGCGTATGGAGTTGGTCAAGAGTACCACGGCCAGGACGAAAACCAGATTGTTCCTCCTGAATCTGAGGTTCAACTATCAGTTGGTCTTCCTCTCCAGTACCCCTGCACAGACTTTCCCGGGCAGACTGAGAAGTGTGATTCCACGATAATTGGAACACACACCCCCCCCAGTCCCCTTTTTTTTAAAAGGGGGACTACCACCCTGGTTTGCCTATCTAGAGCTACAGTCTCCAATGACCACGCGGTGTTCCAGAGACGTGTCAACCAAGACAGTCCTACAACATCCAGAGCTCTGAGATATTTAGGGCGGATCTCATCCACCAAGGAGCTTTTTGACTACCTCAGCCCCAGTGATGGGCAGACCCCCGCTCAAACCCCCAGGGTTTTCCTCCTCCATGGTGGGTGTGTTGATGGGATTGAGGAGGTCTTTGAAGTATTCCTTCCACCTGACCACATCCCAAGTCAAAGTGAGCAGCTCTCTCCTTCCAATGTAACCAGTATTTATGGAGTACTGTTTCCCCCTCCTGAGGCGTCGGATGGTGGTCAAGAATCTTTTTGAGGCCAACCGACAATTGCCTGAAACATATTTTATTCATTCAAGAAAAGGATTGGGCACAAGTTATCCAACCAATAATCGTTCTCCAGGCTCTCACCAAACTCCTCCCACGCCCGAGATTTTGCGTTGGCGACAGCTTCGGCTGTAGCACGTTAGCCTTCTTGTACCCGTCTGCTGCCTCGGAAGTCCCACAGGCCAATAAGATCTAATAGGCCTCCTTTTTCAGCTGGACATACCCCTTCATCGCAGGTGTCCACTACCAGGTTCGGGGGTTATCGCCACAACAAGCAACGATAACCTTCTGGCCACAGCTATGGGCTGTCGCCTCAGCAATAGAGGCACGAAACATGACCCATTCGAATTCCGTGTCACCTACCTCCTTCGAGATGTGGCTGTAGTTCTGCCGGAGGTGGGCGTTAAAGGCCTCTCTGATAGGAGACTCTGCCAAACGTTCCCAGGAGACCCTAACTACATGCTTGCGCCTGCCAGGTCTGGAGGGCAGCCTCCTCTGCCATCGGAGCCAGCTTACCACCAGGTGGTGATCGATTGACAGCTCAGCTCCCCTCTTCACCCGAGTCTCCAGAACATGTGGCCATAAGTCTGGTGACACAACTACAAAGTCGATTATCAAACTGCGACCTAGGGTGTCATGGTGACAAGTGCACTTACGGACATCCTTATGTTCAAACATGGTGTTTGTGATGGACAAACCAAGACCTCTAAAAAATTCTCAAATGTTTAAAATGCGTAGTCTGTACAAATATAGTATAACCTACATGTACATCGTGTACCGTAAATGCCTATGCACCAAGCATAGTAATACAGACGCTCCCTAACTTGCGTTTTAGTTCGGTTCCGGACGGTCGAACGTAAGGTGAAAAAACGTAAGTTTTTACTGTATGTTCCAGTGACGTATGACGTTCATACTGTACTATACAGCCATAAATACCATTACCGTATCTCATAAAACACTTCTTAATCAATTATTATAAACATAACATTGTAAAATAATATCAAATATATCAAATAATATCAACATTAATTTAAAATAAATGAAATTCAAGCAAAATAATTTTAAATAGATAAATTTTAATCAAATTCACTCATCAAATATCAAATACAGTATCAAATATAACCTTTAACATTCTCTATGATGCGATCTTTCTGCTTGTAAATGGTTCCGATGGTCGACGGAGCCCTTTGGAAAAACGTGCCACATTCACGTGTTTTTCACCAGCATCAATTTTCTTGATAATAGCCATCTTCGTTTCTAACGAGATGGCTCGCCGCTTTTTCTGATGACCACAAGATGGCACTAGGTGCCGCTAAATTTTATATATTGTACCTTTAATCAGTAACATTTGCACAGGTTTGCACTTCAGTATTCCCTTTTATGATTTCAGCATTGGTTATTAAAATATTGGCACCCTACGGCTTTGTCATATCATGCTTTACGTTCCCTATCACATGACCACCACCGCCCAGGGAGGGGGCGAAAGCAAGTACTTTGCCCACATCTTAATACCATTCCTTCAAACTGCCTTTAAATATTTGCATTGTTTATTCTAAAGAGCTGTGGGTTTGTTATATTATTCTCATAGCTCCAGAAAAAAACTGGAAGACCAAACATTTTTCCGAGCTGATCAGTTGCGTAGAGGAAAGTATTGTTCCTTTAAAGGTTAGAGGACATGCAGAGATGTGCGGAGGCTAAAATTCCCAAAGTCAGAGCCTGGCCTTTACTCTGAAAGACTGACGAGTCATATCCACGCCTCATATGCCACGCCCCATTTGTTAAATGAGGGTTTGAAACTTTTTGATAACATTTGTGCCTCATAACTAAATTAGTATCTGAACACTGTGCTGACAGACTGAATTGTGCAGAATGAAATCAAGAACAAAGTTAGTGTCTGTGTAGTAGTCTGTATATGTATTCGGTAAATAGCCTGTGACTAGTCGAAGAAACCAGTTTAGGAACCAGTCAGTAATGTTGTGATCGAGTGTAATAAGTATTGTTTTGTTTCATGTTGTCTTCAGCTACAATATGTTGCCATTTACGGTCGATTAAAAAAACAACAGGGAATTTTGATGGATTCTCCTTTTTTTTGTGTGCAAAACATAATCGACTGGATAAACGACTCACACACATTTGTGTTGAATTGATATGCTATTTTTGTTGAAGCACATGGGGTAAACTGGGCCCGAGGTGCAGAATACAAAGCAATTATTGAAGAATGTTGAGTATTTGTCAAGGGTTGTTCTCTGCTGAGTCGGAATAATTCTCCATATTATACAAAAATCCACATTCCATAATTGATTTATTATTCATTCCGAATATTTATCGCGGACAGGCAATGTTGCAGATACAAACTGTGCAGTAATGCTTTGACTAATCTGATGGCAGTTGTGCAATAGTTGAGCTTGTGAAAGAATACCAAGAATTATTTCACAGCTTTCCACCAATCAGAAACAAGAAATCCTTTTTGAATGAATACAGTGATCCCTCGCTACTTCGAGCTTCAGTTTCTCTGGCTTCAGTACATCGTGGGATTTTCAAAAATATTCATCGAAAAATGCCACAAAACAAGGCCAATATGGAAGAAGAAAAAAACAAAAATAAAAAAAACAACCCAACCCCCTACTTATAAACTACTTATATTTTTGAGAGGTGCGCGTCTGTATGTGTGTGTATTTATATTTTATTTACATCTCATGATTTACTTTTGAATGTTTAATTGTTATAAGCATTTATAGCAGGGGTGTCAAACTCGTGCCACAAAGGCCCATGTGGCTGCAGGTTTTTGTTTCAACCAAGCATCAGCACACCTGACTTGGCTCATTCAAACAACTGCTAAGAGTCTTCAGGCATTTGATTGGTCAGTCTGACTCATTCAAACAACTGCTAAGAGTCTTCAGGCATTTGATTGGTCAGTCTGGCTCATTCAAACAACTGATAGGAGTCTTCAGGCAATTGATTGGTCAATCTGTGTGCTCTGTCCAGAGACTGACCAATCAAATGCCTGAAGACTCTTATCAGATGTTTGAATGAGCCAAGTCAGGTGTGCTGCTGCTTGGTTGAAACAAAAACCTGCAGCCACATGGCCCTTTGTGGCACAAGTTTGACATCCCTGATTTATAGCATTGAATATGTATTTATTGATATTATATACACATATACATGTACTTATAGGTCACAGTGTGGGGGGGGGGGGTCCTATTTCGCGGAAATTGGCAGTCGCAGGGGGGACTCGGTCCCCATTAACCACGAAAAGTGAGGGATCCCTGTAATACCTTTTAGTACACCACATGGGAACAATGTGATCTGATTTTTACCACATGATTATGGACATTGTCCATCTCCCAAACTCGCATAATATTCGAATCAGCTCAGCAGAAAAACCTGCCTGTCATGGTCATAGATTGTAAAATCAAATAAATTTAACAAGATGCCGTCACAAAACTCCTTCAGGTTTACCTAAAAAAAAGTTGTAATGAATTACATACAAACATTGGGACACTTTACCTTGTTTATTTTTTTTGCTCCTCTATCATTTAATACAAAAACAATTATTCACCTCAGGTGAGGTGGATATCAACGAATATGGTAAATATTTATTGATGATACTGTTTTCTTGATTCATTTTATACAGCATTGGCTCAAGTGATAGGTTTAATGGGTTTATATATTTAGAGTCTTATTAACCTAAAGAGGCGTGAAAAAAGTTAGGCCAAAATAACTTGTTTCTAAGATGGCGAAATACATTTTAAAACATACCAAATTTTTCAATAAATCATGGTAAGTTGCTGTGGTAGAATATATAAGACCTGATTCGCGGTGAGCTGTTGGAAGGAATAGGCTCGTACCCTACTAACAATCACAGGATCCCTACCTACATTCCCAATACAGAACACTATTTACCAAGCTGAAGTGTGAGCCATGTTCAGTATTTAGAACCTTATTGAGCTCGGTAATGCCAAAAGTAAAGATTACTGTACTAACTGTAGATACCGCCGTGATACACTGTAAAGCACTTGAAATTAACCAATTTTTCAATTTCCTGACTTAATCGCAGAGAATGAAAAAAGTTACAGAGTGACTGAAATTTTCAGAATTCTTCGCTGTAGACGACTGGATTCCGCTTGTCCCGGTACGAGCCCTTGGCACTGTTATGCACAGCTGCAAAATAAAAAAAAAATAAAAATAAACAAGAAATATCAGAAAGTGATAAAGAAAAAAACTAGTCGTTCTGTTATACAGTATACATTCTCGTGTATATACATGAGATTTTTATAGCGTGCTCAAAATTGCTGGTGTTGGTCCTGGTGTCCTTGAGTGGCACTTATCCAGGGATGAGAGTGGGTTGTGATGAAAAAAATCTCAAAAATTAGCCTGGTTACTCCCTGGTTTTGGTCGTTACTCCCAAAGAGAACCTCAACATTTTCATCTCCGCTACTTCCAGCTCTGCCTCAGGTCTTTTCCTCAGCGCCACTTTTTCTAAACCATACAACGTCGCTGGCCTGAACACCGTCTTGTACACTTTTCCTTTCATTCTTCCCGATACCTTCCTATCACACATCACACCGGACACTTTTCTCCAACCATTCCAACCTGCCTGCTCACGCTTCTTTACCTCTTTTCCACACTCTCCATTGCTCTGGACTGTTGAGCCCAAGTACTTAAAATTTTCCACCTTTCTTTATCTCTGCCCCCTGTAACCTCACCGTTCCTCTTGGGTCCTTCTCGTTCACACACATGTATTCTGTCTTACTGAGGCTAACCTTCATTCCTCTCCTTTCCCGGGCATACCTCCACCTCTGTACATTTTCCTGCACTTGTTCTCTGCTCTCACTACAGATCACAAAGTCATCTGCAAACATCATAGTCCATGGAGATTCTTGTCTAGCCTCGTCTGTCAGCCTATCCATCACCATGGCAAACAGGAATGGGCTCAGAGCTGACCCTTGATGCAGTCCCACCTCCACCTTGAACTTTTCTGTCATGCCGACAGCACACCTCACCACCGTCTTACATCTCTCATACATGTCTTGCACCACTCTAACATACTTCTCTGCCACTCCAGACTTCCTCATGCAATACCACAGTTCCTCTCTCAGCACCCTGTCACATGCTTTGTCCAAATCCACAAAGGCACAATGCAGCGCCCTCTGACCTTCTCTGTACTTCTCTATTAACATCCTAGGTGAGCACCAACATGATACTTCCAAATTTTCTGCTCTAAATCCAATCTAAGGCAGCGCATTCACTGCTATATTAAATAATGCTTTATCACTAGTATTTATATAAAATGTGCAAATTTGATAGCTGTAGATTCTGACCTCATACCTGTACAAGTGAAGTCCGAAAGAGACTTGCCAGTGACATTGAGCTTTTTCACGAAATCAGACACAAGTACAGATAACGGTTCTTACGTACTGCTTCCCACTGGTGACACCGTCACCTTTCTATCCAACCAGTCCCTTGTTCTTCAGATCCGCATCTATCTCACGCACTTTAGCTTCGTCACGAGTCTCGATAACATTCGGCAATTTTCATTGACAAAAAACTACATACACAAATATTGCTGCAGTAACTTTTCCCCTCTCTATATTTCCACACGTGCAAAGAACCAATCATGTAGCGCCGGAAGTTGGTTTAAGAAGGTGAGTACGGATTGGTTGTCATTCAGCAAATGCCGATACAGGGGCCAATCATAACACATGAGACATTGGTTATACTATACACCAAATACAAACTAATGGTAAACTAACGTCTTACAAGAAAATACGATATTCAAAATGGATGCCTACAAATCTGTGAATTATAAACGTTACGCGAGTCCTGAGTCAGCTGGCGGCGAGTCAGTCCTGCCGTCCAGAAATAACACCAGACCCTACCCCCCTAAAGTTTTCTCCAGTATAAAAAGAGGTCAATTTTGATGGGGGGAAAAAAGCAGAATTCCGCAAAAAGTGGAAAATTCATCCCTGCTTATCGTGAATAGACAGTCTTCTATCACTGCCAAACTGATGCTGATCAGTACAAATTATGATGACATTTTTCTATCATGGTGGGTGTGGTCTCTTCCAAGATGGCACGAGGGCTCACTGAATGGGTAAGTTTTTAACTGGACACCCGTGTCCCTTTTAACAATAACAATTACTCTTTTTGTTTTTTTTGGTGTTACTCACCCAGAGGACCCCAGAGGGATTTCCCTGTAGCTGCCTCCAACATGGGCTGCTTCCTCGCGATGCTGACTTTGATAGTGACATCACCCACTGTGGTGTTATTTAGCTGAAATTACAGAATAAAGTCAGCATTGTTGGTCAGAATGTTATTTAAATGGTGTTTGATTGTGAGGTTTGGTGCTGACCTCTGCTACAGCCTGATCAGCTGACTCCATCTTCTCAAAAGTGACAAATGCACAGCTTGGAAAGGAACAAAGAGCGAAAAACAAATGAGGTCATAGACAATAGCCAACATTCATCATGTTGCGTTGGGTTCTGGATCATAAATGCCTTCCTAAAAGAAACATGAAGAATTCTTGTAAACATCGGTTCTTGTTGGTATGGTATAGAAACACACGCACACACATTCTCCACAACCTGTGGAGAGTGGAACTTGAACTCTCAACCTTAAGATCAGTGATCCAGCACTTTTTACCACCAGGCCACCCCTGCCCTCAATTCCTGATATACCGTATATCTCTCTAATCTGAGGCAAAATGGTCAGACACCCACAAGGGGGAGACATTTCTTTATAACGCTGCCAAGTTACAATAATCCATTTGTGCCTGTTGGTTGTACCTTGCTCCAAGTGTCCCTCAAGTTAAATATATCCAAAGCCCTCTGAAAGCTACAATACAATATACAATTATTCCCATAACAATAACAACAAGAGCATTCGGAGAGCACAAATCTGACCAAGTTGGAGAGAGAGAGAGAGAGAGAGAGAGAGAGAGAGAGAGAGAAACAGCACCCCCCTGCTGTGCCTGCTATAATACAACACTTCCAAAATAAATCTCTGTTCTTACAATATTAAAAAAAAAACTTTAAAAATTCCTGAATCCAGAATTTGATACGGATCACCCTCAAAATCTGATAAAGTTTTCCTTTGCCCCAAAACGCCACCCACCTCTTACCTGCAAGTCCCCACGAACTTTCGACACAATGCTGCTCACAAACAAGCAAACACACAAACTAAACATAACCTCCATGGCAGCGGTAACAATGGTAATAAAGCATTGGTGTACACTTCCAGCAGGGTGCGCAATAACATCCTCACTGTCACTCAGGTTACCGCATCAACTCTCATACTTGCGTTGGGAGTCCATTGCCAGGTCGATGATGTTTCCATGCTGAGAAAAAGCGGCCTTCAGGTTTTCTTCCACCATGCCTGCACCATAAACATACACCGTGTTTCCTTTGCGCATGCCTCGCCGCTCCGGGTACGAGTCTGTACCTGCATAGGCACAAAAGTAGCTTAATTTGGGGAAAACCCAAAATATCTCAGAAGTAAACAATTCCTTGCAATACAGATTCATCGATTAATTAATTATGATAGGCTTATTTATCATTTAATGAGAAATACAAGACTTAAATGATGGCATTGGTGATTACTATGGGATTTACGTCTGAAGGGTCCATCTCTGTCTCGCTCTCTGTCTCGGTCTCGCTCTCGCTCTCTGTCCCGTTCTCGTTCGCGCTCTCTGTCCCGGCTCCTCTCTCGTTCTCGTTCTCTGTCCCGGCCACGATCTCTGTCCCTGTCCCTATCTCGATCCCGGTCCCGGTCCCGGTCCCTGTCCCTGTCTCGATCCCGGTCCCTTTCCCTGTCTCGATCCCGGTCCCTTTCCAGATCCCTGTCCCGGTCGCGCTCGAAGTCGCGGCTAGATGCTCCGCCTCCTTCGTCCTCATCACGTGTGGCGCGGTCAGTCGGGCCAACAAAGCTGCAGCAGGAATTTGAAAGTAAGTATTAATGCCACAGTGTGTCCAAAAAATTACTTTTACACCAAGTGATTTCAGCTTGCCTGTCATACAGAGCCTTCCGGTGGGTTCTCTTGGACGCCTGGAAACGGGAAGGTGATTTCCATAAATAAGTCTTGATGAATTGGTGAAGTGATGATTATTATAACTAACTGAGGCAAGTTGGGTAATGTTATTAAATCATTTTCACCTCAGAAAGCTCTTCGTCTGTAGAGACACTTCTCTGAAATGGCAGAAATGCTGGGACGGGACCCTTCTCGGGATCCTACGATTAAAAGATTTAAACTTAAGATTAATTCTTGTAGCAAACATAAAATGTCCAACATAAATGTGAAACGTGCAGTCAGATTAAACTACGCCCTGATGAGTGTAAAAAAAAAAAAAACAGGAACATATTTAACAGCATATCTTACTTTTAATTTTCCTTCAAGTGTTCTTGATCGCTTGAATCCAGAGTTCTTGTTCTCAGATTTGATGGCACTTATGGCGCCAGATTTGATAAGCATCTTGGCTTGCTCGGTGGCTGTCGCCGTGTCCACCACGGGCTGATCTGACAAAGCTTGGGAGAAACACCGGACATCCAAATATTAAACTTTTATTAAATCAGATCAGAGAAATGAGGAGTGGTATAATTTCATTAAAAAAATAATCAAATCCAATAACTGCCATCTATCACTGTTGTTTTGTTATGATTGGTCTCATTTTACAGCCAGCAATGAACAGGTGACTTACTGCGTTTCAGTCCAGCCTGGCTCGTCGGATTACTGGAGCTCTGCTTCTTCAGTGCCAGCAGGGCTTTTTTCTGCCACAAGAGAAACAACATAAATAACAAAGACAACATACGTACAGGGATCCCTCACTTTCCGCGGATAATTGGGACTGAGATCCTCCCGCAACCACCGAAATCCGCAAAGTAGGATCACCCCCCCCCCCCAATCCCCCTGACTGACGTATACGTACATGTATATGTGTATATAATATCAATCAATACATATTCAATGCTATAAATGCTTATAAAAACAATTAAACATTCAAAAAGAAAGCATAACATGTAAATAAAATATAAATACACACACATACAGATGCGCGTGCACACACTCAGATACGCACCTCACAAAAATAACTAGTTTTGTTGGGGGGTTTTGGGTTGTTTTTTGTTTGTTTAGGAGGAGTTGCTTTTTTGAGTTTTTTGCATAATTGACTTGTTTTGTGGATTTTCCTTAACTTTTCTCCTATTCTTCCTTAATTTCCTTATTTTTTATTATTATTTTTTTTTAAACACGATGCACCGAGACCGCATGAATTGAAGCAAGAAGTAGCGAGGGATCCGTAATACTGCCTGACTTTGGATGGTGGTGGTGTTTTTTTATTGGTCATGAAAACAGTCTGAAAGTTCAGAACTCGTGATCCAGAGATAGAAAACTATAAACATTCAATTCAACATCAAGCTTATAGATTTCTTTCTTTGTTTTTTTTTAGTAAAGAGATTTTTATTGGATATATATATTTATATTGGATATATTCTTTAATGGTTCTGAAAAACACACACATGCACACAAAAAATCCTTTAAAATATCTTGGAGTAAATATTTCTTCCCTCAGTGCAGCTAACTGGGTTATCAAAGGCCGGCCATGTCTCTCACAGTCTATGGGGAGGGGTTCATGTAAAAGAACCATTGCTGACTTTCGACAAGAGTAGCTGCATAGCCGTCAGCGTGTTTCTTCCCTACGATGGACTGGCGAGCTGTCCAGGGTATACTCTGCCCTCTCCTGGAGTCGGCTGGGATGGGCGCCAGCCTCCCCACAACCCTAATTAAGATTCAGTGGTTACAGAAAATGAATGAATAAAATTTGCTTATTTAAAAAATCCTTAAAAAAATAAAACATCTTTAAGTGCATTTAAGCAATGTAGACACATTCTAAATATCAATAAATTGGATATCTATGTATATATTATAACATTCAACAATATTTAGGGGGCAGCAGTAGCCTGGTGGTAATGTCAGCTGGATCACTGATCCTAAGATTGGGGGTTCAAGTCCCACTCCCAACAGGTTGTCATGGTCTCCCCAGTGTAGTTAACTGGGTTATCAAAGGCTGGCCATGTCTCTCACTGTCTATGTGTGAGGTTCATGTAAAAGAACCATTGCTGACTTTCTTCAAGAGTAGCTGCATAGCCGCGAGCGTGTTTCTAATTGGGAGTCGGAGTTGTTTCACAGCACCGGCACTGGCTTCTGCCCTTCCATTGGATCCTTCCAGTGGCACCGAAAGGGGGGACTTGCTGCTTGGGTAACAGCTCGTCCGCCATACTTACTACCCAGGCTCTGTACCCTGGACAGTATCACCAGTGGGGATACCAGCCAGAGCGCAGCTCCATAGTCCGTCGAGAGTGACGGAGGCCTACTACTGCCAACATTTAACAAATATCGAATTTGTAACGAATATACATATTAAATAAATAAAATAAAGCTATGGAGGTTCGAAGCTGTAATGCTTAAATGCTTAGTGTGTCCGCCATACAGCAGGAAGGTCCTGGGTTCGAATCCCAGGCTGTGTGGGGTCTGCATGTTCAGCTCGGGTTTCCTTCTACAGTCCAAAAACGTTCACATTAAGCTAATTGGCAGTTTTATACTGCTCCTAGATATAAATATGAATGTGCTCGTGAGTAGGTCGGTCCTGCTATGGTCTGGTGAGCTGTTCAGGAAGTACAACAGTGTTGACTCAGATAGGCTTCCTAATAGGAGGCCAAAAAATGAGTGATAAGTAGGTAAGATACAGCCATTAGGTAGAAGTGAGTTAAAGTATTGTAATCTTTTGCTTCCTTACTGTAGTAGGATTATTTTTCATTGCTATAGGGTCTACTCTCTCCATATTAAAGGAGATCCACCCATGGAACACCTTCATTGTGATTGAATCACAAATTCTCTCGAAAACACGTCATCGGCTGCAACACCACAACAACTCTTTCTACCTTTTTCTTCAATTTCGCATATTTCTTCTGCAGGGTTTCCTCCTCCTCGGTCAGAGAGTTTGGAAATAGCGCCATGTTCCAATCTGCAGAAAACAATTACAACAAGCTGATCTGAGCCATAGTTGTATCACAAGTTGCTAGGCTACAAAAAGTGTTTTCGGTTGTTAACAGGTGAAGAAACACTGCTCAAAAAACTAATAATGAGTAAATAGATTTTTTATGTATTTTTAATAAGGTTAAATAATTACACTTTAAATAAATAAATGTTTATTTTTACTTTGAATCTTTCCAGCAGTATCAGGAACGCGCACCTTTTATACGTCATCCGGCGCACGGATGTGACGTCACGTGTTTACACCGGTTGAAGCAATAATTAAAGCAAAGACGTGGAAGAATTGTCATGACCCATAATAACCTTTAAATGATAGCTGTGAACGATTGCAGTGCAGTTTCATATTTTAATCAAGAATAATTAAATAGGCCATTGCGAAAAATAAAGTGATATGACTCTCAATTCTTCAACAAATATTTTGACCTCCTTCTCTATTACCCCCCCCAACCGTTTATTGCTAAGTAAATTATTAAACTATTAGTTGGGTATCATGGTGGTGTGGTGGTGAGCATGTCCGCCTCACAGCAAGGTCCTGAGTTCAAGTCCCAGGCCTGAATGCTTTTGTGTGAAGTTTGCATGTTCTCTGTTTGTTTTTGTTTATGTGTATAGGGGATCATCTGGATTCCTCCCACAGCCCAAAAAAATGTGCATACTAGGTGGACTGTTCATTCCATTTTGCCTGTGTCGGTGTGATTAGAAGGAATAATTTACTGACCAGAATTTAGCTGGGTGTTAACCAATTAACCAACTTATGTGAGAGATCCTTCTCAGTAACCATTTGATCACATATAACTATATTGGCACCATATAGGCACAGAGAGAATAGAAAGCATATGACAGGGTGCCGAGGGAAGAACTGTGGTATTACATGAGGAAGTCTGGAGTGGCAGAGAAGTATGTTAGAGTGGTGTAGGACATGTATGAGAGATGTAAGATAGTGGTGAGGTGTGCTGTCGGTGTGACAGAAGAGTTCAAGGTGGAGGTGGTACTGCATCAAGGGTCAGCTCTGAGCCCCTTCTTGTTTGCTATGGTGATGGACAGGCTGACAGACGAGGTTAGACAAGAATCTTCATGGACTATGATGTTTGCAGATGCCCGACCACCAGGCGCTTGCCTTCAACCCCCATCCCCAGGCCTGGTTCCAGGCGGGACCCCGGGGACCTGCGTCTGGGCAAGGGAAACTGTGTCCTTGTTTTCTTTTTATTTGACATAGGGGTCTTCTGAACCCTACTTCATCTGGACCTTCACCCAGGACCTCTTTGCCTTGAGTGACCCGACCAGGGGCATTATGCCCCTGACAACATAGCTCCTAGGATCATAAGGACACACAAACTCCTCCACCACTATAAGTTGGCGATTCAAAGAGGGGTTAGCTGGGTGTTAACCAACAGCAAACTTAGGCGAGGGATCCTTCTCAGTATCCATTTGATCACATATAACTATATTGGCACCATATAGGCACAGAGAGAATAGAAAGCATATGACAGGGTGCCGAGGGAAGAACTGTGGTATTACATGAGGAAGTCTGGAGTGGCAGAGAAGTATGTTAGAGTGGTGCAGGACATGTATGAGAGATGTAAGATAGTGGTGAGGTGTGCTGTCAGTGTGACAGAAGAGTTCAAGGTGGAGGTGGTACTGCATCAAGGGTCAGCTCTGAGCCCCTTCTTGTTTGCTATGGTGATGGACAGGCTGACAGACGAGGTTAGACAAGAATCTTCATGGACTATGATGTTTGCAGATGCCCGACCACCAGGCGCTTGCCTTCAACCCCCATCCCCAGGCCTGGTTCCAGGGGGGACCCCGGGGACCTGCGTCTGGGCAAGGGAAACTGTGTCCTTGTTTTCTTTTTATTTGACATAGGGGTCTTCTGAACCCTACTTCATCTGGACCTTCACCCAGGACCTCTTTGCCTTGAGTGACCCTACCAGGGGCATTATACCCCTGACAACATAGCTCCTAGGATCATAAGGACACACAAACTCCTCCACCACTATAAGTTGGCGATTCAAAGAGGGGTTAGCTGGGTGTTAACCAACAGCAAACTTAGGCGAGGGATCCTTCTCAGTATCCATTTGATCACATATAACTATACTGGCATCATATAGGCACAGAGAGAACATATCTGGAATGCTGAGAGATTTTCACCAAAGAATAAACAAATTAATAAAAATTATAAGCCTTCATCTTTATTTTATGAGGGTGACTCAATGAGATAAAAAAATTCTAACAAGAGAAACATGGTCGAGATTGCAGCCATACAAACTCATAACGTATTAAAATCCAACATAACAAACAAAAATACACAATCAGACAACTAACTATACTGACCTCTCAAAAAAAAAAAAAAAAAAAAAAAAAAGGTCACACACCACATTCCTAATGTAATGCTTTACATTACATATAAATGTCTGATTGACTTTATCTTATTAATAAAAAAGGGGTGACATAAAGTTCTGAATGCTGGAATTGCTTTTGTGTATGAAATTATGAACTATTTTAACTATTCATGAAGTATGATGTGCAGCATGGTATAAGTCTACATTTGGGTATAATTAACATTTTTGAAAGTCCTCCCTTGTTTTTCCAATGCCAAGTAGAGGGCGAAAGTGAGCAGGGGAAAACACCATCAAAATGCCCTATAAACCCAACCCTAACCTCAACCACTCAGCAAGTAGCCTGGAGCTGTCTTCCGTGCTCACTTTCGTCCTCTACTGGGTATTCGAAAAACACGACAGGACTGGGTGCGGGATAGTGTTCACTACTATTTTTTTGGAAAAAAACCCACCAATTTCCTCAACGTCACTTCCGGTTTACGCGTCACTTCTTTCTTGCAAATTCACTGACTGAGATAATACAATAGCAGTTTGGAATGGAGAAGATACGTGAGTCAGCAAGAGACACATTTTATTACATATGTATAGTATATTTTTCTACTAATTGACGTAATATGAGTTGATAATTTTTAATAGCGATGGTGTGCACGAAGAACAACTAAATGACAAGCTAGCTGGCTGAATCCCAAAGGATTGTTGTTTCCTTTATATGTGCACTACATAGTGTGTGAGTGTATAGGATGATGCTCTTGACGTAGTGCACTATGTATAATGTAGGAAGTAATTTGGAATCAGGTTGGTGGTTAGCTAACTTGGCTAAGTGTGAAGTAATACATTGTGAGTGTTGTATTATGTAGAGATTGTTGACACATTCGGCTAGAATTAATTTAGGCATCTCTCTTTCCCTCTCTCTCTGCCTGCCTGCCTCTCTCTCTCTCTCCCTCCCTCTGCCTGCCTGATTCTCTCTCTCTGTCTGCATCTCTCTCTCTCTCTCTCTCTGTCTGTATGTGTCTCTCTCTCTCTCGATCTGCATGTCTTTCTCGCTCTCTCTCGCTCTCTCTTTCTCTGTCTGCATGTCTCTCTCTCTCTCTCTCTCTGTCTGCATCTCTCTCTCTCGCGCTCTCTCTCTCCCTGCCTGCCTGTCTCTCTTTCTGCCTGCCTGACTGTCTCTCTCTCTCTCTGCCTGTCTCTCTGCCTGTCTCTCTCTCTCTCTCCCCCTCTCTCTCGCTCTCTCTCTCTGCCTGCCTCTCTCTCTCGCTCTCTCTTTCTTTCTGCCTGCCTGATTCTCTCTCTCTCTCTCTCTCTCTCTCTCTCTCTCTGTCTGCATGTCTCTCTCTCTCTCCGACCCCCTCTCTCTCTCTCTCCCTCCGACCCCCCCTCTCTCTCTCCCTGCCTGCCTGACTGTCTCTCTCTCTCTCTCTCTGCCTGCCTGTCTCTCTCTCTCTCTCTCTCCCTCTCCCTCTCTCGCTCTCTCTCTGCCTGCCTCTCTCTCGCTCTCTCTTTGTTTCTGCCTGCCTGATTGTCTCTCTCTCTCTCTCTCCCCCTCTCCCCGACCCCCCTCTCTCTCCCTGCCTGCCTCTCTCGTTCTGCCTGTCTGCATGTCTCTCTCTCTCTGTCTGCATGTCTCTCTCTCTCTCTGCCTGCCTGATTCTCTCTCTCTCTCTCTCTCTCTCTCTCTCTCTCTCTCCTCTGTGTATGTGTGTCTATTTCCCAGCCCCTGGCCCTGATGACCTCCCCCTGTCCCTGCTGGAGATGGGATGTTCTGGGAAGTTCGAGCTCCTCACACACCCACAGCCCGGTCACACACCCTTCCCACCACAGAGCACAGTGAGAACCTTTCCTACCTTCACTCATCAGCACACACACTTTTATTCACCAGCAAGTGAGACACAATGCAACGAAGCACTGTTAATGACACAGGAATGCAATACTTCCACCAATTGATCTGAACTCAGGACTGGTTTATATAAGATATAAGGTTTATATATAAGATATTTATATATAAGATATAAGTTTATATAAGAGAAGGTCCTGGGTTTGAGCCTTGGGCGTGATGATAATGCTTGTGTGATCTCCCATCCCATGAGTTTCCTTTGGGTAATGCGGTTTTGTCTCACAGTCAAAAGACATGCACATTGGGCTAATAAAAGCTGTTCAAAATCGCCCCGGGTGTGTACGTAAATATTTATATAATTTTTAACTTAATTTTGATTGACTATATTAATCCCTCAGGGTAAATTAATCTGTATTTAACTCATCCACTCTGTACAGCCACACACATAGAAACCCACATGTAGCAGTGGGGAGCCATAATGCAGCGCCCAGCGAGCAGTTTGGGGTTAGGCCACTTGCTCGAAGGTACTTGAACCACACATTTTTCCTGCTGATTTGGGAATCAAACCAACAATCTTCCAATCTTAATTAATTACAGTACAGTCTCAGGATCCCCGTACCCGTTGTTGATGGTGATATTGTGGCCGCTTGGTAGTGTTGGAGTTTGAACCCTGATTTCACCACTGCCTTTGTTTCCCCTTAGAGCAGTGCTTCTCAATTATTTTCTGTGGCGCCCCCTCTAGGAAAAAAAAAAAAACAGTTCACGCCCCCCCACAACACCCTGTGAGCGACTATGAATAGTATTATTTGTCTATAAAATTGTTATTAGTACACCTCTGTATAGCATGATATCTTTATTAATATTATAAACAAAAAAATAAAGAAATATAGTTCAACTTACAATAAAGACAAACTTCATTACATTATTTTTTAATCTGTAACAGAAAAGATTTAAAGTGCACCAATGTGCCTGAAATAAAAAAAAATACATCCTTATTTGTGAATCACTCCACCGAAAGTAGGCTCTTGGGTCCAAAAATGAGATTTTACACAGTCAGATAGAGGAGGCCCAAAGCTGCAAAATGCAGCAAAAAGTTTGTCAATACCTTGAAAACTGACCATGTTATGCCATTTCTTGTGTCAGCATTCAACTCAAAATTTCAAAAAGACGTTTTAGAAAAAAATGAGCACAAAGATTGCGCTTCTTCCAACATCATTAGTCCTTAGCAACCAAACATTTTTATGCACCTCAGCCATATAAACTTTTAGAAAACATGTCTCGGAAAAGTTTTAGGAAGAGATTATAAGAGAAATCATCCTCATTTTAATCTGACACGCCCTTTTTAAACCCATCAGTCACAGTGGAAGCCCCCAAAAATGAACAAAAAATGACTTTTTTTTTTATTTCTGTTTATTCCAATAAGATCAGTATGTATCGTTTTGACCATTATATAAAGGTTCAACTGCCTTCAAATGATACTGATTGGAAAAAAAAAACACTGTTGGGTTCAAACCATCACAGTGAAATTAAGAAAACTTATATATATATATATATATATATATATATATAAATAAATAAGATAACCATATAACAAAACTCTCTGATCTCTTTATACAAGTAAACTTTATCAACTCCGCCCACAGCATCATCATCTTCATCTATAGTCTGCTCAGCAGATAAAATCACATCTTCACAAACACCAGTCATCACACTTTTATTAACAGATGCTTCTTCTTCATCAACATCAAAATCTTCATCAACACAGCTGGGATCATCATCAGTTTGTTTCTATGTAAAAGGTATAAAACATTTAAGTGTTTTTCAGGTCTTGACCAATTTTCGTACAAAACTAAGAAACCCACGATCCAGCATGTCCAGTCCAGACAAGATTACACAAAAATCAAATAATAATAAAAAAAAAAATTCCATAATGGAATTTTGCATGCAGAGAAAAATACCAATACTCATACAATACTCATTAAGTTTCTAAAGTACATAATACTGAGCATATGGGATTTTCTTTGACTGAACTGCAATGGAATCATGTCTTTCTTAATATTTCTGCAGACCTGAGGTATCTCACACACACACACACAAACACACACACACACACACACACAGACAGACAGACTGTAAGCAGTGGGTGCTTATTTGTGCATCTGCACTCATTTGCCCCACTCCCTTCATATCCTGTATTTTCTTCCATTAAAATTGCACTAGTTCATCTGGATGCTGCTCATTTAACCGTTTGCACACAGTGTGTGTGTGTGTGTGTGTGTGTGTGTGTGTGTGTGTGAGACAGAGAGAGAGAGAGAACTAATCTTCTTCAAAGCCGAATTCCAGCGTGGAATTTAACATCTATATTAATGCTGCTAGACATCACAGATGACATTTCACTCTCCTTTTCCAGAAATTATGTGTATTCACAATCTTATAAATAAACTTACTGTTATTGAAGAGAAAGTCGGAGATAAGTTCCATATGCGGTATACTAGAGTTACGAAGTAAACAGGAAGTTAATGTGTGACGGGCACTGAGCATGTGCAATGTGACCATGTGACCGAGTTCACCAATCAGTGTGCTCGTTTCAGATCTTTCCTTTGTAACTAGCCTGCATTGTTTACGTGCATATCGTCTTTGTTTCTTTATTTTATTCACTGAAACGGCATTTTAATATTAAAACAGTATCCAAAATGGAGAGACTACTTCACGACCGTTCTTCTGGTGTATGGATTATAGTGTGTCTTGTACCGAACTCGGTGAATAATTGCAAAGAAAACCGGTAAGTTTGCTACTGTTTTTATCTAGTTTTATGAGGGTACTCATCAGAAAAATGGAAATAAAATACATTTTTAGTGAGTTTTATTCGATTTCACTTCGGCAAGTGATAGTTGAATACTTGTTTTAATTGTTTTTGCAAAAATCCGAATTTCGATAAAAAATGACCACTTTTACTTTTTTGGCCATTTTCTCGAAAATAGTCCGTGCGACAAGCGCCAACATTCGGTGGAGCGCCTCACATTTAAACTCATGCAACTTATTTATGACTTAATATCTCCGTCTCCACCTTTCTCTTCGTTCCTATTAAATTTTTCCGTGTTGTTTCTTGAGGGGTTGTTTACTGCACTTCATATCATTTACTCCTGTGAAAAACTACTACACCGTTGCGCGACAATGAGAGCACTACTGCCAACTAGTGAAGTGGAGGTGCAATTACACTTAATTCTCGGACATTATTCCAGAAAAGCATGTTCCCCAGAGTCATACGCTGCACCCGACATCACGCCCCCCACTATTTGAGAAGCACTACCTTAGAAAAATGATGAAAAAATTAAGTATTAATTTGAGATGGTTCATAGTTGTTGTTGTATGTGCTTTTTTTCTTTAAGCTTCCACATGGACTTCCTCCGTTTAGTCTGGATTTGAAGATGGAGGTAGAAAAACGTTTTCTGCGGGATCCCGCGTGGATACCAATACATGATACCACAGATGCCTTCCAGAAGTTTCTTAAGTATGAAGCCATGCATCTTGATCACGCTCATAGATTGAAAAGCATACATGATGAGACTCAAGAGTAACTGAAATATTTTGTGTTTATTTAGCATCGTAGTAATATATATTTTGAATCTGTCAGACTGAGTAAAAGGGACAGAGAGGTGGAGTCGTTGTTGCACTGTCCGCTGTCTCCTATGCACTCGGGGCTGTCTGTAGTGAGAGATCCCACCACTGGCATGCTACTGGATTTTACAGAGGTAAAACATTCTGCACGCGTGTTAACGCTCTTTGTGGTTATAATTCTACACAATGAAACAGATGGTTTGGATGCTTCCAGGCTTTATTAGTGTTTTGTCCAGTATTGTTGTTTTTCTCCTGTTTAAGGTGTTACTGGAGCACACCGGCCTATCAGCGAAGAACTCTTTGTCGATGCAACGGCAGCCTGGACCTCCGTCTGAGAGTCTAAGAGGCAGCAACACTAACTACCCCTTCCTACCAGGTGTCTCCTTTATTTTCCTTCTGTGAATCAGATAAGAGCTCAGACGGAGTCACTCATTTGCCAAAAGACTTAATCGTATTATGGACGCTGGAAAGGCAGAGTAAATTGTAAATATTTTGCCAGACCCTTGCGGGGCAGAACACACAACCAATCACACTCACTATCACACCCAGGGTCAGTTTGTAACAGAAAAACAGCCTTAAGGAGGCTGCCTTTGGACTTTTGGAGAATGTTTATCCGTAATTGGATAATTGGGACCACAAGTTTTAGTGATTGGTTACATGAGACCCTAGTTATCAGAGATTGATTGGATGAGACCACAGTTATTAGTAACTGGTTAGATGGGAATGTAGTTATCAGTGATTGATTGGATAGGACCATGGGTATCAGTGATTGGTTGGATAGGTCCATAGTTTTCAGTGATTGGTTGGGAACAAGGTTATCAGCAATTGATCGGGTGGGAACATGGTTATCAGTGATTAGACAGGTGGGAACATGGTTATCGGTGATTGGTCGAATGGGACAACAATTTATCAGTAATTATCCATTCAGGACCACAGCTATCAGTGATTGATTGGATAGGACCATGAATATAAGTGATTGGTTGGATAGGACCATAGTTATCAATGATTGCTCAGGTGGGAACATTGTTATCAGTGATTGGACAGGTGGGAACATGGTTATTGGTGATTGGTCCAATGGAATAAAAAATTTATCAGTAATTGTCCATTCAGGACCACAGCTATTAGTGATTGGTTGGATAGGACCATAGTTATCAGAGATTGACTGAATGACACCATAGTTACTGGGAACATAGTTATCAGTGATTTATTGGATAGGACCATGGGTGTCAGTGATTGGTTGGATAGGACCATAGTTATCAGCGATTGGTCGGTTGGGAACAAGGCTATCAGCAATTGGTCAGGTGGGAACAGCGTTATCGGTAATTAGACGGGTGAGAACATGCTTATCGGTGCTTGGTCCAATGGGACAAACATTTTATCAGTAATTATACATTCAGGACCACAGCTATCGGTGATTGATTGGGTAGGACCATGGATATCAGTGATTGGTTGGATAGGACCGCAGTTATCAGTGATTGATCAGGTGGGAACAAGGTTATTAGTGATTGGTCAGGTGGGAACATGGTTATCAGTGATTTGACAGGTTGGAACATGGTTATCGGTGATTGGTCTAATGGGACAAACAATTTATCAATAATTATCCTGTCAGGATCACAGCTATTAGTGATTGGTTGGATAGGAGATTGATTGGATTAGACCACAGTTATTAGTAACTGGTTGGATGGGAACATGGTTGTCACTGATGGATTGGATAGGACCATGGGTGTCAGTGATTGGTTGGATAGGACCATAGTTATCAGTGATTGGTCGGTTTGGAACAAGGTTATCAGCAATTGGTCAGGTGGGAATATAGTTATCGGTGATTAGACGGGTGGGAACATGGTTATCGGTGATTGGTCGAATGGGGCAACAATTTATCAGTAATTATACAATCAAGACCACAGCTATCAGTGATTGATTGGATAGGTCCATAGATATCAGTGATTGGTTGGATAGCACCATAGTTATCAGTGATTGGTCAGGTGGGAACAAGGTGATCAGCGATTGGTCGGGTGGGAACGTGGTTATCAGTGATTGGCCAGGTGGGAACATGGTTATCGGTGATTGGTCTATAGGGACAAAAAAATTATCAGTAATTATCCATTCAGCACCACAGCTATTAGTGATTGGTTGGATAGGACCATAGTTATCAGTGATTGATTGGATGAGACCACAGTTATTAGTAACTGGTTGGATTGGAACATAGTTATCAATGATTTATTGGATAAGACCATGGGTGTCAGCGATTGGGCAGGTGGGAACATGGTTATCGGTGATTGGTCCAATAGGACAAACAATTTATTAGTAATTATCCATTCAGGACCATAGCTATTAGTGATTGATTGGATGAGACCATAATTATGAATGTTTGGATCTGATCGTGGTCATCAGTGATCAGTTGGCTCTGCCATCGTTATCTGGATTTGTCGCACTCACAAAATAAGCGATGTCTTTGACTGGAGCTTAAGTAAAAGTGCTTTTTACCAGATCAGGTTCAGGGGAACCTTGTGTTCGTATATATGTATAGGCTGTATGTTTATTTTATTATCAATAAATGTCAGTAAAAAATTAAGTTTTAATTAATCATTACTACATTTTACTACATTAATACTGTATTAATGAGTAAGACTGTCTATAGCAGTGTTTCCCAACCCCTGTTCCGCGGCACATTAGTGTGCCGTGAGAAATCATCAGGTGTGCCTCAGAAGATTAACCAATTTCACTTAGCGTGTAGTAACAGTGCTGTTCTGCTAGAGGGCAGTATCATTTTTGTTCCGTGGTGTGCCTCGTGATTTTTATAATGTAAAAGGTGTGCCTTGGCCCAAAAAGGTTGGGAAACACTGGTCTATAGAACGTGTTTAAGAAGCATAGCTTAGCGTATGTAATATCATACATAGTTTTTTACTTCCGGGTACAGAACTCACGGATTATCTTGATTTTCTGGAGGGGCCGGAACCGAACCCCCACGAATAACGGGGGCCTACTGTAATAAAACGAAAAATACAATTGTGTATCACACATCAGACTTTCATTAAACTTTTGTTGCGTAATTGGATAGTTTGTATAGAAATGAAGTTTCTTTTTAATATCGTGAAATTGTAATATTTTGTTCAAATTGCCATCATTAATCTTGCACCTCCTGGAATTACAGACTGATTGGATTGTTAGTGTTCATGCAGTATCGAGACACTTTATAAATCAGGTTTGGGTCCTGAAACCACGAGCTGGATAAAGTCTGGAATAATGTTATTCGGATGCTCATATAATGCAGAGCTTCTGATTTATCCTCAGGTGGTATGGAGGAGCTGACACTGGAGCAGATAAAGAAGAAGTCGGAGCTGGAGGAGGACATTGACTTTGAAAATGGTGAAAATAAACTTTTTTTATTGTTATTATTCACTGTAATGATTTGTTTTGGGTATAATATCTCTCTTTCTGTCGCTCTCTCTTCCATGTCTAGATTTACTGACGGTGCCTCCGGGGTTAAAAGCCGGCATGAACTTGAGTAACAAAGGTTTAATCCACCGCTGTTTTGTACACACATTGCGTACCTCGCTCATCTTAGTAGTCTGTCTCATTGCTCTGTGTCTGTTTTGGAAACACCTCAGAAAGCACAAGTAAGAAAGCAGAAGTGAACCTGCTGTCCCTGCTGTCTACATTCGATGATGTAAATGCACCTGTGCCTGAGGAGAAAGAGAGAGACTCAGGAAGTGCTGTGGAGACCAAACTTCACCGAACGAACAGTCTCGAGGATCTGGGCATTAAGGTAATGTGTGAATGCAGGGCTGCCAACTTTATGAATTTATTCATATTCATACGAAAAATAACATAAAATATTGCAATACGATTCATTCGGACATTATTACGAATTTCAAACTTTCAGGAAAATTTGCTCCTTTCAATTTTATTTCACAATATTTGATCAATAATTCTGATGAATCGCATCAAATTCGATCCATGTTTACATGTTTACCTTCCTGACAAAGCAAAGTCTCGCGATAATCTCAATGAGGATATTACTGTTGTATTGTACCATGTGATTCATTAATCGGCAGCAAGGTGGGTCAATTTCCACGAATCAGTGGCTATCTTACCTACACTGTGTGGTAACTAGAGCCAATCATTGAACAGTTGCGGGAAACCCAAAATGGTGACGAAAAGAAAGAGAGAATTTTTATCGGAATATTCAGCAACTTATTCGTTTATTAGAAAGCATGACAGATACACGGCCTTCTGCACAATATGCCATGTGAAATTTAGCATTGCGCTTTCGGGCGTTTTTGATATTAAAACGCATATAAAGGGAGGCAGACGACGCCGGCTAGCGACCGGTTTGCTTCCTTTATAACTTTTTCTTGTCCTGAACTCTCTTGCTTGTTATTTGTAAATGTTGATATCAAATATCATTCAGGGTCATGCACAATATAATAATAAATACGCAATATATAATAATACAGACGCTCCTCGACTTATGTTTTAGTTACGTTGCGAACGGCTGAACACAAGGTGAAAAAAAAGTAAGTTGTTACTGTACGTTCCAGCAACGTATGACCGTTCATACTGTACTATACATCCATAAATACCATTACAATATCTCATAAAACACCCCTAAATCAATTATTATAAACATAACATTGTAAAGTAATGTCAACATTAATTTCAAATAAATTAAATTCAAGCAAAATAATATGCAGCAACGTTCACAGGATTTTCACCAGCATCAATTTTCTTGATAATAGTCAGCTTCATTTCAAACAAGATGGTTTGCCGCTTTTTCTGATTACCACGATCAATAGTAGGCTTAAGCTTCTGACCAAATATATTTGCTTAGGGTTACAAATGCGCAAAACAGTGTAAACACAAAGATCACAGAGACGACGTCTTAACACAAGGGTAACACACGGTGAACTGGGAAGAAGCAGGGCACGTTCAGTCTGTCATTTGTAAACAATGAACGCAGCGCCATGTAAACAATGGATGCAGCATCATGTGTAAGTAGTGTACTACGTCTACGTACTACGTAAGAACATCTCGTCCTACAGAGAGTGCACTAAACTCAAAATTTGACTTAGAAGAAATTTTTTTACAGTCAGTCCAATCGAAAAAACATAAGGCGAATAAATGTAAAACGAGGACTTTCTGTAATTATGACATCATATATTCTATATTATAACACCAGTAGAATTAAGTCAAATAAACTTGGTTTTCTGAAATATGCTGTTAATCCAAAATGCAGTAAAATTTGATAAAGATAACCTGTATGTCCATATATGGAATTTTGCGCAATCCTAAATTTAGTCTTAATTTTGTCTCTTATGAATACCAATTTTCAGATCAAAATACACATTTTTTTTGTTTATTGACTACAAAATGGTCATTTCCTGGGTTGGCGGCCCTGTGAAGATCACATGCTGATTGATATTGTAATATGATCACATGAAGAATTAAATCCAGTACCAATATAAGGTCCATTTTCTCCATTATCCGGTTACCTTGTACTCTAATGGAATCGATTTCTTTAAAGAACCCTTATTAATATGAAATGTGTCTCTGCTCCACTAGGACACGCTTCCATCTCCTGCTCCCACCGGATCTCCAGCACCAAGCAAGACTGAACTAGGAATACAGAAAAGCAAGGAAGAGAAGAAGGAAAGGAAGTGGGCCGTGCCTGTGAACATCAGCTCTTCGTGTGAGGATTTCTCCAAACTAATCCCCGATCCTGCTTTTAAGGTACTGGTGTGGAGTGGCGGCGACTCACCATGAATGAATTCACATGATGGACAAGAATATTATGTTTAAGCAAAATATCTGAAGTGTCAGGCAATTAGTCAGAAGAGCACTGACTTTTTTTGGGCTTGTTAACATGTCCACGTCACAGCAAGAAGGCACTGGGTTTGAGTCTTAGGCTTGGCGAGGGCATTTCTCGTGGGGATTCCTCCTGCAGTCCAAAGATATGCACATTTAGTTAAAGGGCTACTTCGGTCATAAAAGACCATTCCTTTCACTATCTTCGATGAAATAATCAACCAAGTACAACATACTTACGAACTATGACAAAGAAAAGTAATCACATTCCAGAGTTTAGAAGAAATTAACCGAAGAAAATTTATATTCCGCGAACGCAGCCATTTATACCCAGTCACGTGTTCAAAATTGGGTCTGTGACGTCGTTGGTGCTCACGCCTCCTCGTACTCCGCCGTTTTGCATGTTTTGTTGTGTACAAATGCGCTATATTGTCTCCGTGTTTCTGCTCCAATAATGCCCTATTGCATTGCTAAACACTGCAAAGTGTCCGACAACAACAACATCAGGAAGTCACACCTTCACTTTCACTTCCCTCTGGGAAGAAACAAGTTGCTCTTCGGCGGCAGTGGCCGGCCAGCTGAGTGTGTGAAGAATGCACAGGCACATGTATGAATATGTGAGGCACATGTGTGTGTGTGTAGTGAACATTTCGTCTACCCAGACGACTATGAAAATGTCCGCATGTTCAAGACAGTTCAATTATTATTATTATTATTACTATGAAGTACTGGTACTGGTTACTAGTTATTTAACTTAGTTAACACCAGTAACTACTAGTTAGTAACTTACCAGTAACTACTTATGGATGCTTATATAGCGCATATTTCATACACGCGTACGCTCAATGTGCTCATCGCCACCGCTATCCTTTTGATCTTTTGATGCTGAGCGCCAAGCAGGAAGCAACAGCTCCCAAATTTGAACGTCTTATGGTATGACGCGGCCAGACTCGAACTCTGACCTTCCGGAGGATAAAGCGGTCGCTCTACCAACTGAGCTAAATCCCCGGTATTATTACTATGAAGTACTGGTACTGTATTGTGTTTTCCTGGAAAAATGAAATGAAAATTATAGAAGTGTTGGAGCAACCAAGATATGGAGGATAAGGATAAGGGACAGTGGCAGGTGGATGAAACCTGAAAACTTGTAGGTTTATTTACAAATATAAGGAAACAAAGCTGGCTCAGTAACTTCATAATCACAGCTTGGTCTGGAGATTACAGTCAGAATGTTGGGCTAATCTGAATGAATGTCAAAGGCACGTGTGTATTCGTCTGTGTGCAAACCGAGTGTATGACGGCTTGGGTTTTCCCCAGCAGATTGAGCACCACTGACGTCACTGACCTTGTTTTGATCATGTGACTAGTAGAAAATGGCGGATACTACGAAGCTGCATGATAGGAGTAATAAAAGTCGAATTTTTTATGCCCGCCAGGCAAATTTTGTGGAGATTTTGTTGTGGTAAGCAATTAAAGACGTATTCTTCATGTTGGATGCGATTTTATTTTTTGTGGCTTTAAGTGAAGCCTCCCTTTAATTGGCTGTTCCAAATTGCCTGTATGTGTGTGTGTGGGTGTGGTCTAGCGAAGTGTTTAGGGTGTACCACAGCCATTAATCAGTGTCGGCTAAGATAGGCACCAGCTAATCTGCAAGCCTAGTAGGATTAAGTAGTTCAGTGAGTGAGATTTATTGTGAACCTGCATTAGTATTATCAGGGATTGAATTTCTTTCTGATGAACAGAATGCTGTATTTTTTTAGAAATGATGCTTGTAAAGAGTTTATAACTGGATTATAACAATGTACATATTGCTATATCATGTCATTTTTAAAGAGTAGAATTGCTCTGTTCAGACATAATAGGATAATCAAGTGTGTGTGTGTGTGTGTGTGTGTGTGTGTGTGTGTTTTTCAGTATCCATTTGAACTGGATGTGTTTCAGAAGCAGGCTCTTCTCAGACTCGAGGCTCACGACTCTGTGTTTGTGGCCGCGCACACTTCCGCTGGCAAGACTGTGGTGGCCGAGTATGCTATCGCACTCTCGCAAAAACACATGACCAGGTGTGTGTGTGTGTGTGTGTGTGTGTGTGTTTGTGTTTGTGAAAAAAACTCATTTTATTTTAAATGCATTTTTATCCATATTTATCAAGGCAGCAATATACAGTACAGGGATCGGTCGCTACTTCGCGCTTCAATTCATGTGGCTTCGGTGCATTGCGTTTTTTTTTTAAATATTCATTGAATTAAAAAGTAAGGAAATTAAGGAAGAATAGGTGAAAAGTTAAGGAAAATGCCACAAAACAAGGCAAATTATGCAAATAATAAACTCCAAACAACCCAAAAACCCCCATGAAAACTAGTTACATTTTTATGTGAGGTGTGCATCTGAGTTGTGTGTGTGTGTGTGTGTGTGTATACACGTGCGTCTGTATGTGTGTGTTTATATTTTATTTGCATCTTATGTATTATTTTTGAATGTTTAATTGTAATTACAGATGCTCCCCGACTTGCGTTCATCCGTTTTACGTTTTTGTTTTTTTGTTTTTTTAAAAAAAGTCAAATTTTGAGTTTAGACGTACCTACATAGTACGCTGATGTAATGACGCTGCGTCCATTGTTTACAAATGAGACTGAATGTGCCCGTCCTTCCCAGTTCAGTTATATAGTATGTGTAATATATATATATATATATATATATATATATATATATATATATATATATATATATATATATATATATATATATATATATATATATATACACACACACACAGATGAATTAACTATCTGCTCAGATCGGCACAATTTGAGTTGTAAAATTAATGGAAACCCAGAAGGAGAACTCTCTGCTCTGCTACTTCACATCAGTGATTCACATCAATGCAGACTGAGAACTAAATGAGTTCAACGGTGCCCTTGCAAACTTAAAAGATCGGAAGTCCGTGTAACCCGCGCTTTGTTTCAAGCAAGTAAACTACTTTCAGCAAGTGCACTACTTTCGGTATTGAGCGCGTCACATATTTTAAGCGTTGATCGGCTGTTTTAAGCTTCAAGTAAAGTGAGTCGGCTCAGCTTCATGTCATGTGACCATCCGTCAACCATCCGAACCATTTACAAGCAGAAAAATCGCATCATAGAGAATGTTAAAGGTTATATTTGATACTGTATTTGATGAGTGAATTTGATTAAAATGTATCAATTTGAAATAATTTTGCTTGAATTTAATTTATTTGAAATTCATGTTGATATTATTTGATATATTTGATATTATTTTATAATGTAATGTTTATAATAGTTGGTTTTATGAGATACAGTAATTGTATTTATGGATGTATAATACAGTATGAGCGTCATACGTCATTGTAACAACTTACGCTCACTTTCAACTTGCGTTCGGCCGTCCAGAACCAATTAAAAACATAAGTCGGGGAGCGTCTGTATAAGCATTTATAGTGTTGAATATGTATTTATTAATATTATATACACGTATACGTCAGTCATGGGGTGTGTCGATCCTACTTCATGGAATTCGGCGGTCGAGGGGGGATCTCAGTCCCAATTAACCGCGGAGCGATCCCTGTAATTGGAGCTCTGTGTAGATGTTGACTCCTATCTTAAATGGAGGATCTGAATGCCACCGCACAATAAAAACTAAAAATTACACCTGGATAAAAGGAATAATTAAAATTGGAAGATGATGATGATGATGTATTCCAAACCTTCTCTTTCCTGTCAGAACCATCTATACGTCACCCATTAAAGCTTTGTCCAATCAGAAATTCCGTGACTTTAAGAACACGTTTGGTGACGTTGGGCTTTTAACCGGAGATGTACAGCTCAACCCGGAGGCTTCATGTCTTATTATGACCACTGAGATACTGAGGTATTAAAACAACCACGAACATCACCACCATTCATCTACATTCAGCAACATTCTCTGGAATATGAAGAGCAGAAGACCGCCATGACCCCCGTCTTTGTCTCTCTTGTGCTTTATTTGTACTTCTCTGTCTGTCTGCTTCTCTCTCTCTCTCTCTCTCTCTCTCTCTCTCTCTCTCTCTCTCTCTCTCTCTCTCTCTCTCTCTCAGGTCTATGTTGTATAACGGCTCAGAGGTCATCCGGGACCTGGAGTGGGTGATATTCGACGAGGTTCATTACATTAATGATGCAGAGGTGAGAGGTGCTTGAATGCGTACTCTGACATAAAGATTTTAATGTGCTGGGACTTTTGATGATGATCATTGAATGCATCTGATGTTTAATTCTGTAAATTAGTCTTTTTTGTGTTTCCTTTCTGTTTCAGCGGGGTGTCGTGTGGGAGGAAGTGTTCATCATGCTCCCTGAACATGTCAGCATCATTCTGCTCAGTGCTACAGTCCCCAATGCGGTGGAGTTCAGCGAATGGATCGGGTACGGCTCATCATCTAAAGCTTTTCGACTGATGCTCATCATTAAATTCAATATTAAGTTAGAAACCATTATTTAAATGATGAACGTGACAGAAGATAAATGATTCTAATAGTCATTTTAACGTTTTCTCTTCCACTTCCTGGTTTATGATTACTTGTTAGTCGCATTAAAAAGAGGCCAATCTACGTGATCAGTACGATGAAGAGGCCGGTCCCTCTGGAGCATTACCTCTACACAGGAAACAGCACCAAGACTCAAAAAGAGCTCTTCCTCCTGCTGGATGCTACTGGAGCATTCCTCACGAAAGGGTAAATCCAGGAGACTCTTCATAATGAGATGCAGTCACACAGTCTTTAAACAGCCCAGATTAAAAAAGAAACATGAATGAAGTAACCACTCAGTATTACCGAAGGTGTTCATCTTCATCAGTGGGAAAAGAAACATACAGTGTTGATGGTTCGGGTCACCAGGCACGTAACTGGAGTGTTTACTGTAGGTTCAACTAAGGATGCATTAAAAAGCCCAAAGCTGTAGAAGGTCTTCATACCAATTACTGAAGAGAAAGATTCATATCAAGCTACAGATAGACCTCTTGGCTTAGAAACTGAACTTCAGTATCAATACAGTAGTTGGACAAAATTGCCTCTTACTGGATGCCGGTGATCTGCGGAGAACATTAACATATTCAGTGTGTGTGTGTGTGTGTGTGTGTGTGTGTGTGTGTGTGTGTGTGTGTGTGTGTGTGTGTGTGTGTGTTTAGGTACTATGCAGCTGTGGAGGCCAAAAAGGAACGCACAAGTAAACATGCCCAGTCCTTTGGTGCAAAGAAGGCGTCACAGAACACCACACTCAGCCAGGTTATTTCATATGCTGTTTGGCAACACTCTCATCCACTACTACTTTGCAGTCACTAACTTCCTTCAAATTACATCGCCTACACAAGATGTAGTCTACCTGTGTGCTCCTACCTCCGCTTTTATAAGTCACCATATGCTCGTGTCTCTTCTGGAAGAAAGTATTCACCACAGCCATTTCAATCCTTTTTGGTATGACAGAAGAGTTCAAGTTGGAGGTGGGACTGCATCAAGGGTTAGCTCTGAGCCCCTTCTTGTTTGCTATGGTGACAGCCCATGTAAGATGTTTTGGAGACAAAGTCAGAGAGGCTAGATTGAGATGGTTTGGACATGTACAGAGGAGGGATAGTGAGTATATTGGCAGTAGGATGCTGAGGTTGGAACTACCAGGCAGAAGACCAGAGGAAGACCAAAGAAGAGATTTATGGATGTGGTGAAGGAAGACATGAAGGTCGTTGGAGTCAGAAAAGAAGATGCAGAGGACAGGGTGAGATGGAGGCGGATGATTTGCTGTGGCGACCCCTGAAGGGAGCAGCCGAAAGTAAAAGAAGAAAAGAAGAAGTTATTATAAGCATTTATAGCATTGAATATGTATTTATTGATGTTATATACACATATGTATGTGTCAGTTAGGGGGGTTGGGGGGGTGATCCTACTTCATGAAATTCGATGGTCTCAGGGGAATCTTGGTCCCAATTAACCGCGGAAGTAAGGGATCCCTGTATTAGTGTATTGTGAGTGAAAATGAATCAAAGTGTGTGTGTGTGTGTGTGTGTGTGTGTGTGTGTGTGTGTGTGTGTGTATATAAGGACCGGGCAGTGTGGCAGACTCTGCTTCATTTCCTGTCAGAAAGACAGCAGACTCCGGTAGTGGCGTTCACCTTCTCACGTACAAGATGTGACGACAACGCTCGCTCGCTCAACTCTCTGGACCTGACCAGCTCAGTGGAGAAGAATGAGATCCACTCTTTCTTCCAGAAGAGTATGAGCAGGCTGAGAGGAGGAGACCGACAGCTGCCTCAGGTAACAACGACCCCGCTCTCCTTTCACATACCGATCTGTGGTATGATTTATGATATTGGAACGTCCGCCTCACACCAAGAAGGCCTGGGTTCGATTCCCGAGCTTGGGCTGTTTCTGTGTGGCGATTGCGCGTTCTCCCCAGGCTTGTTTGGGTTTCCTCTGGATGCTCCCGCCACAGTCCGAAAAACATGCCCAGTGGGGTTTTTGGCTGTTATAAATCGCCCTTGGGTGTACCTGCTGATATGGATCGCTATTTAAGACTGGGAACAAAGCAGTTTTAGCATATATGACAGCTCTATGAGAAATGTGAGTCAGTATCTACAGGCAGACGTGTTTGTAGTAAAAGGCAAAGATTTGCCATCCTGCATCGGGGGGGTTATTTGAAATCTGGATGTCCGGTTTTGATTTGACACTTTACTGTATCCCCAGCGAAGCATAGCCAGTAGTACTGTTTTCACGGACTTGCCGCATCCGCCGTCACTAACACTCAAGCAGTGCCTGTTCTTTATGCATTTATGTTATATTTATGCAGAATGGTCCCTATGGCTCATCCTACCAGCCTATCGAAACTGGGTAACCTTAGCCTATTTTTCAAGGTCGCTGAGGTAAAGGCAGCAAAAATGGCTGTTAAAATTTAAGCAGGTGCAGGTGACTCTCTGACAAGAACTCTGTATTTTTTCTTTAATGGGGGGATTGGGGGTTAGGGTAAAGGGGATATTTAAACATCCCTCATCAGTCATTTTTGTTATATTATTATGCAGGTATACTTCGGCTAACATTGTTAATTGGTTCCAGGGGAGACGACGTAAGTCGTAAACTACTTAACTTGAATTAGCTTGTCTCAAGGCTATCCTTGGCTAAGCTACACCAAATTTACTTGTATAACATTTTAGATATAATATTTTATATACTAAATATATATAATGTACAGAAAGCTCCTGTATCTACCCTCCCCCCGATCCCAGAAATCCACGAATTATTGACGTGGTTTTAAAACCCCACATATGATATTGCCTGCGCTAAAATATGCTTGTTAAACACATTCTATAGACAGTCTTCCTCATTAATACAGTAATAATGCAGTAAAATGTAGTAATGATTCAGTAAAAACTTTTAAATTTTGTACTGTGATAATATTTATTAATAAATAAAGGGCTTCAGCTCCTTACCAGAAGCTAGAGAAGATGCAGGGTGTTTGAGTGACATCATAGGGATTAAATAATCATTAAAAACACACGTGAATTCAGAATTCAAGCAATCACGTTGATTGGGGAGGGGGTAAGAGGTGTACACATCATCTGCAACCAATCAGCAGGAGGGAGAAACAAAAGCTCTCAGCCACTGGCTGAATTTGAATCATGTGCCAGTAATGTCGTGATGATGCATATGTATAATTTGCCGGGGCTTATATTATTGTAATGACGTAAAGTTTATTTTTATTTATTTATTTTTTCATATATTTTTTGAAAAACAACGTGGAATTGAAAACGATTTAAGTTGAGGTATACCTGTATTTGAATATCAATCAATCAGCAGGAGATTATGATGGTGATACTTGGTCTATGAAAGATGTTTTTGTTACTCTGTGGTTCTCAGATCCTGGTGATGAGGGACTTACTGAAGAGAGGCATCGCCGTGCACCACAGCGGCATCCTTCCGATCCTTAAGGAGGTCATCGAAATGCTTTTCTCAAGAGGCCTTGTAAAGGTATGTCTCAAATCAATTGTTACTGTTGGCCGTATCAAACTGTAATGGTGTGAAATTTAAAAAAAAATCATTGTGCCTGGTGATATTTTTCATTTAATTACTGTAAAACAGCTGTGTACAGTATACTTGATATTATTTAAATTTAACAGTAGCTTGGGCAGTATTTCTCTCAATCAAGGCAAATTCCAACTTTTTTGTGTTGTACTTATTGTTTCTATAGTTACAGCCGACACAACAACAGTTATATTGATCCTAAGATAGTCGGAAAAAATATACTAACTTGAAGTGAAACCTTCACCCTGCTGAAAAAATACCCAGCACTTTTTGTTGGCTCCACTTTAATAATACATTTCCAAACTCTGTGACAGACTCTCTTTGCTACTTCCTGGTCCTCAACAGTCACCTGTTCTACTCTTTTTTTTCCGCTCTCATTTTACTAATTCATCAGCTCTTCAAAGTACTCTTTCCATCTTCCCAGCACACTTCTGTCATCAGTCAATACATTTCCCTGTCTGTCCTTAATCACTCTAACTTGCTGCATGTCTTTCTCATCTCTATTTCTCTGCTGTGCCAACCTGTAAAAATCTTTTTCTCCTTCCTTACTGTCCAACCTATCATACAAGTCATCATACGCCCTCTGTTTGGCCTTTGACACTGCTACCTTCGCCTTATGCTGTGTCTCCCTGTTCTCTTGTTTACTCTCTCCAGTCCTCTCAATGTCCCACTTCTTTTTAGCTAACCTCTTCCTTTGTACACACTCCTGCACTTCCTCATTCCACCACCAAGTCTCCTTATCTACTTTCCTTCCAGAGGGCACACCAAGTACTCTCCTACCTGTCTCCCTGATCACATTAGCTGTAGTTGTCCAGTCATCTGGGAGCACTTCCTGACCACCCGAAGCCTGTTTCAACTCCTCCTTGAAGACAACACAACACTCTTCCTTTTGTAGCTTCTACCACTTTGTCTTCTGCTTTACCTTTGCATTCTTCACCTTCGTCACCATCAGTGTCATCCTGCACACCACCATCCTATGGTGTTTGACAACACTCTCACCCACTACTACTTTGTGGTCACTGACTTCCTTCAAATTACATCACCTACACAAGATGTAGTCTACCTGTGTGCTCCTACCTCCACTTTTATAAGTCACCCTATGCTCGTGTCTCTTCTGGAAGAAAGTATTCACCACAGCCATTTCAATCCTTTTTGGTATGACAGAAGAGTTCAAGTTGGAGGTGGGACTGCATCAAGGGTTAGCTCTGAGCCCCTTCTTGTTTGCTATGGTGATGGACAGGCTGACAGATGAGGTGAGACAAGAATCTCCATGGACTATGATGTTTGCAGATGACATTGTGATCTGTAGTGAGAGCAGAGAACAAGTGCAGGAAAATCTAGAGAGGTGGAGGTATGCCCTGGAAAGGAGAGGAATGAAGGTTAGCCTCAGAAAATCAGAATACATGTGTGTGAATGAGAAGGACTCAGGAGGGTGCCCCCACACGGCTGCATTGAGTAAAATCTGTTCCATTTTCTGTAAATTTGATCACAAAACAAGACCAGTACTGGCAGACATGGGGTAAACTGTAGGCAAATTATATAAAACTAATAAATTTCGGAAGCCCTGCTTTGTTGATAATTCATTCATTCGCTCATTTTCTGAACCGATTAATCCTAATTAGGGTCGCGAGGAGGCTGGAGCCCATCTCAGCCAACTCTGGCGAGGGCAGAGTACACCCCTGGACAGCTTGCCAGGCCATCACATGGCAGAAACATGCTGACGGCTATGCAGCTACTCTTGATGAAAGTCAGCAATGGTTCTTTCAGATGAACCTCACACCATAGACAGTGAGAGACATGGCCGGCCTTTGATAACCCAGTTAGTGCACTGTGAGCTTTGCTGATAAGCTACAACATAAAATGTAAGTCTGTCTGTCTTCCTTTCGGCTTTTTCCCTTTTACTCGGGAGTCGCCACAGCGAATCATTTTGATTCGCACGTTTAATTTGGCAGAGATTTTTACGTCGGATGCCCTTCCTGTCACAACCCTTTTAGCAAGGGATAGAAACACGCTGACGACTTTGCAGCCTACTCTTTACGAAAGTCAGCAATGGTTCTTTTACATGCCTCTCACCATAGACAGTGAGAGACATGGCCCGCCTTTGATAACCCAGTTAGCCGCACTGGGGACAACATAAAATGTAAGTATCATTTGTTAAAAAAAATGATGTGGTGCACATAAATTAGTGTAAAATTGTGATTGTTGGGGACAGTATGCTGGCGTAGTGGTTTACTTGACTACCTCAAAGCGCGGTCCTGGGTTGGGGTCCCAGGCTTGGGTATTTCTGTGTGATATTTGCATGTTTTCTCTGTACAGTGGAACCTCAACTTACGAAAGACCCAACAAACGAAAAATCCAGGTTACAAAAAACATTTTCGTTAAATTTTTGTCTCTGGATATGAAACAAGTTCACGTTACGAAAGCACCATCTCAAAAATTCAAACAATGCACGAGTTATTCTCCCATTGACTACATTTTCCAACATCCCACCCCGCTGGCATCCCATTGGCTATCTCCCAACATCCCGCCCCACTGGCCTCCTATTGGATAGAAGGGATGACGCAGCTCCCTCCCATTGGCTATTATGGAGCACCCATAATGCTTTTCAGAGAAAGGACAGAGTTACTGTTGTTTCATGAGTTTTTTGAGTGTACTCATTACAACTTTATCTTTTGGCTCAAGCTTTTAACCTTGCATCAACATTGGTAAGATTATAACTCTGCTAAGAAGACATGGTCAACACACGCACACATACATGCGCGCACACACACACACGCACGCACGCATGTATGCGCGCGTGTGTGATTCCCAGTGCAAGTGAAAAGAAGAAGCGGGCTCGTGGCATGTGGTTGAGTGATATCACAAAGGAATATGGCCAAACCCGTCTACCATTGGTATGATATTGAAGCAGAAGGAGGCCTTAAAAGGTATGCTTTTAAAGGATTTAGGGGGTAGTATTGGGGGCCTTGGAAGGAATCACACGTTTTACATGTAAAATGTGGTTCAATTTACGAAAAATCCAGGTTCCGAAAAAGGCTCTGGAACGGATTAATTTCGTAAGGTGAGGTACCACTGTACTTGCACGGGTTTGCTCAGACAGTCCAAAGACATGTACATTCGGCTAATTTTCTGTTCCAAATTACCCTTGGTGTGTATGTGTGGTGTGTGTGTGTGTGTGTGTGTGTGTGTGTGTGTGTGTGTGTTGTCCTATGATGATCAGGAATGATCAGGTAGGGTAGTCAGGGTGTACCCTGCCTTCAGCCAGAGTCAGCGTGGTTCGGTAAATGAGTGAGTGAGTGTTTTGTTGTGAGATTTTAGAGAAATAAAACGCTTCAGGATGTGCAGCTGTGCTGTTATAGACAAATAATTAACTGAACCAGGATCATTCCACTCCGTTGATGATTACACTAAGTCACAAATTTTCACTTTGGTCCTGTTCCTGGATTAAAAACCTTAATTTCCCATTTCATCACGACCAATCAAAATAGAAAACAGTGGTCTTGACCTTCAACCTTTTTTGTGGTTTTGTGGTCATGTCAATAAAATTGACACTTAACCAGGTGTCCCATTCACTGAGTGGTTGATATTCATTTCAGAGTCAGAGTTGTTATCATCATATTTTCTTCTTGTGATCATGTCAGAAGGATTCGAACATAATATAATGTAGACAAAGCAGTTGTTTTTCATGAAAAACGTCATCATTTGTACAGATCGAGCAAAAACGTCCAAGAACAGGGGAGTAATTTACTGAACTTTGAAGAATTGTATACTTTCTTTATGAATAAACCTCGATGCAGTTATGTTCCATATTTGAGTTCTATTGTGAAAAAGTCCGAAAATTGACAAAAAACAGCTGTTTTGGGGGATAAAATTGCTGTGCAGCCCACAAAACCAAAGTTTGACATGAAAAATGGTCTTTTTCTGTTGTTTTGCAATAAATGTCGTTGGAAAAAGACACTTATTTGCCAGGAACAAAAATCGTGTTACACAGTGTAATTTTTCCGGCAGGATGCCTTCTGGTGCTCTGTTATTTGCATAATGTACAAGAATTAACAAGAGTCCAGCTTGCTAAGTTTGCTATACACGTCTTTTGTTATTTTGGGAATAATTATGCCCAATTATGGTTGGGAAGATGTGCAGTTTTTGATGAGACCATTGAATGAGAATTTTAATATCGGATGATAACACATCGCTTGTGTACACCGTTAGGATTTACAAAAGCTGTTGGGGGTGAGCTATAACTGGCGCCGCAATAAGTGTTCGACTCCAGGTCTTCTCTCCTCCACCAATTCGGTAATCTAGTGTATACAGATGATCACAGAAATTTTTTTTCTCTCTCTCGCTCCCTCTCTCTCTCTGCCACTGTCTCTCATGTAGGTTCTTTTTGCCACTGAGACTTTTGCGATGGGGGTAAACATGCCAGCCAGAACCGTGGTGTTCGACAGCATCCGCAAACACGATGGAACTGGTTTCAGGAACCTTCATCCTGGTAAAAAAGAAAAAGAAAGAAAGAAAGAAGTTCCCTTTTTTATTTGGTGTCCTTCCAAATTTATTTGGTGAATTGCAAATTCCTAATTCTCCAGATGGTGGCCTGGTATAGTGTGAATGGTGGAGCGAGAACTCGCTCACTGTCACTCATTTGCCAAACCGCTTAAACACTGCTATTAGGCTCAAGTCTCTCCAGCCACCCCTATTTCATCCAGCACAGGACAAAGGAGAGGTATACCCTGAACAGCTTGCCAGACAAGCGCAGGACCAACATGCACAACCATTCACACTCGCATCAACATCTAGGGGCAATTTGGAATTGTGGGAGTGTCTTCGGACTGTGGGAGGAAACAGGAGTACATGGAGGAAACCCATACAAGCACATGGAGAACTAGACATGGAAATCCAGAACCCAGGACCTTCTTGCTGTAATCCTAATTAGGGTCGCAGGGAGGCTGGCACCCATCTCAGTCGACTCTGGGCTAAGGCGGAGTTCACCCTGAACAGCTCACCATTGTAGGGCAACACACATGAAACCATTCACACTCACTCTCACACTTAAGGGTGATTTGATTTGTAGCCGCCAATTAGCCTGCTGTGCATATTTTTGGACTGTCGGGGGTAACTGGTGTACCTGGAGGAAACCCACGCAAGCATGGGGAGGGCATGCAGACTTCACTCAGAAACCCAGAAGTCGAACCAGGGACCACATTGCTGTGAGGCCAACATGTTAACCACCTTGCAGCCATAAATACAAAATTATTGGCATCAAGCCATGCAAATGTACATGCTGTGTCTTTAATGTTTTGTGGGCTTGAAGGATTCCGAGGGATTGAATGACTGAGTTGATGCTCATTAGTGTCCGTGATTGCGCTGCTCACTAAATTTCAACGCTGAATCCTGAACCACAGAGCACAAGGACATGATTATCTGTAAACGAAACGGCTGTCTAATGTAAATTCACTTCATCAGATGCTTTTATGAAATACTACAAGACGCCTTTTAATGTTCCTCTGTGTTTGTGCGGAGTTCGTGTTGTAGCTTTGCACAGACGGGTATAAACAAGATGCACATAATCAGTGAGCGGAGCAACAGCCGAAATGACACAGAACGAATTCCTGTGTTTAGCATTTGAACTAAAATGGGTTGGAATCAGTGAATACGTAAATAAATGAGCATGGTGCGGCGTCCATAAACCAAACATCAACCGCTAATGATGTTACAGATCACTGACCTATTAATGCTAGAATTCTAGTTGATTAACAGAATATTAGTATTTACTGTTTAGTGAGGAGAGAAACAGTAAATAGGAGTTGAACAGTTTATACACACTCAGAAAGATGGTGTGTGTGTGTGTGTGTGTGTGCAGGAGAGTACATACAGATGGCGGGGAGAGCAGGCAGAAGAGGGCTGGATGCTACAGGAACAGTCATCATCCTCTGCAAGACAGGAGTTCACGAAATGGCCGACCTGCACACCATGATGTTGGTGTGTTCTGAAACTGAGTGCACATCTGTATTATTTCGGGGGGGGGGGGGGGTGTTGTTTTTTAAGAACTGGACGTACAAGAAATTCTGAACTGATATCCATTTGTGTTTTGATGTTACAGCTGCTAAATTCCTGTTTAGTGGTGTAAAGAAAAATAATTTGAATCAGAGACAATTTCTCTCTCTCTCTCTCTCTCTCTCTCTCTCTCTCTCTCTCCCACACACACACCATTGAGCTGAATAGTCACTTGTTTAATCGCCTTTTTTGTTTTTGTATCATACAGAGATTTGTTTATTTCTGAGCCATTTAATCCTATCAGAGTCATGGGGAGGCTGGAGCCTATCTCTGCCGACTCTGGTTAATTTGCCATTTCATCACAACCATTACAGTGAGACAACTGTTGAATTGAATTATGGTGTGTGTTGATTGTGATGGTTTGACTTGGACGATGTATCATTTATATACCTACGACTGAGCAATTGAGGGTTCGGGGCCCAACACTGGTGATTGTGGGGATTGAGCCGCTGACCTTCGGCCCTAACCACTCAGGCACTACTGCTATTGAAGTCTGGAATCTATCCTCTGAAGAAACCAACCGAAGTCCTAAATTTAAATGATGATGCATTGCATTCACTCTTAGTAGGCCTCTGTGTCATCGCCCCCGAGCCCTTCTCCCGCCAATATGGTTTGATTTCTAAAGAGGACAGAAAGCTTGTCATAGCTGCGAGGATTCACCGATATAAAGTATGTTGTGCCAGATGTATTACATAACCAAGGATTTTGAAATGGAAGCGCCTGTGCAGTCTGTGCCTGCGTGTTTGTGTTCAGGGGTTCCTCTCTGGATCTTCTCTTAATACGGCACTGTGTTACCGATGGTTCCTGAGGCTCGTGCCGGCTCCATGGCAACAGCATCAGTGGTGACTGAGGGATGTAATTACTCACAGCGGGTTGTTAAGAAAGCTGTGATTTCCGTCAAACGTATTTTATTTTATTGTTCACAGTTCTGGAATAACACTATAATAATATTAATAATAATAAAAATACAAGCTGATTCAAAACTCGGATAACACACAAACACAGCTGGTTGTCCACATCTGTGCTAAGAGCCGTGATGTGCGCCATCTCCTGTTTTCCAAATGCACAGTTTATTCTTACCACGTGCATGACGGGAAGCTTTTTCTCATCACCGCAGGGAAAGCCGACGCTGCTGCAGTCCCAGTTCAGACTGACCTACGCCATGATCCTCAACCTGCTGCGAGTCGAAGCCCTCAGGGTCGTAGACATGATGCGCAGGAGCTTCTCCGAGAGCCATAGAGACACACAGGTGGGTGGACATATGTATTTTTTCCCCAGCAGCCTTTGCTCTTTGAAGCAGTTTTGTAAAATTCCAGACATTTCTCTGTGCGTAGATTTTGCTATGTTACACACACAAAACTTTCTCTTTTTTTTTTATGTGTCGCTTTTGTCTCTTCCTCTGTGTCTCACACTCTCCCTCCTTGTCACGCTGTGTGAAACTTTGTGTCTCTCTTTATGTCTTTCTGGGTGTCTTTCTGTTTCTGTTTGTGTCTCTCTTTCTCTCACTCTCTCGAACTCATTCTGTTTTCTTTATACTTTCTGTATCTCTCCCTGTGTCGATTTCTTTTTTGTGTGTCTCTGTGTCTCTCTGTGTCTCGTTGTGTATTCTTGTTTTTGAATTCTCTGTATCGTTCTCTCTGTGACTATGTTGCTCTGTTTGGGTCTCTGTCTCTTTGTCTACCTCTCCCTGCATCTGAGTGCATGTCTTTCTCTCTCACTCTGTGTGTGTGTGTGTCTCTCTCTCTCTCTCTCTATGTTGCTCATGTTCTTTCTCTGTGTTTGTCTTTCTGTTTGTGCCTGTCTGTATTTCTGTCTTTCTCTGTCTGTCGCCCTTTCTATGTGTCTCAATGTATTTGTTTGTCTCTTTCTTGGTCTCCATTTCTCTGTGTGTCTATCTGTCTTTATCCTTGTGTATCGCTCCCTGTTTTTTCTTTGTGTCTGTTTCTATTTCTGTTTGTGTCTCTCTTTCTCTCACTCCCTCGATCTCATTCTGTTTTTTTTTTAATTTCTATATCTCTCCCTGTGTCAATTTCTTTTTTTGTGTCTCTCTGTCTCGTTGTGTATGTCTCTGTATCGTTCTCTCTGTGTGTGACTATGTTGCTCATATTCTTTCTCTGTGTGGGTCCCTGTCTCTTTGTCTACCTCTCCCTGCATCTGAGTGCATGTCTTTCTCTCTGTGTGTGTGTGTCTCTCTCTCTCTCTCTCTCTGTTGCTCATATTCTTTCTCTGTGTTTGTCTTTCTGTGTGTGTCTGTCTCTATTTATGTCTCTCTCTCTATGTGTCTCAATGTGTGTATCTGTCTCTGTGTTGGGTTTTTTCTCTGTGGATTGCTCCCTCCCTGTTCTTTCTTCGTGTCTCTTTCTTTCCGTGTGTGGCTCTATGTTACTCTTTCTCTGTGTCATTCTGTCTGTGTCCTTCTGACCAACACCCCTCCAGGCCAGTGAGAAGAGGATATCAGAGTTGAAATCTGAGCTTTCCTCTCTCCCACCTCTTGACACAGAGGGTCAGTTATCTGATCTGCTCTCCTATTACCACACTCTGACAGAGCTACGTATTACAACTGAAGCCCTGCAGGTACACACGCACACACACCACCACTACTAGTACTACAGACCTGCATATATTGTGTATAATTTACAAGTCTGGGTGAGGAAAATGTGTGTTTGTCACTCCCACTGTCTCAGCAAGCAGTGATGGAGTCCATGAATGGAATGAAGGCCTTGACTGTGGGACGAGTCGTCGTAGTCAACAACACTCAGCATTTGAATGCCCTGGCTGTTCTTTTGCAGGTCCGTGTGTGAAGGTTGGATCTCTGGATATCTTTATTGCCACAGTGTAGTGGCTGAATTTTTAATAGAGGCTGTTCTGCTACCTTTAGATTTCTACAGATTCAGTGAAACGGACATTTACTGCCCTCATCATTTGTGAAAAAGGGAATGAAGAACCCACAGGAAGCGTTCAGAACAATCGGGTGTTCAGACACCTTCAAAATCTCAGCCTTTTTATCCCAGAGGGTCAGTCTCATATACATCTCCACCTCATACTGTATGAAGGATAGGATCTATATTGTTCTCGCTCTCTCTCTCTCTCTCTCTCTCTCTCTCTCTGTGAGGGTATTTAGGTCCCTGTAGTCACACAGTGCAGAAGCTGAAGCCGCAGGACATCTCTGCCATCACGGTTAACACTCTGAAGGTTATTCCAGAGAGAATTATTGATAACTATAACAAGAGACAGCAGCCTCGCTTTAGGTGAACAAGCATGTCTTCCTGTCACTGCTCTCTTCACTTTTACTCTTTCAGCTCATTTTTTCAACAATTCTCCCTCCTTCCCTACCAGACTGGATCCACCTGGTCAGGCCATTTCCACAGCTACTCAGGAGCTCTTGCGATTTGCCGAGGCCAACCCGGATGGCATAGCAACCCTTGACCCTGTGAATGATCTGCACTTGAAAGGAGTGGATGTGGTGGAGGGTGTGATGAGGCAGCGAGTCCTTCAGGACAGCCTCAAAGACTTCCACTGCATCCACTCACCCACCTTCACTGAGCAGGTATGGCAGGTTCCTCTTTTCTTAAACTGCCTCACCCCTTACCTGCTATCTCACCTTGTTTCTGGTTCACCCTTTGCCAGTCTCACCTCTTACATGCTGTCTCACCCTTTGCCAGGCTCATCTTTTCCCTGTTTTACCCATTTCTTGCTATCTCACCCTTTACCTGTCTCACCTGTCTGACTGCCTGTCTCCTACCTAAAGGTCTCATGGAAGACTGTCAGGATCAGGGCACCAAACGTTTCAGACTCTTCTTGTTCTTCCTGTGAACGATGTACATTTATGTGTATGTGGGGTTAATTGAACTCTTCATCTACTTGTACAAACCAAGGAGCTTTTATTAGTAACATATACTGTATATATTTTTTGTGGAAATTTTTAGCATTACATGTCCTAGCTTGATTGGGACAGTGTTGGCTGCGGTGGTAAGATGCTGGATTACCAATCCCAAGGTTGGGGGTTCAAGCCCCATTGTCAATGGGTTGTCATTGCCCCCCTCCCCCAGTGCAGCTAACTGGGTTATCAAAGGCCGACCATGTCTCTCACTGTCTATGGTGTGAGGTTCATGTAAAAGAACTGTAGCTGACCTTCGTCAAGAGTAGGCTGCATAGCCGTCAGCGTGTTTCTGCCCCACAATGGAATGGCGAGCTGTCCAGGGTGTACTCTGCCCTCGCACAGAGTCGGCTGAGATGGGCACCAACCTCCCCGCAACCCAGTTCAGAAAATGAATGAATGAATGAATTATCAGCAAAGTAGAGCTCCTGAAATTTATTATAGTTTTATATAAGTTGGCTACAGTTTTACAGTCCAAAAATATGTACAGCAGACTAATTGGTGACTCCAAATCGCCCTTAAGTGTGAGAGTGAGTGTGAATGGTTGCATGTATGTCGCCCTGCAATGGCCTGGCGAGCTGTTCAGGGTGAACCCCTGCCTTAGTAGCTGAGATGTGCACCAGCCTCCCCGCGACCCTAATTAGGATTAAGCATGTCAGAAAATGAATGAATGAATGTCCTGGGAAAGAGATGTCAGTAATCCAAAGTCTTAACGACTGAGCCAACACCACTGCCCCCAAAATCCCAATGCAAGTATCAGCCAGACCTGAAGTTGCTCAGCTGTAGCCAGTAAGCAGGACCACATGTTTCTAGAAAATCCTTTATGTATCCTTTCAAGCTGCTGCACAACTTTTTGCATTGTAATAAAAACTGGATTATAATGGCTAATCCCACCAGCCCCAGCTGCCATCCCTTCAGTCTTGGCACAAAAGTGGCTAATGTATCCTAAGCTGATATTATTAGTATCGAAACTCCAGCGTTTGAAGAATGAGATTAAACTCGTCTCCTGCCACTGATTTAAATTTACTCGGATGTTTCGCCAGAAAAGCGCCTTCCATGACTGAATGGATTGTCCTTACAGCAACTTCATTTCCTTCTCAGTTTTCACGTGTTCAGGAGCAGATGAAACTGCAGGAAGAGTTGGATAAACTGCTGTTCTTCATCTCGGATCAGTCACTTACTCTACTGCCAGAGTACCACCAGAGGATTAAGGTAAGTCCCCTTTACGCTGTTGGCAATGCTATGACTGTGTCACAGTCCAGTGTGATGATTTTTTTTTTTTTTTTTTTGGAAGGAATTTTTTTCCTCTTCCCTGATTTTGTCAATTATGGTCTTCCTATCATTATACCAGCAACAACCAGGGTGGGGTATAAACAAGCATGTGCCTTCTCTGTGACATGTCATACCACACCCACACTCTTAGCTTTTCGAGCTACTGCACATGCCTATTTAGGAGCGGTCCAGCACACTCGAAGGGGAAGCGCTGGCCGCCCCTTTAATCCTTTAACACGACACCCATGGATTGAATGGTGATTGCTTTGAGTGACAAGGAGGTGAGTGCATGCCACCCCCTCCCTCAAGTGAAAACTTGGCCAATTAGCTCCTCAGGACTCCTGATCATGTCATGGATAACCGCGTGCCATTGACCTGGGTTCCAGTTTGCGATATCCAGGTTTATAGCACCTTGTTCTCATGCCCCTTGTTAAAGTGCTGCTCAGGAGCCCATCATTGTGATACTTTAAATAGAAAAAATATATACTTTTTGCAGAAATTATATTTGTGCTCTCGTGACATTTAAATTAAAATAGTTTTCTGTGTCTTCCTAGTACATAGAACCTAGTAGAAGGTGTAAAATTAACATAATTAAAACAATTACCGTATTTTCTGGATTATTTGAGTGCACCCAAATACAAGCCGCACCAACTAAATTAAAAAAGAAAAAAATAATCAGTACGCACATAGGCCGCACCTCTGTATCTGTCTCGCTCTTGCACCTTCTACCAGAGCAACCCCTGGAAGCCGTTAGCCCATAAAAAAGCTGTATAGATTAGCCGCATCATTGTTTAAGCCGCAGGGTTCAAAGCATGTGAAAAAAGTAGCGACTTATAGTCTGAAAATTACGGGAGTTGTAGTTAATACATGACTATTTGTGTATTTTCAGGAAATATGATAGCACCATATAGTATAGTATCATGTGTTTTATATTGGGTGATATTAATGTTTTTTTTTGTGTGTGTTCTTATCCTCAGGTCCTGGAGACTCTAAACTACATTGATGGTACTGGAGCGGTGCAGCTAAAGGGTCGGGTAGCATGTCAGATCAGCAGTCATGAGCTCCTGCTCACAGAGCTGCTGTTTGAGAACACACTAAGCCCTCTAGCCCCAGAGGAGAGTGCCGCCCTGCTGTCCTGCCTCATTTTTACACAGAACACTCAGATAGAACCACACATCCCGAATACAATCCAAGAGGTACAGTACTCTTTGCGGAAGCACGTATAGCACTGCTACAGTTAAACTTCAGTTCAGTTCTTAAAGCTTCTCCTCATTTGTAGATCACTCTCCGAACCTTTGTAAGATATGAATGTTTCAGATCAAACCATCAGCCATTATAGTAGAACTGTTTGTTTCAGTTATACCCCCATTTCACTGGAGCACGGCAGACTTATGGAAGCAAAAATGTTGTCATCCACAAACGTTCCGCAATCATTCCCTCATCTTCCGTGTCATTCCGTAGTTATTCCACAAGTCTTCCTCTACCTCCGTATGCTTCCGGCAGGCCAAAATATTCCGTGAGGGTGCTTTTGTCACAGAAAAAAACTCCTAGAGTGTTTCGTGGGGTCACTTTGGCGTACTTTGCCGTACCTGTTCCGCACATGCTGTGAATGTTCTGAGAGTGTAAGAAATTCCACTTTTTCGTAGGATTTTCACCAATTTTCCATGTAAAAATACTGAAGTTCTTCTGTATACTGTGTACCCCGCCTTTCCGCTACACGATCCTTGCATGCTGTAGTCCAGTGAATGGGGGTATAAGGATTTCCACTTTTCCATAGGATTTTCATCCATTTTCCATGTAGAAATGTCGACGCTCTTCCATAGACTGCGTTCCGTGCCTTTCCGCTATGATTCTTGCATATGCCGCAGTCCAGTGAAGTGGGAGTATTTGGTATAGTTGGTCTGTCGTTGAGTAGGATTCCATAAACACTATCAACCTGATATCTATAAAACTTGGTGGAAGGATGTAGCATGGGCCAGTAAAGAACCCATGAACTTTTGGCAAACATTTATGAATTTGGATCACTTTACCCTCAAGGGTAAATAAGGCTTCACCTCTTAACATCCGATGGATTGCAGGATCAGGCACCCCATCCTTTTGAGACCTTTTGAATGGAATGAAAATATGGGGCAAACGGAAATAATTACATCTGAGATATACAATTTATTCAGAATTCACAAATTTTTGCCAAATTTCTGCTCCAAACAATTGTTTGTTTTTTAGAATTTCAAGTACAGTGGTACTTTGTCTAACGAATTTAATCCGTTCCGAGGGCAAGCTCGTAAGCCAAAAAGTTCGGTAGAAGAAACAACTATTCTCATAAGAAACAACAGAAAACCAAGTGATTCATTTCAACCCCCTCCCAAACTCATATAACCTATCACAAACACACATATTTGACCTATTATATTGAAGATAAACATGTAAAAACAATAAATATTTAATAATAATGATAATAATTTGGGGCGGCAAGTATAACTTGAGGGGTACAGTGTAATGCTGGAGCGAGGGGGTGCGTATGACCCTAGGGTACATGCTTTTTGCCATACTGACTAGGATTAAGTGTAATTGCGAAACCAATACAGTAGGTGGCAGTGGCGCTCCCATTGTCTCGCTGTGGTGTAGAGAAAAAGCACCAAGCAAACGATATGAAGTGCAGTAAACACTATTTGTGTGTGGAGTGCTGGGGGGTGTGAATTTTTTTTTTTTTTCTTCCGAGAGGGGTTGTCACAGAAAATAATTGAGAAGCACTGTACAAGGCTCAGAGCGCGGAGGAATACACGTGGAAGAATACGAGGTTAATCGGCCCGGAACAGCCATGTCGAGAAGAGCACGTAAAGTGAATTTTTACTTGTTGGATAGAGCAGATTTTTGGTGGGTTCGACGCTCATATCATGGAAAAATCATTATAAGGGACACTCGTTAGACGAGTTACTACTATATTAGTGAAATTATTGGTAATGTTATAGAAATTTAAGACCTTCAGCAGTAAAATTATCCAGATTTGCAAAAAGATGACCACCCTGTAGCTTCACAATAGAAACCCTATAAGGACACGTTTTTGTTTGGTTCCGAATGGTCGAACGGAAGTTGAAAAAAAAAACGTAAGTTGTTACTGTATGTTCCAGTGACGTATGACTATACTATACATCCATAAATACCATTACCGTATCTCATGAAACACCCCTAAATCAATTATTATAAACATAACATTGTAAAATAATAATATCAAATAATATCAACATTAATTTCAAATAAATTAAATTCAAGCAAAATTTAAGAGATAAATTTTAATCAAATTCACTCATCAAATATCAAATACAGTATCAAATATAACCTTTAACATTCTCTATGATGCGAATTTTCTGCTTGTAAATGGCGCCGATGGTCGACGGATGGTCACTTTACATGATGCTGAGCCGAATTACTTTACATGAAGCTTAAAACAGCCAATCAACGCTTACAATATGTGAGGTGTAGTTCACTTGCTTGTGCTTGTGACAAAGCGCGGGTTATACGGACTTCTGGTCTTTCAAATGAGCAAGGGCGCCGTTGAATACTTGTTTAGTACTCAGCCTGCACTGATGTGAATCACCAGCAGAGCGGAGAGTTCCCTTTCTTTTCTGGTTTTCATTCATTTTACAACTCTCTTTGCTTAACTGAGTATGCATGGTAGATAGCGTTGATCCGAGCAGATAGTTAATTCACTCTTTGGAAAACCGGAAATTCCGACATATGCCGGAAAACTTGCACCCATGCTAGTAGGCTTACGCTTCTGATCAACCATATTTGCTTAGGGTTACACAAGTCCACAAAACAGTGTAAACACAAAGATCACAGAGACAACGTCTTAACACAGGGGTAACACGCAGTGAACTGGGAAGCAGCTGGGCACGTTCAGTCTGTCGTTTGTAAACAATGGATGCAGCGTCATTACGTCAGTGTACTACATAGGTACATCTCGTACTGAAAATTTGACATAATTTTTTATTTTTTTGAAAACAAAAAAAACGTAAAATTGAAAAAACAGATGAACGTAAGTTGGGGAGCATGTGTATACATATGGAAATATATGTATGTATGTCTGTCTGTCTTCCTTTCGTCTTTTTCCCTTTTACTCGGGAGTTGCCACAGCGAACCATTTGATTCGCACGTTTGATTTGGCAGAAGTTTTTACGTCGGATGCCCTTCCTGTCACAACCCTTTTAGCAAGGGACAGAAACACGCTGACAACTTTGCAGCCTACTCTTTACGAAAGTCAGCAATGGTTCTTTTACATGCCTCTCACCATAGACAGTGAGAGACATTGATAACCCAGTTAGCTGCACTGGGGGGGGGACAGTGACAACCTTGTGGAGAGTGGGACTCGAACCCCCAACCTTTGGATCAGCGATCCAGCACCCTATAGTATGTATAATATATGTGTGTGTCTGTGATATGTGTGTGTATGTGCGCGTGTGTGTTTATTTTTATATTTATATACAAGTATATATTGTGGGCAGTGGTGGCCTAGTGGTATAGGGTCCTAAGGTTGGGGGTTCATGTAAAAGAACCATTTGTGACTTTCGACAAGAGTAGGCTGCAAAGCCGTCAGTGTGTTTCCACCCTGTGATGGCCTGGCGAGCTTTCCAGGGTGTACTCTGCTCTTGCCTGGAGCCGGCCGGGATGGGTGCCAGCCTCCTCGTGATCCTAATTAGGATTAAGCGGTTACTGAAAATGAACCGAACTGATATAAGTATATTTGTCTTAGTATAATATAAAAGAACAGTGAGATATTATGGCAAAATTCCTTGAATAAGCAGGAAGCTTTTTCCTGCTGCCAGTTTGTGTGTTCACTAACACACTGTTGCCAAAGGGCAGATACTGGAACAGACTGCTTTTGCTCCAAGCCTTGAGGAAGGGCCACACACCTGCTGAGCTCCACACACACTCTTGTCTTGTGTCAGTGTATGTGCTGTTAAACAGCTCTGGAACATGAACAAGTTTTTAAGTGGGCCTGAATTAGTGATGAAAGGAAATGGCTTCCAGCATGCAGCAGCCACTTTGAAGCTGCAGAACAGACTCGAGTCGCGGCATAGAAGCACTCTGACTTTGAGTTTTAAGATTCTGAGATGTAACATCTTGTATATGTCTTGTTTCCCCTCAAACAGGCAATCAATCAGGTTGTGTGTGTGGCTCAGCGTATTGGGGATCTACAGCGCGACTGTGGCCTCTTCACTCAGACTACCGAAGACTTTGTGTCCCAGTTTAAGTTTGGCCTGACTGAGGTGGTGTACTGCTGGGCCAGAGGAATGGTGAGTATTGACCCAAAAACCCACACAAATTTGGTATTGCACTGCTTCTGTATCACTGAGACACACTGGCCTTGTTTCTGTGAGGAACTTTTTAGTGCTTTATAGGAATTTAAATGTATTGTAATTAAGGAATAAAACAGTGAGGGGAGTGCTGTTGTATTACAATAAAATGATAGGAAAGTCTTCCAAACTCTTCTGTTACACTGTAAACATGCATATTTTCATCGCCTGGTGGTTTAAACTTACGTTTCCATGTTTGAATCTGCTAAAATGCATTTGATAATTTGCAGTAGCCTATTTGAGAAGGCTGTCATTTGTCGTCCGTTTTGCGAGAATAGGATGCGGATGCGTCAGTTCCAATAAGGTAGAGGTCAGTCTCCACATATTACTACATTACATTATATACCTCAGCCATACATCGGCCCATTTAAATCAAGGCATGGTGTATCCCTCATTGCGTTTCATGCATAGCACTTGAATGTTAACTGTTTCTTCAATGTCACTCGTGTCACTTTTCGCAGTACAATGGTTCCTCCCTGTGTGAGGATTTATTAGTCTGTTTACTTTTTTCCCACAAATAAAGTGGAAATATCAAACCGGATGACATTAATAGGTGTAAACAGTGCATTAGGTTACAGCAGTAAATCAGACACTGGTGTGTGTGTGTGTGTGTGTGTGTGTGTGTCAGCCCTTTGCAGAGATCGCCCAGTTGACAGATGTGCAGGAGGGAACAGTGGTGCGCTGTATTCAGAGACTGGATGAAGTTCTGAAGGAGGTTAGACAAGCAGCTCGCATTATTGGGGACTCAGTTTTGGGCAGCAAGATGGAAAGAGCATCGCTGGCCATTCGCAGAGACATCGTGTTTACGGCATCTCTTTACACACACTGAGAGAGCGAGAGAGAGAGAGGGGGGCTCAGAATGGCCGTGTGTGTGGAACTGTTGAAAAAAACGGACACATAAACATCAAGTGCCATTTAATGATTGCAGGAATGTGCTAACTTCCCATTTCATTGATGTATAATAGCAAAAGCACGGAGGATCAGCACACGCTGACAACGGAGAAACAGCCAGCCCATTTTCAGCTGTAAAAGTGTTGCTGCGGAGAACTGAAGAAGGCTGAAGGGACTTAATCCATGTGATTACAGCTTTAAAGTGGGTCCAGACATGTTTACATTTTTGTGTAAAGTCAGATTGTTTACATTGTTGAGAAAGCAGTTTGAAATCAGAGACAAAATGAGAAATAATTGAAATGTACAGTAATAAAAGCGTCTGTAACCGAAATAAGGGATCGTCCACATACTAAATCTATTACAGTATAGCGAAACATTTAGGAGTTGGGGTTCCTTGAGAACACGACAAAGACGTAAAAATTTCATCGTGACTGATGGTGGAAGAGTACGATCAATTCACAGTATGATCAGCATGTACCTACCCAGTCGGTCATAGGGCAGTAGAAAACTGATCACTTCATCTTCCAAACCATCCAAATCTTACCAGTGTTGAATGCAGGCTGGAGCCTATCTCGACTAACTCTCTGTGCAAAGTCGGGGTATACACCCTGAACAGCTCCCCAGTCCATCACAGGTCAAGACACACACACACTGCTATTCACCATCACTCTTAGGGGTAATGAGGTACAGCCAGTATGTGTGTGGCAGCGGTGGTTCAGGCCTCTGGCTTATTGATCCAGTGGTCAAGGGTTCAAGCCACAGCGAATCATCTGCCTCCATCTCACTCTATCCTCTGCATTTTCTTCTTTTACGCCAACTACCTTCATGTCCTCCTTCACCACATCCATAAATCTCCTCTTTGGTTTGCATATCATATTTGGCACATGTTTCACGTCGGATGCCCTTCCTGACACAACCCTCTGCATTTATCTGGGCTTGGGACCGGCGTGAGGATGAACACTGGCTTGTGCTACCCCAACCCCCCACCCCCTCCTCATGGCCGCAGTACTTGAGCAAGACCCTTATTTCTTAATAGCTCAGTTTTATTCATTCATTTTCTGAACTGCTTGATCCTAACTAGGGTCGCGGGGAGGCTGGTGCTCATCTCAGCCGACTCTGAGCAAGGACCGGGTACACCATGGACAGCCCACCAGGCCAACGCAGGGCTGCTCAGTTTTATGAAAAAATAAATCAAATAAAATGCAAGTCAATCTGGATAAGAGCATTTGCAAATGCTGTCGGTGTAAATGTGCTCAATGTGCGTAGTCTTTGGATTGTGGGAGGAAACTGGAAACCCAAGCCAGCATGAGAAGGACATGCAAACTTTACATAGAAACGTCTGACTCAAACCCGGGACTTCTCGCTATGAGGTTGACGTGCTGACCACCATGTCGTCCCACAAATTCATAGTGTTACACTAGCCCTGTGTCTCAGTTCACATGCTCCCAGTTGGGTGGGTGTGGGTGTGGGTGGGTGTGGGTGTGGGTGTGGGTGGGTGTGTGTATAGATCTTCAGGTTAAAAAGATATTGATTAAACCCTCTATAAGACCAAAGTGAACTCTCATGGCCGAAAGTATGTGAACATCAGCTCATCATACCCATTCCGAACCAAACACTCACATGGTGTTTCTCCCCTTTTCCGTTACACTAAAGTGTACACACTCCTCCACCTCCCACTGGATTTTGGAGTATATATGTCGGGATTTGTGTTCGTTCAACTTCAGGAGTGTACATCAGATCAAGAACTGAAGAGGAGTTCCAGTTCATCCCACAGGTGTCCAGTGAGGGTTGAACTCGGGGCACTCGAGTTCTGCTCCAAATTTGGTGTAAAAATAAAGGTAAGTGTGCGCCACTTGTTTGCAGTGCGAGTTGTTTTTCTATTGGCAGCTATATACCCCAAGTAGGACAATAATGATGGGCACGACTGACTTGGACCTTATACTGATTATAGCACGTCCACCTCATAGTTAGATGGTCCTGTTTTCGAGTCCCGGGTTGGGCGAGACCATTTCTGTATGTAGCTTGTGCTTGTGTCCTCAGTTTCTTACCGCAGTCATATGACGTGCACATAAAGGTCCAAATTGCCCCAAGGTGTGGATGTGGACGCGGATGCGGATGATGAATGATTCTTTTTGTCTGTGTGTTGGCCTTGCAATGGTCTGATGGGCTATTTAGGGTGTAGCTCTGCCTTCAGCCAGTGTCAGCTCAGCATGCCTCTGGCCTCCCTGTGACTCTAGTAGGATTAAGCAGTTCGGTTAATGAGTGAGTGATGGAGTTATCGTTTCTAGTCTTTACCTGGGGCGGTACGGGCTAGCATGGCCACCTCACAGCAAGAAGGTCCTCGGTTCGGGTGTTTTGTTGTGGGGTCTGGTCTAATTGTGGGTTTCCTCTGGGTATGCCAGTTTCCTCCTATAGTACAAAGACTTCAAGCTAATTGGCTGTTCCAAATTGGCTTTATAAGTGTGAATGTCAATGGTTGTGGGTGTGTGTTGGCCTCGTGATGGTCCGCTGAGTTGTTTAGGGTGTACTCCACGTTTTAGCCCATTGTCAGAGGAGATGGGTTCCAGCCTCACTGCAACCCTAGTAGGAGGAAGTTGTTTGGTGGGTCAGAGGATGAATACCTGACATAAAACCTTTGTCTTTCCCAGAAGGCCATGTGTGTCTCTTTAAAGCATTCTCATGGTGTGTGTGTGTGAGAGAGAGAGAGAGAGAGAGAGAGAGATGTGCTGACAGGACCCCATTTTCTCCTACATGTAGCTCACTCAGTATTGTATGCGCGTGAGTGGGAATAGTCACATACACTTGAATTCTACGTACATTTCGTATTAGTCTTTCAAACCGGTCGGTATAAAACGCGGAGGTTTATTATTAATTTTTTTCTGTAAAGATGCTCTGGTAGCCTGAAGGACTTAGCAACCGTTTTAACGTCTCGTGTAACGGTTTGAGGAAAAAATTCAACAAAGGGCACGCGCAGCTGCTGGCGTATTTCCAACTGAAAACTCGTCGCCTCAGACAAAGTAAGCGTCATGTCGTCAGCAAAACATGGTAAGGATGAATTATTCTGTTGATTTATTTTTTATTTATTTATCTTTTGACAAATTCCACCGCTGAATAATTAATTTTTCTTGACGTTTAAAGCCACCAGCGTCAAAAAATATGAAATTAATCATTGTATGCTAATTAAAAATCGTACCGAGTGCACTTAACTGTAGGTAGGTAATGCTATCTCTGGTCACACAGTCGAAGAATGTAGCTGGAGGAATTTATTTGTAGAATTACCAGGTTCTAGCACGACAGCTGGAATGAAATAATCCGAATTTACATTAAATATTGTGTTTATATACCCAAACCTCATCTTGTGGAAAAAAACAAATGTTTAAAAGTCGATACATTTGTTGAAAATAAAGAGAAAATATAGGGTCTCAAGGTGGTCGTGTTCTAAATCGCTCTTTACGCCCCAGAACAGTGCACTGTTCAATAATGGTCTCGTGCACCGTGAGTAGTGCACTCGTTGTTGAATGCGTAGCCGTTTGGTATACGGATGGTGATTGATAATAAATGCAGAATGGAAAATTTGCCTGTTTATCAATTTTGGCGTTGAATTGGTTCTGTTGGGATGGTTTTTGGTTGTCCTTGTCCTTTTTTAAAAGAGCTATTTGTGTCCAATAATCCGCCTACACACAGAAAAGGTATCGTTTTGTGGATATTTGGTATTATATAATTGGTTTTTAAAGGGTTTTGATAGCTCATGAACTGGGGGGGGGCTAAGAAAATAAGAAAAATTATATTTATATGATGATTTAATACAAGTATGGCTTTTGTATGTACATATAAGAGATTTTTTTCACCAATTACATATAGTATTATATTTTAAATTAGTGTATATTGTTAATTAATAATGATGATGTACAGAGAAGCTTTAAACAGTTAGCCTATCCTGTGATATATTCTATAACAGAGCATCCTGTTACTGCAACACATTTCCTCTCCAGTAAGGTCCTCTTGAAAGCTGCAGTGTTATTTCACACATAAAGATCTCACTTTCTTTTCGAAATATTCAGCAGTTAATGTGGAGATCATAAGACTGTGTTGTGGTGCTTCACATCTTGCAGCTATGTCTGCTGTGTGTCACTGTCACATGACCAAGTGTCTGTCGTTCCTCATTTCCTGTTGGTGAGAAGAAAAATCTTGTATATGTCCTACAACAATTTTTTTTCCCCCCTCAGTGAAGCAGCAACAGAAACCGAGAACCCTCGCCAACTTCTTTTTCTGAATAGCCATGATATACTGGACATTTTTTTTCAGTTTGCCATTTTTTTGTGGCTTGATGAAGTAGAAATGCTGTATCATATTGTAGTCACAAAGGATGCTGATGGCGTCACAGATTACAGCATGTTTCTGCGTCGTGGTCTGTAATATTGAGGATTCAAAGGATTACAGATGTTATTGCGGATACCAGGTGACATATGATAATGGAAAATGAAGCAAAAGAATTGTGAGAATGTCAAAAATTAGGAATTACGGTATAACAAGAGCACTTGGAGAGTGCAAACCTCTGCCAAGCCATAACAAAATTACATACACAGGACCCCTGCTGTGAATTCTGTACTTTCAGACTTCCAACAAAAAGGATTAAATTGCCTGCAAATGCAGAAACTGGATTATGATTGGATGAAACCTGGTCTGAGCTTCGATCTTTTGATTCTGAATATACATATTCAATTTCATTCTAATCAGATGTTTTGAGCGAGGTATCTTATTTATGCATTTATTTATATATTTATCCATTCCAATAATATTAAAGGTAATACAGGATAAAAACCATCTTGCATATGAATCTCAGTTCATGACAGGCAGCAAACCGTGCGGGATAGCTGAGAAATGATGTAGACTGACAGCTGAGTAAGGTGAGTAAAAATAACAGGATATTATTCTTGATGATAAACCACTCAGAGACAGATTCTGACATGATGGTGATGATGCAATGTACTTATATTTACTTTATGGCTAAACAGAGGCACTTTTATAAGTGTTGCATAGCAACTGTGCCTCAGTTTGAGGTAGCCAATGTAGCTAGCTTGTTTAAAATTAACTCTTAACATTATAAGGAATGGGAATATTAACTTCAGCTCGTTAACCCATGTTTGTTTCACTATGTAAAACTGAGAAATGTAAACCAGGCTGAATAAAATGTTCTATGATGGCCGGATTTTATTAATACTAGGAAGATGCTTATTGTATCTAAGTACACAATATAGGGACAAGGTAATTTAGTTTGTACTGCTAAGATATTTATGTTGATGTCAAGGGTTACAAAATGGCTTGTCCATAAACAGCCTTCTCACTCACATCTGATGTTAGCAATATCTTGCCCTGTCTAATTCAGTGTTCATAATGATTTGTAATGGGTATACAATGAGCTTCCAAAGGATATTATTCAATACCTGAAGGAGCACCAGTAGAAGCACACAGTAAGCCTGGTTGGTTTTACTGCACTGTGGTTCTCAGGCTGGACCTCCTCTGATATTACTGATTATAGACATGTAAACAAGCGCCGGATAAAAAGAGTGAACTTTTGAACAAATATTAATAACTGCCTGTTAGAGTTACACAACAAATCATCTATTATAAACATACTATATACATATTATACATTATATTCATCTATAAGTACAGGAATCCGTCACTGTCCGCAGTTAATGGGGACCCCCCCCCGACCACCGATTTCCGCGCAGTAGGATCGTTCGACCCCCCCCAACTGACGTATGCATACATGTATATGAGATATGACAGATTTCCTTTTGGCTTTTTCCCTTTATCAAGGGTCACCACAGTGAATGATTCGCACGTTTGATTTGGAATAGGTTTTTATGTCGGATGCCCTTTCTGACACAACCCTTTAGCAAGGGACAGAAACACGCTGATGGCCTTGCAGCCAATTCTTTATGAAACTCAGCAATGGTTCTTTTACATGCCTCTCACCATAGACAGTGAGAGACATGGCCCACCTTTGATAACCCAGTTAAGTGCACTGGTGGGGGGGGGATCAACCCCCCAACATTAGGATCAGCGGTCCAGCGCCCTATATATATATATATATATATATATATATATATGTACTGTTTAAAGTTTTATTCTTTGAAATACTGCCTAATTCTGTATAAACTTAGACCAGTATCTAAATTTGGCAAAAGTTCAGTTTTTTCACGTCAACTCATTTGGACCTAATTAAGTGATAAAAGAGATACTTCAATTTAGTTTTCTTATTTCAGGTCCTCTTATATTGAGCAACAATCCTGTTATCACAAAGTCATCATCAAAAATGATGAATAATACAGTGGAACCTCAACTTACGAAAGACTTACCCCAACAAACAAAAAATCCAGGTTATGCAACGCATTTACTTAAAATTTCTGTCTCTGGATACGAAACAAATTCACGTTACGAAAGCACCATTTCAAAAATTCAAAGAATGCGCGAGTTGCTCTCCCAACATGCTCTCCCATGTTGATCTCCCAACATCCCGCCCCACTGGCCTCCCATTGGCTAGGAGGGATGACGCAGCTCCCTCCCATTGGCTATTATGGAGCCGTATCTCCATAATACCCATAATGCTTTTCGTGTAAAAGACAGCATTACTGTTGTTTCATGAGTTTTTCAAGTGTGCTCATTGCAACTTTATCTTTTGGCTCAGGCTTTTAATCTTGCATAAACATTCTGCTAAGAAGACATGGTCAACATACACATGCACACACGCGCGCACACACATACACATGCACACATGTGCGCGCGATTCCCGGTGCGAGTGAAAAGAAGAAGCGGGTTTGTGGCATGCGGTTGAGTGATATCGCAAAGGAATATGTCCAAACTCGTCTACCATCAGTGCAATATTGAAGCAGAAGGAGGCCTTAAAAGGTATGCTTTTATAATTTTTAAAGGGTTTAAGGGTAGTATTGGGGGCCTCGGAACGAATCACACGTTTTACATGTAAAATGCGGTTCAACTTAGGAAAAATCCAGGTTACGCAACCACTTCCGGAAAGGATTAATTTTGTAAATTGAGGTACCACTGTATTAGAGTCACCTGGTTAGCTAAGTTTGCAGTGATCCAAAGCATGGTGGCCATCTTGGCTTTCTTGTAATGTGACCAGAAGTTGCCCTGTTTGCCCGAAAAAATATAAGTTTTTGAAAAGGACAATACAAGAGCAAGGGCAGTGGTGGCCTCGTGGTATAGGTCGCTGGATCACTGATCCAAAGGTTGGGGGTTCGAGTCCCACTCGCCACAAGGTTGTCAAAGGCCGGCCATGTCTCTCACTGTCTATGGTGAGAGGTTCATGTAAAAGAACCATTGCTGACTTTCAACAAAAGTGGGCTGCAAAGCCGTCAGTGTGTTTCCACCCTGCGATGGCCTGGCGAGCTGCCCAGGGTGTAGTCTGCCCTCGCTTGGAGTCGGTTGGGATGGGCGCCAGCCTCCCCACGACCTTACTTAGGATTAAGTGGTTACAGAAAATGATGATGAACTGAACAATACAGAGCTATTCATAACATATATATAGTTTACTCATGTAAATCCAATATTTAGTCATCTTCAACCAATATTTAAAATACATGTTGGTTATGCAGAAAAATGGCTGGCATTTCAGGGTTCAGTATGGGGCACAGCGAGGCTTAATATTGCAGTCAGCATGGTGTCAGTCCAATACCTTCGTCACGCTCCATGCTCTTGCTAGCAGTTTATAATTAACTTGTATTTGTTCAAAAATGTCAGCAAATGTGTTGCTCAATTTGAAACGCATTAATTTATTTTTTATTTTCACATTGGGATATTTAATAGTTAATAATAATTATCTTTAATAATTTTTTGCCTCATCATTGGCCCCTTCCATCATGCTTTCAGCCTTTGTTAAGACTCATGGCCAATGAGAATCGCTGTTTCACCGAACTGATGAAATTGACCAATCACAAGGCGCGGTTGATACTGATTTCGCTTTGGTCACTTTTTAGTGCGATATATGATAGGGGACACGTGTTTTTTCAACACAAGCAGCCGGTATATCTTTATTTTTTGCGTTTGTGAATGCTCAGGCGGCATTTTTATGTACAATTTCTGCCCAACCGTCCGTGTTACCACCAACAAAGATGTTTTAAGGCTGGCCTGAAATGGCCATTTTAGAAAGCAGTCTCTGAAATACGCGACCACCAGAAAAAGCCTCCACACTTTTCCACATATTTTGTTGGAGCACATATTTTGCCTGGATTACTGCATGTAATTGTAGTGGCATTGTTGCTTTAGTCGGTCCAGTCGAGGCTCAGCAACATTATTTGACAAGAAAATGGAGCCGACTGACCTAAATGCATTATATGATGTTTTAGCTATCCTACATAAATCAAGATTCATTTATTTTAATAACTTGTTTATAGAAGGGAATAAAAATGACTGAACCAAACACATGGTCTTAGTCTTGGCATGCAAAGTACAGTGGTGCCTTCCCTTACGAAAGTCTCACCAAATGAAAAATTCAGGTTTCGAAAAGCATTTTCCTAAAATTTCTGTCTCAGGATACGGAACAAGTTCACGTTATAAAAGCGCCATCTTAAAAATTTAAACGCGCCATTCAAACACTCAAACAATGCACGAGCTGCTCTCCCATCAATGACGTTCAAAGATTCCATCCCGCTGGCCTCCTGTTGGCTAACAACTGAGCTGTCGTTCATGTCGCCTTCACTCAAACGCCATTTTGGACAGGTCCACCTGATGCCATCGTGGACAGGGATCCCATTGCCTAGGAGGAATGACACATCTAACTCCCATTGCCTATGATAGAGCTGAATCCACCATGATGCTTTTCGTGTAAAGGACAGAGTTGTTTATGCTTTATTTCTTGACTCAGGCTTTTAACCTTCCATACACATTTGGAAGATTATAACTATGCTAAGATGACATGGTCAACACACACACACACACGTGTGTGTGATTTCCGGTGCGAGTGAGAAGAAGAAACGGGCTCAAGTGATATCACAAAGAAATATGGCCAAACCCATCTACCATCGGTACGATACAGAAGCAGAGGGAGGTTTTAAAAGGTATACTTTTATCATTTTTAAAGGGTTTAGGGGGTAGTATTGGGAGTCTTGGAATGAATCACGCGTTTTACATGTAAAATGCGGTTCAACTTATGAAAAATGCAGGTTACGAAAAAAGCTCTGGAACGGATTAATTTCGTAAGGTGAGGTACAACTGTACACCATTTATAAACTGTAGATTTAGAGAACATTTCAATAACCGAAGCATGTAAATAGTTTTTTTTTTCATGTTATCAATGATAACATCACAGCACTTGACCCGAGTATTATACGCCTCTTGTTCTCTATCGTCCCCTCTCCAAAAAAACCCCCCAAAAAAAACACTTTCTTGCATCCTTTTTTGAAATAATTCTTTTTCCAAAGAATATCACAGGGTTCTGGTTGCCAGAGCTCGGAGGGATGTACGCTATAGGGTTTTTTTATTTTTTTTAATGATTCACATTTCAGAAGGGAACCAGCTAATACAACCAAACTTGGGAACGATCATCTACGGGGACATAGCAGTTCAAAGCCACATTTGTTTGGCTTGTTGAGTTCAGTTACATAAGAAAAATGAACAAAAATGTCTTGACATTCCAACAGCAACTCAATGGTTAGACACAGTTTCCTTTTCAGTGGTGTTCGGCTACAATCCTATTGCTATGTTTTATCAGTTGTGTTTTTCAAAACATTGTTTTGAATAATTATTCAAGAGTACAGAGTATTAAAAATAAGTATTCCAACTGTATAAAAATGTACTGAATGCAATTATTGAGGCTGAGCTGGATTAATATTATTTAAGGAACTAACCCTGCGGTTTCAGTTTCTATCAGCAGACAAATTCAAAACCACAAAAATGAGAAGAGTTTTTTTTACATGGAAGATGAATAGCACTTTGTTCTGCGTTACGGGCTTTTACAACATTAAGGTTCGGAACATAACCACAAAATATTATATTTTAGATAAGTACTTTGAAAGCCACTCCAAGTGTAAGTGTAAGTAAAGTGTAAGTATCCAAGTGAAGACCCCCCCCCCCTTCCTCCATTCTCAGTAAGCATGCCTGAAGTCCGATCCAATCTTAATGTTCTGATTCAGTTAGGCATCACTTCATGTATATGTGTTTGATGGCAGGTCTTGAGGAAACAGCAGGAAGGCAGCCTATGACTCAACCACTGAACCAAATGGCTCCACCACCTTACCTGCCATTGCAGGACCCCAACATGCCCCCACACCCTCCCCCACCTGGTTGTGGCCCTCAACCTAATTACCCCCCTCCCCCTCCTCCACCTAGCTCTGAGGGGTATTTACAGGAGTCACAGTTCCCTTCTGGAAACCCTCCTCCTCAAGCACCTCCGAATGGTTACACGGTCCAGACACACGGGCCCGGCGGCACGGTGCCTCATCCACCCGTGGGTTACCTGCAGCTCGGATATCCACTTCAGCTGCAGCCCTGCACTGCTTATGTACCCGTGTATCCCATCGGAACAGGGGTAAGTCAGGGCTGTTTTATACACACTGATTTTCTGTTCAGCAAGATCTCCATCACTCTTGACTGAGATTATGACATGGCATGTTATTGTTTAGCAAAAGCTATCCCTGAACTTGACAGTTAACAGAATTAAACCAAAAAGGTTTTGTTGTTAGAATTTTAACTTTAATTCCCCAACAGGATCATGGCATGCTTTTGAAATTACCCTTTTCTCTCTCTCTCTCTCTCGCTCTTTTTTTCCCCCTCCCAGGGCCAGCCTTACATGCCTAATGGCACACCTCATGCAGGTGTTGCACCAGGGCAAGTGCCAATGCAAATGCCCCCCGGCGTTGCTATCATGGAGCCACGGCGGCCTCCTCATGACTACCTGCCCATTGCCGTGCTCACCACCATCTGCTGCTTCTGGCCCACAGGCATCATCGCCATCATAAAAGCCGTGCAGGTGAGCCAGCCATGCAAATGAGCAGCATCCTGAATTAATTTGAATGGTAATAACCCGGTATGGTGAACTGAAATCACAAATCAAACTGAGATTGTATGAAAGTAATCACATTTTTATGATGCAGTATATTGAAATGCTCACAAAAACTACCTTATACAGTAGGCCCTTAACTATTCGTGGTTTTGTACTCGTGGCTTTGCATATTCGCGGATTGCCAAGCAACTGTCACGTGATTCAAATTCAATAAATGGCTGTCCTCCTTCCTGCTGATTGGTTGAGATGATGTATAGGCCTCTTTTTCCTCATTCACGCACAAGTTGTCAATGAGCCTTTTTAGTGTGTTTTAATGACTGGTTAAGTTCTCTGATGAAATAGCAGCTAATGCTAATGATATCAGCTGTAACTTACGAACAACCGTTGCACGTAAATGTGTATGTGTACAGGTTTATATGTACAGCGTTGCCAACCCAGGAAAGTACCATTTTGTAGTTGATAAACCCACAATTGGTATTTTCAACTGAAAATTAGTAGAGTGGTAGCTTGACTTATGAAATTAATCCGTTCCGTGGGAAAGCTTGTAAGTCAAAATGTTCATTAAACAAAACTAAAAAATTCCAATAGGAAATAATGGAAAATTAATTAATCCATTATGTGTATATGTGTGTGTGTGTGTGTGTGTGTGTGTGAGCGTGTATGTGCGCTCCTCATCTCTTTACCGTGTGTGTGTGTGTGTGTGTGTGTGTGTGTGTGTGTGTGTGTTTTGTGAGCTTTTCAGCATGAATATGATTAAATATGACATTTAACATACAGATTCTCTTGTTTATTCTTGTTTTATTATTATTTATTATTAATTATTATTAATGTTAACGTACATGTATGATTATTATTATGAAATATTTATTGTTTTTACATGTTCATCTTTAATATATTAGGTGAAATATACATGTTTGTGTCAGTTTATATGAGTTTGGGAAAGGGATGGAACGGATTAATTGGTTTTCTATTATTTGCTCTGGGAATTTTTGTTTTATCTAACGAATATTTTGACTTACGAGCTCGCCCTCAGAATGGATTAATTTCGTAAGTCAAGGTACCACTGTATATCGTTCCTGGAATTTGAGAGTTTGTCATATGTCTATACTGTGATCATAGATGTAATTAACAGTTAATTAATAATAACTTAAACAGTGCACTAATTGATGTTACACTGGAAAAAAGCTGTATTTGACAAACAAATTAGTGTAATTTTATTTAGATGTAAACTTGAAACCTTAGTCTTCAAATCTATTTTTAAGCATCAGCAGGAATTGTAGTTAATGAAATTTGCACAGCTTAAATTTGTAAAGTGCATCCCTGAAGATGACACAATGAAATATTTAAAGAGCACTAAAGTAAACTAGTCACATTTCATTAATCCATGAAGGCAATTTTAATGTAGAGTAACTTCCCTTCATTATCCGTTCAGCTGACAGCTAAGACGTCCCTGAGGCGGATTATGTGCTAAATTAGCCGTTGCCGCTCAAGTCTTTATAAACGGCCTACCGGATACCCATGAATGCGTTAGTCTAAATCATAGACGTGTATGGAGAAGTGGCTTTAATCTCAGTTCACTTTAGCAAACTGCTACAGCTTGGTTGCTTAATGCATTTCTCTTGTTTTTGTATCACTGCATTTATAAAAAAAGAAGTACCACTGAACACCCGGTCAGTTATTTCACATTCTGTAACGACATGGTTTCTTCTAGGTACGTACAGCTGTTGCTCGGGGTGATATGGTGTCAGCGGAGATAGCGTCACGTGAAGCACGTAACTTCTCCTTCATAAGCCTGGCAGTGGGCATCGCCTCCATCGTGCTCTGCACTATCCTCACGGTGGTGGTGATCATCGCCTCGCAGCACCACGACGAAGACTGGGAACCGTAAACTCATCCCAAAAACGGACTGACGGTGGTACAGCCAGTATTTTCTCATTACGTTCCCCGGTCATCACACTCACTACAACAGTCGAGGATAAAACCTAAAGCGGATAATCGTATCCTGTGTTAGCTGACAGGCACAGATTTCATCCCTAATTCTTCTCTAATGGGAGCTGCTAGGAATAAATCCACCCCCACCACGTTTTTCTTCAGCACAAACGCTTCGCTAATCAGTTCAGTCATCTCCAAACAACAAAACAAACTGGTACATATTGGTTATGCACCGTGTTTGTGTTAAGTCCATTCCGTCAAGGATTCATACCATTAGCCTGTTTACGTTCAGTGTTGTACAGTATTTTCTGGCACTGGCGACGACGATTACGCGAAAGCGACATGCTCTTATTTACTTGTATTGTAATCTGAAAGTGTTAGATAGCCGAGCAGACGCGATAATCATTCTTTATGCAGTTAAATAACACTAGTATAGGCTTTTACTACAGTCAGTTAAAAAAAATAAATAAATAAAACCAGATGTATACGTTATAAGTAGTGTTCGCCTTTATGAAGGAAACTATCTTGTTGGAACATCTGGTGCAATGATATGATGACTAAAGCTGTTTATCGCGCTCAGACAAAGTCTTACTGCCTCATATTAAGTAGGGATGATATATAATTATTGTATGGCAATGTTATGGTTATGTATTATACATTATTTATTACTTGTTTGTTTGCATTCATTCAAAGTATTTATTATTATTATCATCATGAATATATATTTATTATTATAATATTTTTGCCATAGTTTTAGTGTTGAATTGAATTATTTTTATCGTTTGATTATCATTACAGAGTGAACAGCTTCACAGCGCGGGACATTTTTAACTCAGCATGTTGTGACACGCACTTTTATGCACTGTGAAGGTGTAAATGCTGCTGCCTTCCTTCTGGTGTACTTGCCAGGTATTACGAGCGAATAGGAATTTAACAGGGAAAAACCAATTCCCTATTTCAGTGTGAAACATTTCTGACGTTATGTAAAATAAATAAATAAATAAAAGACGATAGATAGCATCAAATACGTGTTCATGTTCCCTCCAGCTCAATCAGCCGCTTTGTAATTTCCCTGGATCCAACGCAGAATGCAGAGATGCTTTCATCAAGATTGTTGTTTTGGTTTGTCTCGGGCTTTGCCCGCTGAACGCTGCTTCTCCTACGCTGATCGTCACAGGAGATTTGAAACCGATAATTTCAGTAACATAGGAAAATGTTAAGTCCTCACAGGTTCTGTGATCCGCACTACTCAGGCGCTTATGCTTCCTCGCAGTGATGAGGTGACGCTCTGCAGTGGGAGGGTTTGAGATTAAGGTTAGTGGTGATCCAAATCATTGTCGGTGACGGAAAATTCTGCATAAGCATTACTGTTTCTGGAGCTGCTGCTGAAAGCCATACAGTTTGAGGTGGATATACTTAACACTATATACTTTGTGGGAATGCCACAATCTGATTGGTCCACTATCTGTTAATGGAAAAACATTCCTATGAGTGGACAATGCTTGAATTAAATTAAATTAAACATCAAAGTACCGGTTGTGTAGCGTATACTGTATAGTGTGATGTTTCCATGTGGTATATACTTAAACTCTATTACAGGGTTAGAGAGAGGACCTTACGTGGCTCTGGACTTTCTCAGGCGTGGGCTCTGAGCTCATGCATCCATTATGACTTTTAAAAAAATCAGTAAAAATCAAATTTTAGTGTGCTGTTATTAGTTATGTTCCCGTGTGGTGTATATACTGAGACTGTTATTTACCTCAGGCTTCGTGGCTCGATTGTTCATCCTGTGAACTGTTTAGCATCGACTTCAGCGCATAATTGCTAATTAATTAATTGCAAGTTGGTAACTTCCATTCTCAAACAATCCTGCCTGTGTGAAATGATTTGAAAATGATTGTATGTTGGACCTCAATGCAAACCTCCCATGGGTCAGTCACTTTTACTGACTTATTGTTATTATTATTATTATTTTTTTTTTAAAGATTTTATGTCTACTTTCACACAGGAAGGAAAAATTAATTCTGAACAGCTAGTATATTAATATAAGTATCATAATGATCCGCCATGTAATTAATTTCTTCGAGAGAATTTTCCACTGACATTTTATTTTAGGTCTCGGTTTTCGATATTACCCATAATGCAATTCAGTCGCCCACTGATAGGACCAAGGTCCAACTTAGCCCTTGTCTCATCTCTCCCAAAAGAGAGCAGTGCAACAGATGGCCACAGCTACTGCGTCACAGAGCAGCATTGCTTTCTGGGATTTTTGGTCCAGTGTTTGTCGCCTCCACTTTTGATAACACAAGCACTTTCTTTCTTTTTTTTTTCTTTTTGTTGTTGTTCACGAGTGTGGTTATGCACATCACAAATATTTCAGTACAAATGTATTAAATGTGCTTCAAGGGTGGAGCGTTCCTTTAATATTTCTATCAAAAGAAATGTGTTGATGAGCTTCCTGGCGGATTGTTCGGATTGTACTGGGGGTGGGTTGGTTGGAGATGCTTGGATGTCTCAATCCCATGATGCTTTGCTCCACTTTTTAGTTATACACATTTCTCTTCAGTATCAAAGCAAAGTTTGGCTTGAATATCACATCTGGTCATTTTTTTTTTTTTTTTTGCTCTTGTTTTCTTAAACCTGTCCATTTTTAGATAAGCAGCTTTAATGTAATTGCAAGTGACATTAAAGAAGACATGTTGATGTATCTATTTTATCTACTGCAAAAGAAAAAAAATGAAACCAGTGGGAACAGTCTGAATATTTTGGCCGTGTATAAAGTCGCCCACCGGTGGTTTAATGGCATTAAACAGAAGATCCATTCGCATTATAATGATCTGCTGCCAGTGCAATGTATTGGTGTTGTGGGTTCTTAGTACCTAGATAGAACTCAAGCCAAAAAAAAAAAAAAAACACACGAAAAATGCTGCTCTGCACTAATTTAATATAAATCTGAACCTGTATATTGAAGATATCTTTGCTTAAAAAAAATAAACAGTTTAGGTCCTTATAATGACTGCACTCTAAAAATGCTCTTAAACGTGGCAGGTGCCTTGTGGAAAGAGCCTGCTTGATGACGTGTGACCTATTTGTGCTTTTAAAGGTTTATTCTGTTGATTGATGCTTTACATGCTTTTATTATGTATGAATTATGTTTAAATTAAAAAAAAAAAACTCACTGCATGAGTGGAATGTGGTGCAAGTCTTTTTCTCTCTTTCTCTCTCCCTGTATTCCTCCTTGTGGCATTTTCTCTCCTCTGTATCACGTCTGCTTGCTATTTATAGATGACCTGTTTTTTCTTTCGTTCTTTTTTCAGGGTTTGTCTGATTTATGTATTATCCGATAATATTTCGATGAATGCGCATACAAGCAGTGCGTGTGTGTTGTTCTGACATTTCTTATCTGAGAAATTTCTAGTCTTTAAATATTCAGGAACATTACATTTCATTAATAGCACATTTATTACAAGGTCCAGGACTGAGAGAGCAAACGAAGTGTAATTGTAATTATATCGGACAAACCGGGAAAGCCAGACTGTCTGCCAGATCACAGATGGCCGTTTAGCCTCCAATGAGACACAGCATCTTTTTGATCGTTTAAGCCGGCTTCACGCTGCCTCGTACATCACATGTTTCTCTCTCTCCAGCTCAGATTTTTCACCACTTCTTTCAGCATGTCTGTTTCCTTACCAAGTGGTCGCTCCCCAGCTACATCAATGTGGATTAATGTCTGATGCATTGTATGTGCTTCTTCTCGTTCTCTGTTATTTCCCAGTGTTGCATTGCATTATTAATGAAAGCACATTTGACGGGATGATATCAGTGTGATGTAATAATAATATCATGATAGTTATTGAAGTGTAGTCATTATCGTCAGATTTCAGTGCTGTAATAACACATTAGTTTCTTGCTGCAAAAAGTACCCAAATATAGAAATGTACTCACAACGCTACCTGTTTTATTTTAACGTTATTAAATGCATGCATTTTAATAATTATGAATTCTGAATGAAAGCATATCCATAGGTCATGTGATTGTAATATAATATTTTTCTCCATCCACTCATTGTCCATGCCCCCTGCACTGTGTTGCATCACTCTTTTGCTGTCCTTCCTGTTCCTATGACATTACGTTGTCATCTTTTTCTCGATGCCATGTTGTGTAATGTTACTCTGTGTTGGCTTCTTTCCCTTTGCTGTGTTACATTGCACTGTGCCGTGTAACAGAACACCCTACTGTGTTGCGTAGCATTGCATTGTGCTGTGTGACGACACTGTGTTGCGTTCCCGTACATTGTGTTGTGTAACATTACACTACTATGTTCCCTTTGCTGTTGTGTTACATTGCACTGTGCTGTTATAATACATTGCAGCGTAACATCACACTACATTGTCGTCTTCATTTTCATGAGTCACTTTACATTGTGCTCTGTTACATTCCATTCTGCTATTTTATTCCCTGTTGCATTTTACTGTGTTGCATTACACTATATGTTGCAGTCTTCTCTATGCTGTGTAACACTCCAACACACTGGTATGTTACATTACACTGTGCTGCCTGCCTCTCTGTGCTGGTACATTACACTCGAAGGGTTATTTCACTGTGCCAAACATTAGATTGCGCTCGCTGCCTTCTTCACTGTGCAATATGTCCTCATACTGTGACTTCTTGGAGTACTTTGTGCTGTGCTGTGTTGTATTGTACATGCTGTGGTGCATTCCACTGTGTTGTATTACAAGTGTGCTGTGAAACATTATATTGTGCTGTGCAACATAACTCTACTGTGTGCTCCCTGTCCTGTGTTACCTTTTACTATATTGTCCTCGCCCCTGTCTTGTTTGTTATGTTTCATTGTCCTCTCTTCTTTCCACTGCTGTCACAATTCAAGTGTGTTGCCTTAATTTACTGATGACTCTGTGACACTGTACTGCTGCGTTTTGATGTTACGTCATGTATTGCTACTCTTTCAGGCGCACTGTGTAACATTGCAATGCACCGGTTTCCCCTGCGTGCTGTTAATATTCTCTTTTTCTCTATTAAGCTGTGTTGTCATATGCTCTGCTGAATTAGAATGAGCTTTTTCCACCACATGCAGTTCAGTACAGATTCACTGACTCGTTTTCTGATTCATGCCGACAGCCTGAGCATAATCTTTGAAATGCATCAGTGACTCTCTGTCTGTTTCTCTCTCTCTCGCTGTCTCTCTGTCATGCACACACACACAAACACACACACACCTGACACAACCTTTATGTAAGAACTACATTAGAACATCAAAACTGCCACTTTAAATGAGGAAATTTCCGTAATTTTCAAAAAACAGCTTTAAAAAATAATTTAAATAACACTTATAGAACTGCAGGCTCAGGTTTGTGCGCATTGCTGCTACTCAGCATTTGTACAGAAACACATTGTGGGCAGTCTTTCCCAGCTTGACTCTCTCTACTGCTACTGCAGTAGTTTGTATTGTACATACTGACAAAGACAAAGTGATGCCGTTGTGGAGTGATTCCTTTCCGAATCGAGAGGGCCATGTGAGGAACCCGGAAGCCTCCCTGTCACCAGCAGTTTCACATAGACAGCACTGTAGATCATCAAAAGGTGGTTTGCAATGTCCTGGGAGCACAAGCACACAAATCAAACATGTGATTAAATATCAAGCACTTCATCATAAAGAGGTTTTGGATTCAGAGTCCTTAGACACAATTGTACAGGTCCTGATAACTGAGAAATTTGAAGTCATTAAAGAACCTATAGGAGGCTTGGAGTGACATACAGAGCGCGTGTAACAGCATGACCTAATTCCGGGATCGTTACATGGACCCTGGAACCGTAAGGTGGCAATGCTATCCGATATAAAGTACTGTAGTGCGACCCCGGTACCATATTTTCAGTCTATAATTTGCTGCTTTGTGAGGCAAGTCAATACAGAAGGAATTCTTATTTATAGTATGGATAAGTGGAGCTTAGCAGTAGCTGGCAATATCTCTTTTTCTCCCACACACAAGTTTCAGTTCTGCTTTTCTGCCTGCTACGACAACTGTTTTTATTATTTATCACCAGGATCATCTCTCAAGCATCAAAATTAATTCTTTATGCCTCTGTACCTGACATGAAAGGGCAAAGTCTGGTAACAGACTAAATGTTTGGGTCAGTAAAACGTCTGGTCTTTTCTTGGGTGAAGCTGGACTTTGTTTGTCTCCTCTTAGTAGGGGGTGCTCTTCATCAGGCTCCTCGCTGATCTCTCCCACATCCTGCTCAGAGGGGGGGACTTCAGCTACTACAGTGAGGTGGGACATTCTTTTCTTTAGTTTGTTCTGGAGATTGAGACAGAAAATTAGAAGGATAATCAGAGAATATATTCCTGGACATTCTATTGTTTAAATTCTGCCATTTTAAATGTTCTAATTATGTTCTGCCATCAACTACCAATAAATTATCATCAACTACACTATAACAGAAATATTCACTTTTTATTTTGTAATGCGAATTATTACTGTCAACTACCAACAAACTAGCATCAACTACGGATGCAACAAACTTTTTTTTTATTTCTTCAGACAAAATACTCGAGTATACAGTGGTACCTCACCTTACGAAATTAATCCATTCGAGAGACTTTTTCTTAACCTGGATTTTTCGTAAATTGAACTGCATTTTACATGTAAAACGTGAGTTTCGTTCCAAGGCCCTAATACTACCCCCTAATCCCTTTTAAAAATGATAAAAGCATACCTTTTAAGGCCTCCTTCTGCTTCAATATCGTACCGATGGTAGACGGGTTTGGCCATATTCCTTTGCAATATCACTCAACCGCATGCCACGAGCCCACTTCTAATTTTCACTCGCACCGGAAAGCACACGTGCATGTGTGTGTGTGTGCGTGCGTGTGTTAACCATGTCTTCTTAGCCAGAGTTATAATCTTACAAATGTTTATGGAAGGTTAAAAGTAATGAGCACACTAAAAAATCTCATGAAACAACAGTAACTCTGTCCTTACACAAAAAGCATTATGGGAGATGCAGCTCCATAATTTTCAATGGGAGGCAGCTGTGTTATCCCTCTTAGCCAATGGGAGGCCAGCGGGGTGGGATGTTGGAAGATAGTTATGGGACAGCAGCTCATGCATTGTTTGAATGGTGCGTTTGGCGCGTTACATAAGGAGAACTTGTTTCGTATACAGAGACGAAACATTTTGGAAAATGTTTTTCGTAACCTGGATTTTTCGTTTGCTGGGACTATCGGAAGGTGAGGTACCACTGTACTGCTGGCCAACTACCATCAATGTAGTGATACACATCTATTTCCACTTTTGCATACACGCACCTCACAGAACAGTCAGATATCATGTTTAAAAGATATAAACACTGGAAATCACAAGTGTCAAATTCAAGGCCCGCCGGCCAAATCCGGCCCTCGATAACTTTTAAATTTAGTGTAGTGATCCTCGGTGAAAATGAGTTTGGCACCCCTGCTGTAAATCGAAATGTTCAGACATGCTATAACAGAGCTGTCAATTTGTATGAATTTATCCGTATTCTTCCGAAAAAGAACATTAGTCAGACATTAATATGAATTTCATACACTCAGGAAGATTTGCTCCTTTCAATTTTATTTGACAATATTTGATAAATAATTCTGATGAATCGCATCAAATTCAATCCGTGTTTAAGTTCCTGGCAAAGTCAAGTCTCGCGATAATCTCACGGGATGTTACTCGTGTATTTTACCACATGATTCATTAATCAGCAGCAAGGTAGGTCGACTTCCATGAATCAGCAGCTAAATTACATACGCTCCATGGGAACCAGAGCCAGTCATTGAACGGTTGCGGGAAACCCAAAATGGCGATAAAAAGAAAGAGAGCATTTTTATCGGAAATTCAACAACTTATCCATTTATTAAGAAGCATGACAGATACAGGGCCTTTTGCACATTCAGCATTGCGCGTTCGGGCGTTTTTTGATAGTAAAACACGTATAAAGGGAGGCGGACATAGCCGGCTAGCGACAGGTTTGCTTACTTTCGAACTTTTTTCTTGTCCTGAACGCTCTTCCTTGTTATTTGTAAAAGCTGATATCAAATATCATTCAAGGTCATGCATAATATAATAATAAATACGCAATATATAATAATTATGAAATATTATATTCGATATTACAGTATAACACCAGTAGATTTCTGTCAAATAAACCTGGTTGTTTCATTGAGATTCATTGTTTCGTTATGAATGACAAACCTGTATGTCCATATATGGAATTTTGTGAAATCCTAATTTGAGTACTGTACTAATTTTGTCTTTTATGAAGAGTAATTTTCAGTTCATCGATGACACGATGGTCCTTTCCTGGGTTGGCAGCCCTGATAGAATCTTACCAGGCTTATTAACCTTTGAAAACTTGTCGCCAATTTTCCACGGGAATCACTCGTCATTGGTTAGTAATAGCAGCCTACAAACCTTTATCTCATCCCTGACCAAGTCCAGCTCCTCTAACGTTTCAGTCAGGGCTTGCAGACAGGGATCCAAGTCCCAGTAAATACAACAAAGCTACGAGAAACACAGAGAAGGATGTCAGGCAAAACTTTCATGCTGATGTTGAACGATAATCAGATAAAGCAGGAAGTGAATTTGGTAACGGGGGAGGGGTATTTATTTTAAAATTGTATTTAACGGTAGGCAGTGACGTTAGTTTATTTTGCCGAGTCAAACTCAAAATATTCAAATTCACACTGAGGTTGTGTTTGCTCTGCTATAGACTGGTATCAATGCCGCTTGCCTGAAGACTGACAGCTTAGTGGTATAGATGATGGATTGACATCCCGAAATAATTTTATTGAATAGTCACTGTGGTTGTCCTGCTAGTTTATCCAGATAGTTGTGCGCGTTTATACGATATGATTGGACCATTGGCAAATTTCCATAAATTGGTTGACTCGGTTAGATACATTTTCTGAAAACTTGATCAGCTAAAGTTTCAAACATCCATAACTTCTCAAATGAAACCCATGTTGACAGCTTGGTCTCGTTTCTAAAGGTCACCTGCATTTTTCCAGTGCACTTTTCGATCCAGTCTGCTATCCCCAGGAGTAGATGGTGTCCGATGAGCCGCTCGTTAACTCGTACCAGACGCACGTCGGTATTTACGTTTATCTGTGCCAAGAAACATGACGGCAGTCATTTATCAGTTGCTTGTAGTTCCAGCCAAACCTATAAATATGGTATGAAGACTCGCACATCTGGGTCAGGCTCATGAACATTACTCCAGGGTACAAGTGCCGCCACAATGGCTCGAAAAGCTGTTAATAACAGTACGTAATATATTGATTATTATTGGATGTTTTGAAAGCATAACCTGAGATATTTAAGCATGTACACATTTATGGATCTGTCACCAGTATTTCTCCCCTGACAGCCCATTGAAATCGCACAAAAACCTCACATTTTCAGGTTTTTTTTCATTCCCACGGGCATATTTTTAAATGGTGGTTTTTGAACATTGAACTCAATCATAATTTCATCTTGACAGGTTTACTTTTATATTATGTGGGACCGGTGGCATAGTGGCTAGAGTGCTGCGCTCATAATCAGGAGGTTGTGTGTTCGAATCCCAGTTAGACCCCCACTGTGCTAAGACCACTGGGCAGCAGTATAAATGGGTACCAGTAAAAATATACTGAGGAGGGAGCCTGCGATGGACTAGCGTCTCATCCAGGATGAGTTGAGCTCCTGGCAGCTTCACGCTACGGAAACCAGGGATAAGTACCGGCCTGATGAGCCACTAGGCTCGGGTGTAAAAAGCCCAACAGACTTTACCTTTACCTACTTGTTGTGTATGTACATACTTGTCCTTCTCAAAAAATTAGCATATTGTGATGAAGTTCATTATTTTCTGTAATGTACTGATAAAAATTAAACTTTCATATATTTTAGATTCATTGCACACCAACTGAAATATTTCAGGTCTTTTATTGTTTTAATACTGATGATTTTGGCATACAGCTCATGAAAACCCAAAATTCCTATCTCAAAAAATTAGCATATCATGTTCAGGTAGTCTAAACGAGCTATTAACCTAATCATCTGAATCAACCAATTCACTCTAAACACCTGCAAAAGATTCCTGAGGCTTTTAAAAACTCCCAGCCTGGTTCATTACTCAAAACCGCAATCATGGGTAAGACTGCCGACCTGACTGCTGTCCAGAAGGTCATCATTGACACCCTCAAGCAAGAGGGTAAGACACAGAAAGAAATCTCTGAGCGAATAGGCTGTTCCCAGAGTGCTCTATCAAGCCACCTCAGTGGGACGTCTGTGGGAAGGAAAAAGTGTGGCAGAAAACGCTGCACAACCAGAAGAGGTGACCGGACCCTGAGGAACATTGTGGAGAAGGGCCGATTCCAGACCTTGGGGGACCTGTGGAAGCAGTGGACTGGGCTACAGGTGCCGCATTCCCCAGGTCAAGCCACTTTTGATCAGAAACAGCGGCAGAAGCACCTGACCTAAAGAGAAGCAGCACTGGACTGTTGCTCAGTGGTCCAAAGTACTTTTTTCAGATGAAAGCAAATTTTGCATGTCATTTGGAAATCAAGGTGCCAGAGTCTGGAGGAAGACTGGGGAGAAGGAAATGCCAAAATGCCTGAAGTCCAGTGTCAAGTACCCACAGTCAGTGATGGTCTGGGGTGCCATGTCAGCTGCTGGTGTTGGTCCACTGTGTTTTATCAAGGGCAGGGTCAATGCAGCTAGCTATCAGGAGATTTTGGAGCACTTCATGCTTCCATCTGCTGAAAAGCTTTATGGAGATGAAGATTTCATTTTTCAGCACGACCTGGCACCTGCTCACAGTGCCAAAACCACTGCTAAATGGTTTACTGACCATGGTATTACTGTGCTCAATTGGCCTGCCAACTCTCCTGACCTGAAGCCCATAGAGAATCTGTGGGATATTGTGAAGAGAAAGTTGAGAGACACCAGACCCAACACTGTGGATGAGCTTAAGGCCGCTATCGAAGCATCCTGGGCCTCCGTAACACCTCAGCAGTGCCACAGGCTGATTGCCTCCATGCCACGCCGCATTGAAGCAGTCATTTCTGCAAAAGGATTCCCG
>CM045731.1:65876416-65883916 GCA_024760905.1 Plotosus lineatus | reverse complement strand
CACATAAAAATGTAAGTAGTTTTGTTGTGCGGTTTTGGGTTGTTTTTTGTTTTTGTTTCTTTGGGGTTTCGTTTTTGCATAATTAGCCTTGTTTTGCGCCATTTTTATTAACTTTTTCCCCAATTCTTCTTTAATTTCCTTATTTTTCAATTCGATGAATATGTTTTTTAAAAATGCACTGAAGCCGCATGAATTGAAGCACGAAGGATCGAGAGATCCCTGTATATATATATATTAAAAATGTTAACGAATTTTTTGCAAGTACAGTGGTACCTCACCTTACGAAATTAATCCGTTCCAGAAGTGGTTTCGTAACCTGTTTTTTTTTTTTTTCGTAAGTTGAGCCGCATTTTACATTTAAAAGGCCTGATTCGTTCCAAGGCCCCCCATATTGCCCCCTAAACCCTTTAAAAATTATAAAAGCATACTTTTTAAGGCCTCCTTCTGCTTCAATACTGTACCGATGGTAGACGGGTTTGGCCATATTCCATTGCGATATCACTCAACCACATGCCACGAGCCCGCTTCTTCTTTTCACTCACACTGGGAATCACTTTCACCGGGAATCACACACACACACACACACACACACACACACACACACATGTGCCCGTCATGGGTATTATGGATATGCAGCTCCCTCCTAGCCAATGGGAGGCCAGCGGGGCGGGATGTTGGGAGATGGCCAGTGGGAGAGCAACTTGCGCATTGTTTGAATTTTTGACATGGCGCATTTCGTAATGTGAACTTGTTTCGTATCCAGAAACGTAAATTTTAGGTAAATGCGTTTCGTAACCTAGATTTTTCGTTTATTGGGTCTTTCGTAAGGTGAGGTACCACTGTACATTAAAATTACAATGGCGCTTGTGTCCACAGAAGAGCCATTGTAATTTTTATGGATTTATTTGCAACAAGGACACACTCACTCTTTTGCCGAACCACTTAATCCTTCGGGGGGGGGGGGGCCTTGCACTGCCAACACATACACACCCATTCACACTCGCACCCAGTGGCAAGTTGGAACAGCCAATTCGCCTAACGTGCATGTGTTTGGACTGTGGGAGGAAACCCATGAACGCATGGGGAGAATATGAACCCTCGTCACAAAAACGCCCGAGCTGTGGACTCAAGCCAAAGCTGAATACTCGAACCACTATGGCACCGTATCGCTCACAATAAACCATTAAATGTTATTATTATTCATTTGCTCGTTCATTCATTCATTTTATGATCCACTTAATTCTTTAGTTAGAGTCGTGGGGATGCTGGCGCGCCATCTCGGCCACCTCTGGACAATGGCAGAGTACACCCTGGACAGCCTGCCTGGATATTGCAGGGCAGAAACATACTGATGGTTATGCAGCCTAGGCTTTACGAACAACGGTGGACAATACAGACAGTGAGAGACATGTCCAGCTTTCGACAACCCACTTAGCTCCACTGTGGGGAGACGGCAGAAACAGCTCGGTGATAGTGGAACTTCAACGCACGACCTTGTGATCAATAGTCCAGCACCCTGCCACCGGGCCACCTTTCCGTGATGCGGGCAGGATTAAGCTATTTGGCGAATGAGCGAGTGGTTCATATGAGGGATTTTGAGGCTTGGCGGAGGTTTCTGCTCTCCAAGTGTTCTTGTTTATTATTATTTATGCAGGCTTGACTTTTCCACGGTGCAAAGCAAAAGAAACAAACATGAGAAATTTAACATGTCTTGGCTGATTGCTTCCATCTGGTTTATTTTTAATAGGTTCTCTCAGGTACTCATGCATTTGTTCTTACTGGTGCCATGATGAAATGAAACAGAGAGGAGTTGAAGAACAGGTATCTTCGGATGGATGGATTTTCCAACGCTGACCTGAGAGGAGTCTCAAAGTCCTCGGCAGGGATCTGGGTGAGAGCAGCCAAAATAGTGGCACTGTAATAGTCAGTATAGTATTGCACAACAGAACATTTCTATATATGTACGGTACCTGTCAGAAGTTGAGTTCCAATACAAATTCTAAATTTCAGTACCGTGTGACGGTATTACAAGAGTCCACATGTACAGCAGATGTATCTTAAAAAGTCTTAAAAAGTAAAGCAAATAACGGTTTCTATATTTTCAGAAAATGCTATTAGGAAAAGTTAAGAATAACAACAATAACAAAGTCAATTTCTGGTGTAATAACACTTTGCCCAGGTACAGTTAAAACTCAGAATATTTTTTTTTTTTCCCCGTCATGCCACTTTTTTTTTACTGAAAAATAAACATTTTTCTTTAACATTTTGCACTGAAAACCTAATGTTATGTAATCTGGAAGTATATCCAAACGTTATCAATATGGCTTATCCCTCAGGGTCATGGGGAAGGTGGAGCCAGTCTCAGTGAACTGATGATCAAAGTACAAAATAAAAGTTTCTTTTTATAAATATTTTAAATACAAAATAAAGTTGTTGTTGTTTTTTTTTTTTTAACTGAACGAACTAAAATAAAAAAAATAAAAAAAAATTCATTCATTTGCTGAACCACTTGCTCCTGAGTGGCACATCATTGACAAAGTGCCTGACTATTAACCCAGAGAGTGCAAGTTCGAATCTCGTTTAATGTCACAGCCATCCATGACGGGAGCCCATGGAAGCTAATTGGTCGAGCTCTAACATGAGGAAGGGACAGCATATGCTCACTTCCCTGTCACTCACAGTGATCGCCAGCCAATAAAAATTATCATTTTTTTGTATGTAAGTGCAAATCCACTTGAAAAAAAGGTTTCTTCAAATTTCTCCTGTTTTGATGTTGACGTATTTTGTAGCGATAATAAAAATATACGTACGTATGTAAATTAATTGGCAGGATTGTTCTAATAAAATGAATACTTTTATAAAATTTGTACAAATTATATTTTAACTGAAGATTTTTGTCCATTCTGAATCTGATGTAGGAAAAATGTAACTTCTTTTTCATTGGGCCATTTAACATGCGTGCTCATAGAGAAGCTGCGGGCTGCATGTAGTCCTGGGTTCAAAATTTGGAGACTACTGAGCTATATTGTTTTGTGATTCTCCGAGTTTTGAAATGTAAAGAAATGCAGAGAATGGATGTTTACAGAGTACGTACATTGAAACCTTCTTCCTCCAGCCGTGTACTGCAGAGTTCTAGGTCGAAGCTCGGTGTTAGTATAGACGGGGTGGATACGGCCACTACACACTGACCTGATGAACACATACACACATGGTATGGTCAGAGGGTATAAGATTGAAAATAGACCAGCAGAAAATCTATCAAAAAGTTTAAGTGTCATATAAATATATACTGTACATGCAAAATATTGGAAATCAAAAAAGGCTATTCTAGGAAAATAACCAATGATAGTGTATAAATGTGCACTATATGTTAAAAGTGTATAAAATAATAGATAAAATGCTGCTATATGCATTTTTTTTATCTGATAATCATTTTCCAATGCCATTCATGCATTCATTTTCTGAACCACTTATTCGTACAACAGTCTCAGAGAGGCAGGAGCCTATATCAGCCAACTCTGTGCGAAGGCTGAGTATACCCTGAACCACTCACCAAACCATCACGGGGCAACACATTCATTCTCATTTGAAACAGCCAATTAGCCTAATGTGCATGTGGACTGTGGGAGGAAACCAGAGTATCTGGAGGAAACCCCTGCAAGCATAACAAGAACATGCAAACTTGTACCCCCTTTTCACTGGAGCGTGGCAGACTCGCGGAAGCAATACCGGAGTTATCTTCCAACGTTCCTCAGTCATTCCGTCATCTTCCGTGTCCTTCCGTATGATTCCGAAGGTACAGTATTCCTCCTCTTCCGGCAGGTCAAAATCATCCTCAAACGTGCTTTTGACATTCACGGGAAAATTTTCCGACAGTGTTCCTCACGTTCCGTAGTCCTTCCGCAAATGTTCCGTGATCGTTCCTTTTATTCCGCATGTCTTCCGTGAACGTTCCGCTAACATTCCTCCTTCTTCCAGGTGGTCAAAAGTGGCCACAGAACCCCCACGGAATACTCATGGAAGGTTTGCGGAATACATGCGGAACATTTGTGGAATGGTTGCGGATAACACTGAAGACTTGCGGAACACTCAAGGAAGTCACTCCCACTATAAATTATTCCAGTTCATTCACTTTATTTTTGCTGTTTTGCTGTTCATGTAATAAAGGTTTAAAGTGACAATTACTGTGGTTTGGCACTTGTGTGCATGGTTTTTAGTCTGGAATGATTTATTGAGGTGCAAATAAAAGGAACATATTGATATTAAACATATTAACACATTTTAAATTTATTGTACATTATAAACATATAGTATGAATGAGAGAATGAGCTTCCTTGGTCGATTCTGCATATTTATAGGCGGAATCAGGAGCAAATCCTTTGATCTTTGCCGATTTTTCCTCGTTTGCAACGTAGTCACACCGGGTATTCCTCAGTCATTCCTCAGTCATTCCGTATTGAATGTGAATGTTCCGCAATCATTCCGTACCCCTTCCTTCTAAAATGTAGTGCCGTAGTCATTCCTCAAGTGTGCCGTGTTTTCTGTGAACATTCCATGAATTATCCGAAGGTCTTCCTTTGCAATCCGCACTGGTTCCGAAGGTAATCCTAGCGCTTTTATGCATGCATTCCGACGTTGTACCGCGGTCTTTCCATGTGTTTTCCGCACATTCGGTGAACGTTCCGAAGGTGTTCCAAGGGTACAATTTTCCGTAGGTTTTTGACCCATTTTCCGTGTAAAAATGCCGAAGCTCCTCTGTAGAGTGCATTCCGCGCCTTTCCGCCATGATCATTGCATTCCGCCCTCCAGTGAAATGGGGGTATTAGGCTCAGTGCTCCAGCACCTTTACCACTAGTCCACCACTGCCCACACCAGGATTTCATAAAATGTTTAATTCCTTCTAAGTCATGGTGAGTTGAATTTATTTATTTATTAATTTATTGAAAAATAAAATTTTTATCAGTTGATGCTTACATTTAATAACAAAGGACAAATTCATTGTCATTGGTTATATTTAAGCAACTCTAAAGAGTTAATTCCTTAAAAAAAAAAAAAAAAAAAAGTTGTATGACCTACTAGTAAACGACCAGTAAAGCAGGTTATATGGTATAAAATGTTCTCTGAGCATGTTTGTGTGAAAGGTTGGTATTTTCATTCTTTAGAAATAACCTCATGCTTACATGCTATAGAACCCCAAGTCAGCTGATATAACACGACACCTGTGATTGGGCATATACTGTATATTACAGTGCTGATATAGTTTTGGTTTTGTTATTTTTCTCTTCCGTCTGAATGTTACAGAGTCTGATTATTATCGTCTATCTGAGAAGAAGTGTACCAGCACCTCTGGTGTCTGGTCACCTTAACCCCACCCAAGTGCATCACGTCAAACCATGCCTTAGTTGACCTCAGATCGTATCATGGACCCGCAGTAATCATTCTTTGGACAAGTTTGGAGCCCAATGCAACAAGAGGACAGGCTCTCGTCCATATATGGTAAAGGACTCATACACGTATTTCGATTGGGCTTTATAAGGAAGCAGTTGTTTAGGTAAATAAAAAAATATCAACAATGTGAATGCATTACATCATGCAAGTTTAAGAAAAACACTCGATCTCGTTTCAATTTCGGTTATCGTTATTATTAGTAGGTCAGCACAGCGGCGTAATAGTTAGCAAGTCTGCCTCACAACAAGAAGGCCTGGGTTTGAGTCCCAGCTCGGGTGTTTCTGTCTGGAGCATGCATGGGTTTCCTCTGGATACTCTGGTTTCCGCTTACAGTCCAAAGACATGCACAGTAGGCAGACTGGCTGTTTCAAATTGCCCCTAGGTGTGACTGTGAATGGTTTTGTAAGTGTTGGCCATACGATGTTAAGGTGAGCTGTCCAGGGTGTACCCCGCTCACAAGTACACCCTGTCCGGCCATTGCAGGGCAGAAACAGCAATGGTTCTTTCCCTGTCTATGGCGAGAGACATGTAAGAGACATCGCTGGCCTGCGATAACCCAGTCAGCCACACTGAGGGGGGACAGCAGTGACAGGAAGGCTTGAACCCTCAATCCTGGGATTGGTAACCCAGCACCTTACCACCGGGCCGCCACTGCCCCTCCGATGGCGTAAGTATAAACAGGAAATAGCCTGATCCACTTTAAATGCAACCATAAATGAATATATAGTGTTTGTTGCTAAACTTCTTTTACTGTGTGGTGGGAACAGTAACTCTACATTGCTTGGGGGCTTAATCATAACACCGACTGTTGGTTATCTTCCAAGAGCAGCGCACATATGACACTGAATCATCTACAGTATTTCCAGTCCTTGCCCTTGAGTTTGTGGCTCGCTGCAGTAATCTGACAACATGCTTGTCTTGCTGGGACATGTGATAAACATTCAATCCCAAAATCATTATGTTGTTGTTCTGTAAGCATAAAGTGAATGTGTAAAAGTGATCATTCATTTATTGCCTCATTTTCTGAACCCCTTTTACCCCACATGGGTCAACTGGTTCAGGGCGAGGTCTATCATTCGTTAGCCTAATGTGCATGTCTGCAAGTTTGGACTATAGAGGGAGGAAAAAAACAGTATCTGGAGGAAGTGCACGCAAGCACGAGCAAACCATGCAAACTCTGCACAAAAACACCCTCCCCGAGTCCAGGACTCAAACCGAGAACTGTCTTGCCGTGCTATCCACATTCTAACATCCACTACGCCACTCTAAGACCAAACACCATAAAGTCAAACACCGGTTTAAGGAACGAAGCATGTCTCATGGTAGTGCTACATACCGTTCGTCCATGTGGACCTTCTGCTGCTTGTTCTATGGGCTCGGGTGTTTTCCGGTGAGATCACAGATTCAGGATCACATTTGTCTCGGGTCCACCGACAGGCCCCGTCTGCCATGCTGAGAAGATTTCATTCAATTGCCATTAATACCACAGTGAATCTTGACACACCAGATGAAAAGTGTTTCTGTAATCTATAGTTTTAAATATGCAAAAAGAAAGTGTGAACATGAGCCAGTTTCAGTCACTGTGCTCCAACATGTGTCACATGACTATCAGCAACTGTTCAGCTGATATTTACTTCTTCCTGGTGCTCATATCATTCACACTTTGACTGGAGATTCCACAATAGCTGTGGAAAGAACTCAGGAGAGCAAGTCATCCTGTACGTCCCGCCTCTTTATACTACACATACATATACAAATCTAACACTTTATTCTGGATCTACAAACCCAATGGACTCAAAAATTTTAATTTATATATACTAGTCCTTCTCAAAAAATTAGCATATTGTGATGAAGTTCATTATTTTCTGTAATGTACTGATAAAAATTAAACTTTCATATATTTTAGATTCATTGTTCACCAACTGAAATATTTCAGGTCTTTTATTGTTTTAATACTGATGATTTTGGCATACAGCTCATGAAAACCCAAAATTCCTATCTCAAAAAATTAGCATATCATGTTCAGGTAGTCTAAACGAGCTATTAACCTAA
>CM045731.1:65826416-65868916 GCA_024760905.1 Plotosus lineatus | reverse complement strand
TGTACTAATATCAATAAATACATATTCAATGCTATAAATGCTTATAATAACAATTTAACATTCAAAAATAATGCATAAGATGTAAATAAAATATAAATACACACACATAGAGATGCGTGCACACACACAATGTACATAATGTAAGTAGATCTGTTGGGGGGGGCTGGTTTTTTTTTTTTTTGGGGGGGGGGTTGAGCATAATTGGCCTTGTTTTGTGGCATTTTCATTAAAAATTTTTCCTTCATTTCCTTATTTTTAAAATTTTTTCAATTAATATTTTTTAAAAACCCACAATGCACTGAAGCACGAAGTAGCGAGGGGTCACTGTAGATCAAAATAATAATCATATGAATGTGATACGGTTTATCCATTTCTTATTTCTTGATGTCGCTCTTTTGTGTTATTTAACGTTGCAGTTGCCGATTAAGCCACTGATTTATGACGAGCAGTTGCTGTGGGTGAGCAACGGCGCTGGTGAGGTGAATACATATCGTATCCCTCTGCTGACATTCACTTCTCGAGGCAGCCTGTTGGCCTTCACTGAAGCCAGGAAAGGCTCATCAAGTGACATCGGGGCAAAGTTCATTGCGGTGAAACGTTCCACTGACAGAGGTGATTAAAACAAACATGCTCATCTGCACGGACGAACTGAAATCATTTCGAAATTGCCATCAAAGATATAACTCATATGTTCATGATTCAGTTCTGCATTTCTTAATTCTTTCAACCCAAAGGTTCAACCTGGTCTCCTACTTCCTTCATCGTGGATGATGGTAATCTGGAGGATGGATTAAACCTTGGCTCTGTTGTGGTGGATGAGCAAACAGAATCCGTGATCCTGATCTACTCTCTGTGCTTCCACCATTACCAGTGCAGTCCCTCCAGCACCATGTTAGTGGAGAGTCTGGATGATGGCCTGACCTGGACCACGCCTCGCAATCTCTCTGTCCAGCTTGGGGTGAAGAGCTTCGCCCCTGGGCCAGGATTCGGTATCCAGGTGGGACTCCTGCTCTTCATGCTATACAATGATCCGTATATAAATCGGAGAAATCACTGGAAAATAGTATTGTGCGCTTCTAATGTCGTTCATAGCTCGGCACATAATCAGCCGTTTCACATATAAAAGATGCTGAACTGGACCGTTTGTGCTGTCCTTGAGAATTGCTTCAATATAAGCCACCCTTACTTTGCTTTGACTGACACGGGCAGACGCCGCCGCCTCCATCGTCACTTGGCCCGACAGGAACATAAACCACACAATCACTTTGATTAATGGACACAGAAGCCACACACGCACCTCATATGATTTTGTTTTGTGAAATGCTTTTACAGAAACAATTGAGTCCAGCAGTTGGCCGTTTGGTGGTGTGTGGTCATGGCACGCTTGAGGGTAACGGGGTTTTCTGCATCCTGAGCGACGATCATGGCCAAACATGGAAGAACGGGGCATCACTGAAGAGCATTCCTTATAACCAGCCCAAACAGAGCCAGGACTTCAACCCAGATGAGTGTCAGGTACGATGCCAGACGGGAGAAGTTTGGGATATTAATTAGACTATAGCCAAGCATGCATCTTTTTATAGGACCATCTGTAACCCTGAACGTTCATTCAGTTCTCAAATCAGCCAATCATGTTGCAGCAGTGCCATGCATAAAATCACATGTGTACTGCTTGCACAGGGACTTTACTGCCCCTTTTTCAGAGACGCAGCTTGACCTGCAGAAGCGACACCGCTTATTAAACTTATTCAGGTTGCCGTGGGGCTGGAACCAATTGCTTGGTCTGTACAGAGAAATCTCAGCCCTTGGCCTCTGTACTGACCTCATGATTAATAGTTTCAGTTTTTATTTATATATTATTCTATAATCACCTGAAGAGAGAGGATGGTTTCACCACCCCTCGAAACAGATCTGTAGTGATAAATGGAGTTTCAATAGAAAGTCTTTGTCCTGTCCTTTTATTTTTGTTTGTGTATATATATATACATATATATATATATATATATATATATATATATATATATTGTGTGTGTGTGTGTGTGTGTATAACTATATAATAAATAAGTAAAATTTTAAACGGTATGCTTCATGACTTTTTTTGATGTCACTCTCACCCTCAGCCAGTGGAGCTACAGGACGGCAGCATTCTGATCAACGTGCGCAACCAGAACAATTACCACTGCCAATGTAGGATTATGGTACGGAGCCTAGACGGAGGAGAGACCCTGCCAGTGGAGGAGCTATGGTTCGACCACACGCTGGTGGACCCCGTGGTGGCAGCTGGGGCGCTGCAGAAAGAGGACGTGGTGTACTTCACCAACCCAGCGAACTCCGTGAAGAGTTAGTCATGGCTGAGGACATTTTAATGTTTAATTACTGATTAGTATGTGTTACACTGGAATGGTGCATTCTGATTGGCTTGCTATCTCATTTTTTTAAAAAAAATCATTATTCAGAGTGGATAATGCTCGAATGAACACGACAGACACTCATAGTTCGTCACAGGCTTTTGAGCAGGTAGTGTCCATCATGCATTAAAGTGGAAAAATCACAAAAAATATTTTTTTTCTTGTATTTCCTTGTACAGTGGTACCTCACTTTATGAAATTAATCCGTCCAGAGCCTCTTTCTTAACCTGGATTTTTCATAAATTGAACCGCATTTTACATGTAAAATGTGTGATTCGTTCCAAGGCCCCTAATACTACCCCCTAAACCCTTTAACAATTATAAAAGTATACCATTTCAGGCCTCCTTCTGATTCAATGTTGTACCGATGGTATACGGATTTGGCCATATTCCTTTGCGATATCACTCAACTGCATGCCACGAGCCCGCTTCTTTTCACTTGCACTGGAAATCGCACATGCGTGCGCGTGAGTTGACCATGTCTTGGCACAGTGATATTACAAATTTTGATGGAAGGTTTAAAGCCTGAGTCAAAAAATAAAGTTGCAATGACTCAAAAATCTCATGAAACAATAGTAACTCTGTCCTTTTACACGAAAAGCATTATGGGAGATGCAGCTCCATAGTAGCCAATGGGAGGGAGCTTTGTCATCCCTCCTAGCCAATGGGAGGCCAGCGGGGCGGGATGTTGGGAGATAGCCAATGGAGAGCAACTCGTGCATGGTTTGAATGGTGCGTTTCGTAAAGAGAACTTGTTTCGTCTACAGAGACAAAAAAATTTGGAAAATGTTTGTTTTTTGTAACCTGGATTTTTTTATTTGCTCGGACTATCGTAAGGTACCACTGTAGTGTGTATATACTAAAATATTTAATTTGTCTGCAAACACACGCTGCTTTTCTCCTGTGTACGTGTCGTATGCATGAGAAGGCGAAAATCATCCGCTCAAACTATTGATTTATATTTGAGAAAGCAGACAAGTCAGATTGCCCCATTCCTGTGTTGTAACGTCACATATCTGATGTCTCCTTCAGGAGTGAACATGACTCTCCGCTGGTCTTTGACTAACGGGAAGACGTGGGAGAACGAAGCCATGCAGATCTGGGCCGGGCCGAGCGGTTACTCCTGCATGACGTCTCTGGGGGGCAACTCCATAGAAGATAAGAAGTACATCTACGTCCTTTATGAGAAGGGTCACAAAAATTGTATTGAGACCATCTCTTTCGTCAAAATCCACCTATTCGAGGGCAAGTAAAGCAAGAGCACCGGGGGGGGGATAAAAAGGGAAACAGACGTGACTGTTTATTTTATTTTGTAAACTTTGCACAACCGATATGGAGGAAATGGTTGAATCAGAATCTTCAGGAAGTCACTGACGGTTATCTGTTTTTTTTTCGCTGTTTGCTCTGCGTGACCAGTGAAGGTAGTTGGGGGAGAATTTGACGAATTCAATTTTATGACAGATACTCCAGTGAACACTCGGTGTACATAAACAAGAAGTCCTGGGAACTGTTTGAAAGACTGATTTCCACAGCCACAGATGCCCGAGCTCTATTCAAAATGATTTTTGTTGATCATTACTTTTTCAAAGTGTAATAGTCACTTTATACTTGGTTTTGAGTTTATTTAATAAATTTTTACAAATTTGTTGAGCTTTTTAATCACACTTAAGTCGTGTTCCTGTACGAGCTCATGAAATTGTGAGTAATAACGCTGGGTTTAAACAGCATCATGTGACCGTCATTCGCTTCTGAGCTCGGTGTGTACGAGCTGCAGTATTGGGTCACGTGTACTTTCTGAAATGTTTATGGATTTGAACTGAGTTCATTTTTTTTTTTTTTCTTCTGCCTTTTTTATTTTTGAACATTCGAGTTTATTCTGATTCATGTTACTGTGATAACAAAACATGAATGAAAATCAAGATACTTAAATCTCAAATCTACAATCTCTTGATTTTTATATTCAACATCCTTTTTTTTTTTTTAAGGTGCACGTGTGAGGGATGTTATGTGTGAGAAAGACAGATGAGGCTGTGTGTGTGTGAGAGAGGAAGAGAGAGAATGGAGTGCGTGTGAGGGGTGTTTGAGTAAGAGACAGAGAGGGTGTGTGCGAGAGGGAGAGAGAATGGGGGTGTGTGCGAGAGGGAGAGAGTGTGTGCGAGAGGGAGAGAGTGTGTGCGAGAGGGAGAGAGAATGGGGGTGTGTGCGAGAGGGAGAGAGAATGGGGGTGTGTGCGAGAGGGAGAGAGAATGGGGGTGTGTGCGAGAGGAGAGAGAATGGGGGTGTGTGCGAGAGGGAGAGAGTGTGTGCGAGAGGGAGAGAGTGTGTGCGAGAGGGAGAGAGTGTGTGCGAGAGGGAGAGAGTGTGTGCGAGAGGGAGAGAGAATGGGGGTGTGTGCGAGAGGGAGAGAGAATGGGGGTGCGCCAATCACACAATCAATTGTACATGTAAAGATCAAACAATACAAAATGCCACCGTAGGGTCTGTACAATGGCGCACTGTCACCAGTATAATACCGCTGGTATGTGCTTTACAGAAGAATTCAATAATCTCCCACGCCCTTCATTCAGCCATGTACCTGCAGTTTCATGTAGTAAAGTGCAACGGTCTGATAAGCAATCAGAACCAGATTCCACACCATGCACCTGTCACACAGGCCTGAGAGAATTATGTTCCTATCAGCGCAGACACCATGAACCGCGTTGGTCGGCAGGGTTGCGGTACAAGTTAAACTGGACCTTTTGTACAACACGTGAGGTTGAGGCCCTTCAAAGCGCAGTCACATTTTCACATTTTTGAGGCGCTCCACCGAATGTAGGCACTTGTTGCAAGTGACCATATGCTGCTTGTGAGACAAAGCGCGGCTTATTCAGACTTCCGATCTTTCAAGTGAGCAAGTGTGCGTTGAATACTTGTTTACTACTCAACCTTCACTTGCTCACTTGACAGATCGGAAGTCCGGATAAGCCGAGCTTTGTCTCACAAGCACCATACGTCACTTGCGACGAGCACCTAACATTTTGTCTCGTTTATAAAAATGTTCAGTTTTAGTTCAGGATGGTATGATGGCGTAGTGTTTAGCATGTCCACCTCACAGCAAAAAAGGTCCAGGGTTCAAGTCCTGGGCTTGGCAAGAGGTGTTTCTGTGTGGAATTTGCTTGTTTTTCCCTGTGCTTGCATTGCCTCGATCCTCCGGTCCAAAGATATGCAAATTAGGCTAATCGCTTGCACCATTTTGTGGAGATGTGTGTGTGTGTGTGTGTGTGTGTGTGTGATATATACACAGCCGGACCCCAACTTACGAAATTAATCCGGTCCGGAGCCCCTTTTGTATAGTGGGGGTTTCGTAAGTAGGGGTCGCATCTTACATGTTAAACACCTAATTCGTTCCAAGTCTCCAGTCTTTGCACTGGATACACCCCATAAACCCTTTAAACAAAGCTAAAAGTACACCAATTTTGTATGAAATGTGTGTTAAAAGTAAAAGAAAATTATTTAAACAATTTAACATATTAAAGCATTTTATTAACATATTTAGTAATTAAACCATTATTAAACATTTTTATTAACACACACACCTGTGTATGTGTGTAATGCAGCCATGAGGTGGGGGGGGCACTAACCAGTGTCTCTCCCCCTCATGCCGTCCCAAGCCCGGAGAAATGCAGAGGGTTGTGTCAGGAAGGGCAGCCGATGTAAAACCAATGCCAAACTTTTATGATGCAAATCAGAAGTATTACCCCCATACCGGATCGGTCGAGGCCCGGGTTAACAACGACCGCCATCAGTGCTGTCAATCAACAGGGTGCTGATGGAAATTGGACTACTGTTGGTCGAAGAAGGAGAGGTGGGAGGCGTGTCCGTAGGCAGAGAGAGAAGAGGAAAGGCATGAGTCTAGGACTGAGAGTGGGGACTTTGAATGTTGGAACTATGCAAAGAAAAGGTAGAGAGCTGGCTGACATGATGCAGAGGAGGAAGGTGGACAATACTGTGTGTTCAGGAGACCAGGTGGAAAGGTAGCAAAGCTAAAAGCTTAGGAGCAGGGTTTAAGCTATTTTATCATGGTGTGGATAGGAAGAGAAATGGAGTAGGAGTCATCTTGAAGGAGGGGTTTGTCAGGAATGTTCTAGAAGTGAAAAGAGTGTCAGACAGAGTGTTGAGTCTCAAGTTAGAAATTGAAGGTGTAATGCTCAATGTTGTTAGTGCTTATGCCCCACAGGCAGGATGTGAGCTAGAAGAGAAGGAGAGATTCTGGAGTGACTTGGATGAAGTGATGCAGAGTACCCTCAGAGGTGAAAGGAGTGGTCATTGGTGCAGACTTCAATGGACATGTTGGTGCAGGCAACAGAGGGGACGAGGAAGTGATGGGCAGGTTTGGTATCCAGGAGAGGAACGCAGGACAGATGTTGATAGATTTTGCAAAAAGGATGGAAATGGCTGTGGTGAATACTTTCTTCCAGAAGAAACAGGAGCATAGAGTAACTTATAAAAGCGGAGGTAGGAGCACACAGGTAGACTACATCTTGTGTAGGCGATGTAATTTGAAGGAAGTCAATGACTGCAAAGTAGTAGTGGGTGAGAGTGTTGCCAAACAGCATAGGATGGTGGAATGCAGGATGACGCTGATGGTGAGGAAGGTGAAGAAGGCAAAGGCAGAGCAGAAGACAAAATGGTGGAAGCTGAAAAAGGAAGAGTGACATGTCTTGAGGAGTTGAAATGGGCTTTGGGTGGCCAGGAAGAGCTTCCAAATGACTGGACAACCACAGCAAATGTGATCAGGGACACAGGTAGGAGAGTACTTGGTGTGTCCTCTGGAAGGAAAGTAGATAAGGAGACTTGGTGGTGGAATGAAGAAGTGCAGGAGTATGTACAAAGGAAGAGGTTAGCTAAGAAAAAGTGGGACATAGAGAGGACCGAAGAGAGTAAACAGGAGTACAGGGAGACACAGCGCAAGGCGAAAGTAGCAGTGTCAAAGGCCAAACAGAGGGCGTATGATGACTTGTATGATAGGTTGGACAGTAAAGAGGGAGAAAATGATCTATACAGGTTGGCATCATCAGGACCAACTGCCTTTCCATTCTTCATCCTTTTCAATGCCCTTCTCACTTCACCCTTACTGATCTTTGCTACTTCCTGATCCTCAAGTCACCTCTTCTACTCTTTTGTTCTCTCTCATTTTCCTCATTCATCAGCTCTTCAAAGTACTCTTTCCATCTTCCCAGTACACTTCTGTCATCAGTCAATACATTTCCCTTTCTGTCCTTTATCACTTTAACTTGCTGCACGTCCTTACCATCTCTATTACTCTGCTGTGCCAACCTGTATAAATCATTTTTCTCCATCCTTACTGTCCAACCTAGCATACAAGTCATCATGCGCCTTCTGTTTGGCTTTTGACACCACCACCTTCACTTCACCCTGTGTCTCCCTGTACTCCTGTTTACTCTCTCCAGTCCTCTCAATGTCCCACTTCTTAGCTAACCTCTTCCTTTGTACACACTCCTGCACGTCTTCATTCCACCACCAAGTCTCCTTATCTACTTTCCTTGCAGAGGACACACCAAATGCTCTCCTACCTGTCTCCCTGATCACATTAGCTGTACTTGTCTAGTCGTCGAAGCACTTCCTGGCCACCCAAAGCATGTTTCAACTCCTCCCTGAAGACATGACACTTCCTTTTTCAGCTTCCACCACTTTGTCTTCTGCACTGCCTTTGCCTTCTTCACCTTCCTCACGATCAGCATCATCCTGCACACCACCATCATCCTATGCTGTCTGACAACACGCTCACCCACTACTACTTTGCAGTCACTGACTTCCTTCAGATTACATCGTCTACGCAAGATGTAGTCTCCCTCTGTCCTCCTATTTTCATTTTTATAAGTCACCCTATGCTCCTGGCTCTTCTGGAAGAAACTATTCACCACAGCCATTTCCATCCTTTTTGAAAAATATACCAACATCTGTCCTTCTGTGTTCCTCTCCTGAATACCAAACCTGCTCATCACTTTATCCCCGCTGTTGCCTGCACCAACATGTCCATTGAAGTCTGCCCCAATGACTACTCTTTCATCTTTGGGGGTATTCTGCATCACTTTATCTAACTCAGTCCAGAATCTCTCTTTCTCATGTAGCTTTTTGTTGCTGTTCGGTGTTTGCTCATTCATTTCTTGTTCTCTTTGTGTCCTGTCAAAAGACAGTGTGACTCAAGTTCCTCTAAACCTACTTGTTTAAATCCAATGTCTTTGATACCCTGTTAACCAGAGTATGATTGGTTCCCAATTTTGTGTATTGCTTCCTCTTGAGATTTGCTTCTTGGAAAAAAAGGCCAATTTTAGCCACTCGAGTTTATTCTGGCATATTAAGGAACTTTTTTCAGACTGGCTTGCCAAAAAAAGGTCTATTATTTTGTGCCTTAATTACAGTGTGTAACTGCTATGGAATTGTAGCTCCAGTTGGTCAGGTCAAGTCTCAGCAACATCGTGTGGCAATATGATGTTGCTGCATAATGAAGTCAGCTGATGACCTGAACGTACTGAATGACCAGATCACATCACTGGATTTCTTCTTCCCTGATCATAAACTGGGGTACATATAATGAAAGAGAGGTTCAGGGAATCATTTTCACACACACACACCAGCACCACAGAGTCTTGACCTTTAACCCTGTTGAAAGTCTTTGTGACGTACTTGAGAAGACTTTGTGGACTGGTTCGGTTTTCCCGGTATCAGTTCAAGATGACCAATCATAGGAATCTGTGAAACTGTATATATGGAACAGGGTAGATAGCATAACTATGTTTGTTTGTTAATTCATTTTATGAACTGATAAACCCTAATTAAGGTTGCTGTTAGGCTGGTGCCCATCTCCATCGACTCCCTGCGAGGGCAGAGTACCTCCTGGACAGCTCACCAGATCATCTCAGAAACACACTGACGGCTACGTAACCTCCCACTCTTTACGAAAGTCAGCAATGGTTCTTTTATCTACTTCTGACCAGACAGTGAGAGACATTGCAGGCCTTTGATAACCTAGTTAGCACTGCTGAGACATCCTGTAGCCAGAGTGATGTAACTGACATATGTATATCCACTATTACATTTAACTTAATGAATGTACATCTATTGTGACGTAGTAACAATGCCACAGATTACCTAAACCTGGACACCCAAGGACACTGCTGTGAGACTCAAGACTCTTGATACATCACCAGCCATCACCAACCTTCATCTACCATCTCTGATCTTCACTACAACCAGCCTATGACTGCCTGGCTAAGCTATTCAACTGTCGTCCATACTTGTGTAGTTACTATATTCACTGACTAAACTTCAATAAATTGTCATACTGATTTCTAATGTCTATCCTGGGTCGTTCCATACATTTCTAGAACACGAGAGTTGAGAGTGGGGCTCGAACACCTCACCTTGGGAGCAGTAATCCAGCACCCTGCCACCGGGCCACCACTGCCCATCTTTAAATTTTTTGTAATTGTAAAAATAAATAAATAATTTATTGAATAGGATTAAAACGCATGACTGAGATATGATGCCACGGAATGTTTCGTTGTACTAGAAAACCTTTATGAATACGCACGTGCACACGCAAACCTATGGACACGTGTGCTCTGTTCAGGGGAAGCTGATGATGAAGTTCCACACTACATCTTTCTAACGATGACGGAGGAGAAAGACGGACATTTGGATAAGGAGGAGAAATCAGCATTTCATTCATTCATTTTCTGAACCGCTTAATCCTAATTAGGGCACCACCCGTCTCGGCTGACTCTGGGCGAGGGCACAGTACACCCTGGACAGCTCATCCTGCCGAAAACAGCATTTGTTTGAATAGAACAAGTTTTATGTGAAATCGAGGTCCTCATATCAACGGAGGGAGATTTTTCTTGCTACTCTCGCCGCCGGTTTGCTCATTAAGGATATGTAGGGGGCTTGTTGAAGAATTGTTTCAATTTGTTTTCTCAATGTCAATTTTGAAAGGTGCTGTACAAATAAAACTGAATTGAATTGAATTCGGTGACCCAAGCTACTGTGCCCTCGCCCAGAGTCGGCTGAGAAGGGCACCAGCCTCCCCCCGTAACCCTAAGTAATTAGGACTAGGCAGTTCAGAAAATGAATACCGGTAAAGGTCTCCCTGTCCATTTGTCTGTCACAAAGTCCTCCCATTATGACTTAGACACTCTGCGATGATGGCACAAAGAAGGGCAGGTTGGAACCCTATTTGTGACATCATCACCTATTTATTGACCTTTACACCGAGACGATTCCACGGCGAGAGGCATTACCCGCTACAACATGCGCCGCCCACAGAGTTTACAACTGCGTCCAGACTGCATTATCACTATTATTTTTGTTTTTGTTAAATAATGCCCTCTTAACTAAGTTATTTTTAATTTTTATTAGATTTTATTTTCTAATAATTCCATCATGTTTTTCTCTGGTTGGCTCTTAAACATTTATACTTTTAAATGATTAGAGATGGAGGCCTTGGTGAATGCGAAGAATGAACCAAAACGAAGTTTCCAGGAAGAAAAAGACCGGCTGGTGCTCGAGGTAGAGAAATTGATGGAGCGCACGGAGAACGAGATCAAAAGAATTGATCTCCAGCGGAAAGAGAACGAGACCCGAGAAACTCAGAGGAGTAAACAGATCGAGGATCTGGTGAAGGAAAAGGAAGAAATGAGAAGGTGGTTTCAGGCTGAAAAGGACAGACTGGTACTTGAGCTTCAGGAAGAGAGAAGGAACATGAAGAGAGAGAAAGAGCGAATTGAGAAAAGCCAGTGGTTACTTCAACGTGGCTGGATAAAATTCTGCAATGATTTGCAGAAAAAGATTTTTGAAAAACAAGACAAACTTGAGAGGATGACGGAACAGGTGGAAACCCTGAAAGCAACCGTTGAAGAACTTCATCAAAAAATACTGAAACACAAGCAAGACGACAAGCCGAAGAAATTTGGTGCAAAGTTTTTCCAGAACCTGACATCAAACAGCAGCAATCAACGCAGCAATACGGAGAGACTTGAGCACCAGTTGACTGGTGGCAAGGCCAGCGAAGCTCATTCGACAGAAGATATCAACACTCTGGTGAGCGAGAGAGAGGAAATGGAGAAAAGCTTTTGGAAAGCACTGGAGAAGATGGAGAACAGAAAGAAAGGGCAAGCAACATTCAAACCTCTGCTAAGGGAAAAATTAGCCCTGAAAGGATATTTGGAGAAAATGAATGAACAGCAGGTGGATGGCTTGAAAGGAACTTCAGGACTGAAGAAGGACACAGGAAATGAGGAGGATCTCAGTGCTGCTAAAAAGCTGAAGAACTTTCCCCAACAGTATCTACAGAAGTTCTCGAAGAAGAACAACAGCCAGCAGATGAGACCGCATGTTGATCGAGAAAGAGAGAAACTTGAGAACAAGGCTCAGCTGAGTGACGAGACTTCAGGGGAAGAAATCACTTAGCCTCAAATGGAGAAGATGGTGCCATGAAGTTGTGGAAGAACCTGGAGAGGAACTGCACCAGATTCAGTGCAAATCGGAGATAACTCGGAAGATGAAGAAATAGACAAATCTTTCACTACTACTACTAGTGTGGAGCCTATATCAGCCAACTCTAAGCGGGAAGAATACACCCTGAACAGCTCATCCCTGACCATTACAGGACCAACACATACAACTAGGTGCACTTTGGAATAGCCAATTTGCCTGATGTGCATGTATTTGGACTTGAAGGAAACCCATCCATACGACCTCAGGGAGAACATGTAAACTCTACATAGAAACGCCCGAGCCCATAACGTGAACCCGGACCGGAACCTTCTTGCTGTGATGCAGACGTGCTATCCATTACCCAACCATTCCACCCAAAGATAAACGTGGCATTCTGTTGTTTCTATTGAAAAGATTTAGACATAGACACTGGCGTTCAGAAGACAAGTTCACGTCTGTAGATTCAGGCTTGTTCTCTGCAGGTGCTCAGTTCAGTTTTCTGAGAAGGACGTGTGCTGAAGTTACCTGTGTAGAGGTTACGCCTCTGGTGTCTCAATGGTTCCATTAACCTTTAAACCTGAGAGTGCTAGGAGACATGGCTCACAACACAATACATTGTTCAGCCATGACATTTACCTTGTGTGTCATCAGATTCCACCACGGTAAACCTTTTACGATTCATTTAAAAAGTAAAAATATGTTTTAAAAAGAAACCTATTATTATTATTATTATTATTATTATTATTATTATTATTATTATTATCAGCTCTTATTGAATATGCACACACACACTAATTAGTTTAACAGTGGCTTATTTAAGGGAAATACTGTATACGTTTTTATGACATTATTCTATAATTTATGGAACAAAATAATTTGTAATTTATATAACTATAATAATTTATAATTTATGGAAGGACTGTTCAAGACATGTATTGTCACATGGTGGCTCAGGTGGTTTAGACTGTCTTACTGGTACAAAGGTCAAGTCTCAGGACTCTCAAACTGTCACTGTTGGGCCCTTGAGCAAGGCCCTCCTTAACCCTTAGGTGCTCAGGTGTATTTAAAGAAAAAAAAAAAAAAAAAAGTAAGGCACACACATGGTAGGGGGGCCAGTGGCGTAGTGGTTTGGGTGTTGCACTCATGATCGGGAGGTTGTGTGTTCAAATCCCACTGAGACCCTCACTGTGCTAAGACCCCTGGGCAAGGTCTTAACCACAAGTGTGCCTCTGTTCACCCAGCAGTATAAATGGGTACTAGTAAAATATACTGGGAAGGTAACCTGCGATGGACTAGCGTCCCATCCAGGGGGAGTCGAACTCCTGGTCGCTTCACGCTATGGAAACCGGGGATAAGCACCGGCCTGATGAGCCACTATGGCTCAGGTGTAAAAAGCCCAGAGGGGTTAGTTAAGGTTATACACGTGATAAGGGTGTCTGCCAAATGCTGGAATATTCTATTCAATATTTCTCCAGATTTGGTTTCTATTAATTCTTTGTTATAGAACGTGTGATAATACTGTAATGGAATAGTGCAATCCACCGCGAATTGAGAGTTTTGTTCTTTTTTTTTTTCTAAATGGGTGGAATTTTCAAAGTGAATTTCATTCAGTCATTCCCAGCCATGTGAAAGCTTTCGGATGCTAGAGCCATGTGATCAGTGAAAGAAGAAATGACAAAGTTTCATGACACAACTAATATGTCAAAAACTCCAGATTTTAAAGAACCGAAGGCAGATCGCTGAGAAGAGACCGTGGTGTTGATATAGTAATGATGGAAAGGTTCTTTTCATTCCTTGTGCGTATAAGTGCATTCAGTGAATCTCTATTTAGAGAAAAAATAACTATTTACAAAACTATTTACTGTTATTTTACGGTATAATGTTGTTTTTAGCTTCTTTACCAAATTTCATGGTTGTATCGCCATTCAAACTTTTTGCAATAAGCTGCTATACTCTTCAAAACAAAAAAATTATGTCCTTATGATATCATAATTATAAGATATCCATTCATTATCTTCACCATTTATCCTTCACGGTTGTGGGGGGGAACGCTGGAGCCGAAGTAAGAGGTGGCGTACACCCTGAACAAGTCGCTACACAGGCTAGGCTAACAGAGATACAAACCACTGGTGGAGCTAACACATGCATTCACTAATCTAATCTTTCATGCAGCATTAACTGGTACATATAATGTCAGATACAGTCGGCCCTCTACCTACAAAATTAATCTGTTCCAGAGCCTTTTTCGTATGGCGAGGATTTTGTAAGTAGGGGTCGCACCTTCCATGTCAAACGCATAATTCGTTCCAAGGCTCCAGTCTTTGGACTGGATAAACCCCATAAACCCTTTAAAAATGATAAAAGTACACCAATTTTGTATGAAATGTGTTAAAAGTAAAATAAAATTATTTATTAAACAATTTCAACATTTTATTAACATACTAAACCATTTTATTAACATATTTATTAAACCATTATTAAACAATTTTTATTAACACACACACACACCTCTCTTTCTCTCTCTCGCGCGCGCGTGCTGCAGGCCATGCCCACAACACGTGGAATTCAAACCGCATTCCCTGCTTGACAAACTCAAATTTAATTTGATTCCTTGAGGGATTGGAATTCCAGATAAGCTCAAATGAGCCCACATTTATTAAACATTTACTGAATTAAACAACTTAAAAAACTAAAAACTAAAGAGTTAAGCTTCCTTCTGAGACAGCCAATGAGAGAGCAACACGTTTGAATGTTGAATTTCTTTTCGTAAGAGGGTGTTGTTTCGTATTCCGGGGACGGAAACTTAGGAAACTGGTCTTCGTAACCCGGGGATTTCGTAAGTAGGGGGTTGACTGTACTTATGTATAATATGGCCTAACATTAGGTTACCGAAATGATACGTTTATGTTAATACTACTCACATTTCTACTGTCATGACATTCATTACTATTTCATTTGTTGAGAAATTCAAATTTATAAATGTACCTCTTCCGAGTCTTTGGACACAGACAACATAGTGTTCTCTAACCTGAAGCTGAACTTGAACTTGTAATGATCTAATTAGATCCCGGTGTTAGACCGACTGGAAAACTGCTGTCTATGTAAATGTAATGACTATTTTAATATCACTTTACTTTCATACAAATTCCGTAAATGTCTCGTAATAATTAACAATACAGTATTTAGCTCCAGCAAAAGGTAATAACAGACCAAATGCGCACTGGTGGACTGCAGACAAACACAAACACACCTTCCTGTGAAACAGAAATTGGCAAGTCACAGTATCTTATAAAGTAGCTCACATGAAAGTTAAAAAAAAAAATTTCGCTAATTTTCTGTAAACACTTAATCCTATTAGGGTCGCAGGAAGGCTGGCGCTTCATCCCAGCCAACTTGGAGCGAGGACAGAGTACACCCTGGACAGCTCGGCAGGCCATCGCAGTGCAGAAACATGCTGACGGCTATGCAGCTACTCTTGTTGAAAGTCAGCAATGTTTTTTTTACATGAACCTTACACCATAGACAGTGAGAGACATGGCCTGGCCTTTGATAACCCAGTTAACTGCCCTGGGGGGGGTTAACAAACCTTCCCACTCACATTCTCATCAGTTGATCTAGCATGCATCATCTCTTTGGACTGTGGAAGGAAACCCATACAGGCACACAAAAGGTAAACCGTTTCCATTGGAACCCAGAACCTGCATGTTGTGACTTGACAGTGCTTTGCACCAAGTTACTGTTCCTACTTAAATATAGTAAGTGAAAACTATGAGGCAAACTGTTATGAAATTCTGAAAATGCTATGATAATGAGCAATATTATTTATTACTGGATAATTACAATAGTAATTATGTGAAATCTTTTATTTTATTTTTTTTGGGATGGATATTACCTCTGGGCTCTGGGTTTACCACCTGATGCTCCCACAACGTAGCCATATTGTGGCATGATCATGTTACTGATATGGGAGCCATGTTGGACTTAAAAAATTCTTCATTATTCTTAAAGCACAAACAATCTGACTCTCTTTGTGATAGCTACATACCTTGTGTGTTACCACCACCATCCTCATCATCAGATATTCCCCATCACAGAGCACTAGCATCCTTAGGTTGGTTCTGTCTGGAGCACTCTGTCCATCAATTTGAAGGAACTCTTAAAACTTGGTCCATAATCCACTCGGGACTTTCATACCAAACTCCTTTTATTATTATTATTATCCTTTTTACAGATGTGTGCAATGTATTTCAGTGGTTTTGAGTATCAGTAACTGCTAGTAATAACAACAAAGGTATACAGTATTCAAGATTCTGTAGCTCCAGTCTACTTCAGTCTGCAGTCTGAGTTTGTACATCTCAGCTATGTTTGTGTTGGAAGCATTTTTACATACCCTCCTTTCACCATTTTTTATATAGTAGAAATCGGCGCCACACATTGCTAATATCATTCGCACAACCATATGTTAGAATGTGATCCCATTTGTTCCATTTTTGAAACGTAGCCCCAAACTTATAGCTGTGAGATTGTGTGACTTGACATAAGAATTTACAATTGTATACCCAGGGTATTTAAATTTGTGTACATTCTTTGTGTTCAACGTTTAAGAAAGGACAGGCTGGGCTGAGCAGTAGAATTCAAAGTATGCTTTATTTGTAAACAAGATGTGCAAAATTCAAGAATGTTTCTAAAGCAAAATACTGTACATATTGATCAGCCATAACATTATCATTCATAACAATACATAACATTTAAAATTTGCAAACACTGATGGCTGGCATTAGCATTGGATATTTTGCTACAGTGGCACCTGCCAAGAATGTAGATAGAATGTTCACTTCTTAATTCGAGGGTTGTGGGGAAGCTGGGGCCTATCTCAACCAACACTGGTAGAGGGCAGGATAAACCCTATACAGCTCACCAGTCCTTCACACTCACACAAACATGCACTCACACCTTGGGGCTAATTGAAAAAAACAGTTAGCCTGATGTGCATATCTTTGGATTGTAGTTGGAGAATGGAGTACCCGGAGGAATCCCACACAAACACGAGGGGGACTATATTCCTCCATATAAACCCCCAGGACCTTCTTGCTTCAAGGTGGATGTGCTCACCACGACACCATAGTGACGCCCAGAGTCAGACACATTCCTCCCTGCAACTGTAGTGAGATTAAGTGGATCAGAAAATGAGTGGTGTACTGTTTGGCACATCTGCCTTCAAAACAAGGAGGTCATGGGTTCGAATCCCAAGACTAATATTTCTGAGTTTCTACGTGTTCCCTGTACTTGCATCGGTTTCCTCTGGGTACTCCAGTTTCCTCCCAAAATGTAAATTGGACCTGCGATAATCCATCGAGCTGTTCAGAATGAATCCTGTCTTCGTCCAGAGTCTTGAGTGAGAAAGCCAGCGAGTGATTGAGTATCATTGCATTGTGCTGATGTTTATCTCCGCCCCATGTTGGATTAGAATTATATTATGCTAATCAGGCTCCGCCCCCTCTCCTCCTTGCTCTCCGCCCCTCTCTGCGCTACAGCTTCAGTAGCCGTTGACGGCTCTTGTAGTTGTCGGATCGATTACACTTGTATAATATTTTATTTTCCCTTTTTCATTTGTTCTGTGGGGAAATAAAAAGAAAAAGGAGTACAAGTAAGCTTCACTGCACATACACCCGTCTACAGTGTTCCCACTTTAAACAATACTAATTATTATTTTTTAAATATTATTAAGGCTTGTTGCTGCGCGAGCTGTCCAGATTTGGTTGTGTATTAAAGCTTGAGGTGATTAGGGCTGGCTATAAGACTAAGATAGCTAGCTAACGTAAACGATTATTCATAACATAATCCAGCGATAACAACCTCGAGACGAGTCGGAACAAGACCAGGTCAGTAAATAAGCATTAATTTATTATCCGTGTTTATGTTGCACCGTGTTACTGCCCATTTGTGGGGGTAAAGATGCTAAAGGGGTTACCTCAGGTTAGCTCAGGTTAGTTTGCGTTAGCTACATAGCTACAGTTATTACCTACCTTGAAGTGTTACATTTACTAGTACATGTGTGTAAACATATGTATAATATATATATTTTTTAATTATATATATATATATATATATATATATATATATATATATATATATAATTAGTAGTGTGTTTAGCTACATCCTGACTCGTAAGTAGCATATTGCTCTGCTGGGTCAGCTTTCTTAATAAATCTAGCACATAATACTTGAAACACCTCGCTAAATTAGTTTCACTCGCACGTATTGTTTCTCTCTGTGTGTGTAAACAAACAAAATAAGTTCTGGAGTTGATATTTGGTAGTATTGACGGATTATCCTGTCCTGTGTTTGGGTAACATAGCGTAGCGTACATAGCGATGCCTTCCTCTCGCAGTTCTTACGAAACTTAATACGTTATGACTATTTTCTCAGTAAAGCAAGCACCTTTCTCTTTATTAAGCATTTCGGTGTATGGTAGTGTCTGAAAATACGTACATTAAATGTATAAAGGGTGTTAAAAGAAGAGATAACGCCGTCACATATCTCTAAACATTGACGATTCGAGTTAGCCCGAAGCTAACAGCCTGTACCCGAGTGTCCGCCATTTTGTGTTTTGTTCTTGTGAATGAGTGCTGGTGTTCAACTTGGATGTACTCTTAATCGTACCAACTAATTTGATCCGTTATGGTCGCTTAACAATTCTATATATTTTAAGCGTGTGGGTGTTTAATTTTAATATTTTCCTGCAATGTAAATATATTGTTTTTGGTTATCGTTTCACTAAACTCACTTCACCGGTGTCAGGTTTCACTTCAGTCACCTCATAGCTGGCTATTTTTATTGTAATGTGTTTAATTTAAATGATGAGGTTAGAATTATTGTTGTATTAAATCTTTCGGTGATTCCTTCTTCTCACCCTAAACCCGAACATAACGAGTCTCCTAACACTAGTAGAGGCCTAACACTAATGGGTTAGCTAAGTAATGCTAACTTGGTTAATGTCCTCTTTTAAGACAGTTTATCCCCCGTGATTTTCAGTATCTAATTGTGTATTTAATACCTAAGCTGGTTTTTAGTCGTTTTTCTTTCGTGTATTGTCGAGGTGTTGTTTCTGTTAACGTTAGCTTGTTGCTAAGCTACGCGAGTTAGGCCTTTAGCTCGCGCGACCCCGCGGAGCTCCTCGGCCATAGCATGACCTCGTTTTCAAAATTCTCAGGGTACAAACACGAGGATCCGGGTCCGTTTTTTTTTATGAATATAAGAATAAAAAACGCAAGATTACATGGGTTTGCGCTTTGACGTCGATTAAGTGAGTTGATGTTGAAGGAAGTGGATGGTGGCATTGATGGTGGCGTTGACGGTTTTCAGGATAAACCCATGGTTCCAAAGTTTCTTTGCACATGTTTCCAAAATATTTAAAAACACATTTCAGATCACCTTTTTAAGTCCTTTTTTTAACTTTCAAGTTTGGTATGAAATTGTGAGTTATTCCAAAGTTTATATATCTGTTATGCAATGAGATTTCCTTCTGGCTTTTTCCCTTTATCAGGGATCACCACAGCGAATGATTTGCCATAGGTTTTTACGCAGGATGCCCTTCCTGACACAACCCTTTTAGCAAGGGACAGAAACACTTTGACTGCTTTCCAGCCTACTCTTTACAAAAGTCAGCAATGGTTCTTTTACATGCCTCTCACCATAGACAGTGAGCGACATGGCCCGCCTTTGATAACCCAGTTAGCTGCACGGGGCAGTGGTGGTCTAGTGGTATAGGGCACTGGATCGCTGATTCAAAGGTTGGGGGTTCGAGTCCCACTCTCCACAAGGTTGTCACTGCGCCCCCCAGTGCAGCTAACTGGGTTATCAAAGGCGGGCCATGTCTCTCACCGTCTATGGTGAGAGGCATGTAAAAGAACCATTGCTGACTTTCGTAAAAAGAGTAGGCTGCAAAGTCGTCAGCGTGTTTCTGTCCCTTGCTAAAAAAGGGTTGTGACAGGAAGGGCATCCGACGTAAAAACCTCTGCGAAATCAAACGTGCGAATCAGATGATTCGCTGTGGCGACTCCCGAGTCAAAGGGAAAAAGCCGAAAGAAAGACCGACATAAAATTATATAATGAATGTATGCTGTGTAAGTGAAATTACTTACTCGAATTGAGGTTAAACGTATTTATAAGGAAGTTCTCCAGACTGACCTAAAGAAGTTTGACAGGTTTACACCCCTATCCATATCAACAGGGCAGTGGTGATCTAGTGGTATAGGGCACTGGATCGCTGATCCTAAGGTTGGGGGTTCGAGTCCCACTCTGCACAAGGTTGTCACTGTCGCGCCCCCCCCCCCCCCCCCCCAGTGCAGCTAACTGGGTTATCAAAGGCCAGCCATGTCTATCACTGTCTATGATGAGAGAGAGGCATGTAAAAGAACCATTGCTGACTTTCGTAGAGTAAGGCTGTAAAGTTGTCAGCGTGTTTCTGTCCCTTGCTAACGGGTTGTGTCAGGCAGGGCATCCGACGTAAAAACCTATGCCAAATCAAATCAAACGTTCGAATCATTCACTGTGGCGACCCATGACAAAGGGAAAAAGCCGAAAGGAAATCTCGTACCCCTATCCATATCAGGGACTGAAGGTACTGTCAGAGTCATTTTATTTTAAATAATTTTGCTAAAGAACACCAAATGAAGCAAGTGAAACTGACACAACCCCCCCAAAATGGAGGGAAATCATAAATAATTAATTCGGTTGTAACTAGAGAGAGTTGTAAACTGCTCAGCTGATTAAATAGTTTTCGGTCACGATTGAGAGCTTGTAGGTTTGAACCCCCCACGATGTTAAGACCCCTGGGCATGGTCTTAAATACAAGTGTGCCTCTGTCCACCCGCTGTATAAATGGGTACCAGTAAAAATATTGGGACGTGGACTAGTATCCAATCCAGAAGTTGATCTAGTCAATTCACGCTACAGAAGCTGAGATAAGCTTCTGCTTGGAGCCAGTAATGAGCCACTAAGCTCGGGTGTAAAAACCCCAACAGACCTACTTACATCTGTAATTAAGGGTCCAAACATCAGCCTTGTCCCCCCCACATCTGTAATTAAGGGTCTAAACATCAGCCTTGTCCCACCACCACCACCAAAGAAAAAAAAAAACCCATAAAAACCCATCTTCATAAATTCCAGGCCCTATGTGACATCACTACTCTTTGTAACATCACAGATTTCACCTCTCTTGATATGATGTTATTACTACTCTTTGTGCAATCACATATCCCAAATAGAGCTGTTAACAATATAGGTTTTACTATTTGATTTGAACCCTTATTTAAAATAAAAAATGATTTTTTTGTTCATGGCAGTGTGTAAAATCCAACTCCTGATTTATTTAAAATATTTGATGTGCACAGGATTATTTATTGTTTACTTGAGTGACTCTGGGTTCTGCTTTCTTTTTTTCGGTATTGTGAAAATAAATAGAATTTGAACAATGTCCTGGCTTTATGAAAAAAAATTTAGGTGTAAATTGGCTTAAAGTTTGTGTGTGTGTGTGTGGGGAGGAATTTCGTTTAAGGTCATCGGCCAACCATAATTCCAGCCCCTCTTTGTGACATCGTCACTCCCACCTCACCAGTCTCTGTAACATCACTCCAAGACAGTCACGTTACCATTTATTTGTCATTATCTGTGTGGTGTCCATTAATTTATCTACTTGGAATAGAGGAACCACTATTTGTAATTGTGTTAGTCTTCAAGTTGGTGTAGAAGTAAGCATTTTTGTATTTTCTATCTCTCTGGTCCAAATATTAATTCCAAACATTTGTGTATCAGTACAACGCTGTCATTTGGATAAGTTTTAATCAAACAAGTCGATAAGTTAGATCTGAGACCACCTTGTTCAAACCCTTATCATGGTCCTTATGTGGGTATGTTCTTACCTGCATAAAATGGGAAAATACAAACAGAATAAACACTTCCAGGTATTATTGCTGTGTTCTGTGTATAATGAGATTATGAGTGTGCCACTGCTGGGGTGGGGATTTGATGGGCTTCAATCTCCACTGGTCTGTTTGACTTCTACATAGTTTTCTGCATCAGTTTATTTTAAGGTACCTCAGTTGTAATGCTTACACTACCACATGTGATAGCGTCGTTACATAAACTGGAACGCTTTAGTGTACACACCAAACTATCTGTGTGGGATTTTTATTTATTTTTTGTGGCAAGCAGTGAAATGCACACAATCAATGCTGGTGTTGTCATGGCTACAGTGTCTCTCTCACTCTCTCACACTCTCAGAGCGTACACACTGGGACTTAATTTATATTGTATCACCATGGAAACCACATCTGTCCAGTTCCCATAAAAGTCATATTCACTTCTGGTGTGTATGTTTTCACAGACTGCAATCTTTAATACCTGTGCTGCTGCTGTTGCTTCTCATTAGACTTCTGTCTGAAGTACAGCACAGTTTTTCACGTTCAGTGATGTCTGATGCTCTTGATTGAACAGTCACATCTCTTGTGATTGTATGTTGATACAAACCTTTAAAATTCAGAAATATATTTGATTAATTGGAGATGAGGGTGGGTAGTACAGACAAAATCTGTTGCCATTCACTTAATGGCTTAGAATTACTTTACTGTACAGTACTTGCATCCTGTTTGTTTATTTGAAATAAATACATTCTGGCGTGGCATGCTCCTTATAGTTTGTTTATATGTTGGCAACATCACATCAGTGACGTGCTTGAAGCTACATGCCTTGGATTGGGAACACTTACTCTCTGAAGCCTGACTGTGAATCAACGCTGTCGTTCCTTACATCTGTGAGCCACTCCACCGAAAGTAGGTTCTTGCATCCAAAAATGAAAAATGAGCTTTTTACACAGTCAGATAGAGGAGGCCCAAAGCTGCAAAATGCGGCAAAAAAGTTTGTCAGTACCTTGAAAACTGACCAAGCGATGCCATTTCTTGTGTCAGCATTCAACTAAAAATTTCAAAAGACGTTTTATTGAAAAATGAGCACAGAAATTGCCCTTCTTCCAAGATGATCAGTCCATAGCAACTAAACATTTTTATGCACCTCAGCCATATAATCGTTTAGAAAACTTGTCTAGGAAAAGTTTGAGGAAGAGATGATAAGAGAATCATCTCTCATCATCATCCTCATTTTAATCTGACAGGCCCTTTTTAAACCCCCAAACAATGAACAACAACAAAAAAAGACTTTTTTTTTTTTTAATTTCTGTTCATTCCAGTAAGATCAGTATGTATCTTTTTGACCATTATGTAAAGGTTCAAATGCCTTCAAATGATACTGATTGAGGAAAAAAAACAAAAAACAAAAAAAACGCTGTCGGTTTCAAACAATCACACTGAAATTAAGAAAACTATATATCAGAAAACTATATAACAAAACTCTCTGGTCTCTTTACACAAGTACAGACGCTGCCTGACGTCCGTTCATCCGTTTTACATTTTTTCGATTTTACTTTTTTTTTTAAAGTCAAACTTTGAGTTTAGTCTTACCTAAGTAGTAACCTGACGTAATGACGCAATGACACTGCGTCCATTGTTTACTAACGACAGACTGAACGTGCCCCTCCTTCTTCCCAGTTCAGTTATATATGTATCATTTTTTTTAATTATATATAATCAGTTATATAGCGTGTTACCCTTGTGTTAAGACGTCGTGTCTGTGATCTTTGTGTTTACATTGTTTTGTGGACTTTTGTAACCCTAAGCAAATATGGTTGGTCATAAACGTAAGCCTACTAGCATGGGTGCAAGTCTCACATGCAAAGATGAATTAACTATCTGCTCGGATCGGCGCGATCTACCATGCATACTCGGTGAAGCAAAGAGAGTTGTAATATGAATAAAAACCCGAATCCAGAAAAGAAAGAGAACTCTGCTCTGCTGGTGATTCAAATCAGTGCAGGCTGAGTACTAAATGAGTTCAATGGCGCCCTTTGCTCACTTGAAAGACCGGAAGTCCGTATAACCCGCGCTTTGTCTCAAACACAGCAAGTAACCTACTTTCGGTGTTGAACGCCTCACATATTGTAAGCGTTGATTGGCTGTTTTAAGCTTCATGTAGAGTGACTCGGTTCAGCTTCATGTAAAGTGACCATCCGTCGACCATCGGAACCATTTATTTACTGGCAGAAAGATTGCACAGAGCATGTTAAGGTTATATTCGATACTGTATTTGATATTTGATGAGTGAATTTGATTAAAATGTGTCTTTGAAATTATTTTGCTTGAATTTAATTTATTTGAAATTAATGTTATTTGATATATTTATTATTTTACAATGTTCTATTTATAATACATTGATTTAGGGGTGTTTTATGAGATACGGTAATGGTATTTATGGATGTATAGTACAGTAGTTACTTGCCCATCGACCGAAAACATACATATGATTTAAGCAAATGTAATTCGCTCATTATGTAGGTAAACACAGAAGTCTTCCTTCGATAATGCTCTTTTATAGAGTCTGTCCATAGAACTGAGAGTCATGACCTCAGTCAAAATTCATCTGCTTGTTTGAATTGCAGGCTTTTTTTATTGTTTGAATTTTGTTTACATTAGAGAATGGAAAAGTTTTCTGAATCATACTAGGAATATAAACCATTACACAACAAAACAAGAGCATTTGGATGTCAGCTTCATTTTTTGGTAATCTTGAATGAGTCACAGATTAAAGGGAAACACAATGTAAAGATGCGGGCCATCACGAGTGTCTATGATATGCATGTCAGGAACTGTGCCAGAGCTACATACACTGTTTTATTGGTGTCATGTTGTGAACCCAAAATTCCATAATTGTTAATTTGGGATAAGATGTGGCTAGGTGGGCAGTAATCATGTGATTCAGATTATTTCCATCCTTACAGAAGTACTGGGGTGGAGTCATTGTGGTTGAGATCACTCCCACCAAACAACAAAATGTTTCAGGATAGGAATATTTAAGCTGTTTTATGAAGTGATTTTGTATAAATTTGCAATGATGCTGTGCTTTAAAGCAGGGGTGTCAAACTCATTTTCACAGAGGGCCACATCATAAAATTTAAAGGTGATCTGGGCCGAATAATCACTGAACATGAATTCCAAAAGGGCAAGTTTCCATGCTATCTTTCTTGAGCATTGAATGACTAGCTGTTGCTTGATATAAGCTGATGCCACCTAATGGAAGGATGATAATTTGATTTCATTGTAATGCTTGATGCAAGGAGTGCACACGATGGTAATATTCTTTGAAACTCTTGCACGCTGTGAGAAATGAGATGGTGGGAAGGATTTGACCACTTCGGCCTGAGTTTGACACAGCAAGTTCGATTGCAGGTTAATGCCACAGCCATCCTTGACCGGCAGTCCATGGGAGATAATTGGACTGAGCTCTCACAGGAGGAAGGGAGGGAAAATGCTCACTTTACTGTCACTCACAGTGATCGCCAGCCAATTATGGGCGTCTGTGAGCAGATTTTGTACGAGGGGCGGATAGCACTTTCCTTTTCGAGTGTGTTATTAAATTAAAACAACTCAAAAAACTAAACTAAAGAGTGAAGCTTCCTTCTGTCTCTATCTAGGAGGCCAGCGGGGCGGGATGTTGAGAGACAGCCAATGAGAGAGCAACTCGCGCATCCTGTGAAATTTTGATTGGCGCGTTTGAATTTTGAATTTCTTTTCGTAAAAGGGGGATGTTTTGTATCTTGAGGATGGAAACTCAGGAAAATGTTTTTCGTAACCCGGGGATTTCGTACACATGGGTCTTCGTAAGTTGGGGGCCGACTGTACTTGGATGACACCTGTAATGCAGAGCAGTATTTGTTTACCCTGTGTATTGCACTACATGGAAGCATCCTGTTAACTTCTAAGGATATGGCAAGCAGGATTCGTGTGCCGGATATCTTGTGCATCCCAAACATATTTCAAATGAGTTTTACTGCAGCCATCGCGTTAAACTTTCCTTCTATAATTTTAATCCCACTCTGTCTCACATGCCTTTTTTTCTTTTTCTCTGCCAGTCTCAGGGCTCACCATACTCAATGAGCGTGCAGCGCAATGTCAGAGCGCTCTGGGCAAACAGCAAAGGGGAAGGATGGCAAAACCAAGTATGCGTCTCTCAACCTGTTTGATACCTACAAAGGAAAGAGCCTTGAAGTACAGAAGCCTGTTGGTAAGGATTTTTCTTAAAAAAAATGCTTATTTGCATGTACAGTCATATCTCAAACATCATACAGCACAGTACTTCAACCTCCTATTGTTACAACCAACACCACACTAGCCCACTAGCAGCTGATGCTAGCTCATGGAGTCTTCTTATCCAGCACACAATTATGAATAAATACAAATACCCTGGGTTTCTGGGAATTTTGTTCTGGATGCCTGAACTACTACTTTGTCCATGTCTGATTCTTTTCTTCTTATTCACTTGAACAGAAAACCGATTAAATCCAGTCGCTCTCCTGCTCAGGGCTTCTGCTCAGCTTAGGTCGTAGTTTTCATCTGCAAGTGTAAAGAGAGATCCTGTTGCTTGAGGGAAATTAATCTTCCTGCTAATCTGGATTCTGTCAAGGATATTTTGGTGTTAAGTCTTATGCCCGGCGTCTGTTCCAGTAAATGCCGTGTTATTAATAAATACAATCCAGCACTTTTGATCTTCGGTAGTTTTCTGTAATCTACATGACTGAGGTGACCTCTTTAAGATTTGAGTCAAAAGCTGCCTTGGTTTGCCATTCGACTCACAAATGATTGGCGATAATCTTTTCAAGGGCTTTTTGCTGATGGGCTGAAAACACAGTTCATTCAGTTTATTAAAACTTCAGTCCTGGTAGCCTTTTGCGCATTTTCCTTTTGAAAAACCTAACCCATTGCTGCTAGTACCATAGTGACTCAAAAGCTGCGTTTACACAGGCAGCAGCAACATGTCACCTCAGAACAACTTGTAGCCATGGCTGTAACACAAATCATCAGAGAAGACTGCAACTAATCTGCCGCAAAAAAAAAAAAACTCGCAGTGCAACCTATTAACACGGATGGATTGTTCCAGGCATGCACAAAACCTACCGCTTGATTGTATTCGTTTAGAAAGTTGTGCCAAGCACAATGGCGCAAGTTGCCTCTCCTGGCGTGAAGCTGCTTCGGACCAATGATTTTTGTGCAGGCCGTTGTAAATGCAGTTAGAAAGAACGTTTTGTTACCATCAGATAACGATTATTTCCTCAAATATAAATGACTGCTGGGATTTTTAATGCGCTCTTTTTCTGGCCTCCAGCTTCTTTTTAAAGATGATGCTATGTTCATTAAAAGGTATGTTCCTACATTTGTCTTTGTAGTTGCCCCACGTCATGGCTTGCAGTCTCTTGGTAAAGTTGCTTCTGCACGGCGCATGCCCCCCCCAGCCAACCTGCCAAGTTTGAAGGCGGAGAACAAAGGCAACGACCCCAACGTCTCGCTTGTTCCCAAAGACGGCACAGGATGGGCAAGCAAGCCAGAATCAGCCGACCCAAAGAGGTGAGTTGTTTTTCAACATTGAATGCTATTAACACTATAACAATACACATACAATATATATACAACAAATAATAACAATTAAAAATAACAAGGCTTTTGGTAATTAGTTAAATTGTGAAAGTGTTGCCTTATCAAACATACAATGGTATGAAAAAGTATTTGAACCATTTGGAATTTCTCATATCTGCATAAAAGCACCATCTATTGTGAGCTGATCTTTGTCAAAATCACACAGATGAAAAAACAGTGTCTGCTTTAACTAAAACCGCCCAAACATTTATAGGTTTTCATATTTTAATGAGGATAGCATGCAAACAATGACGGAAGGGGGAGGAATAAGTAACTGAACCATCACATTTAATATTTTGTGCCCCCCCCCTTTGGCAGCAATAACTTCAACCAGATGCTTCCTGTAGCTGCAGATCAGTCTGGCACATCGATCAGGACTAATCTTGGCCCATTCTTCTTTACAAAACTGCTGTAGTTCAGTCAGATTCCTGGGATGTCTGGCATGAATCGCTGTCTTGAGGTCATGCCACAGCATCTCAATGGAGTTCAAGTCTGGACTTTGACTTGGCCACTCCAGAACGTGTATTTTGTTCTTCTGAAACCATTCTGAAGTTGATTTACTTCTGTGTTTTGGATCATTGTCTTGTTGCAGCATCCATCTTTGATTGCAAGTTGTCCAGGCCCCGAGGCAGCAAAACAGCCCCAAACCATGATGCACCCTCCATCATGCTTCATGGTGGGGATGAGGTGTTGATGTTGGTGAGCTGTTCCATTTTTCCTCCACACATGACGTTGTGTGTTCCTCCCAAACAATTCAACTTTGGTTTCATCAGTCCACAAAATATTTTGCCGAAACTTCTGTGGCGTGACCAAGTGCCTTTTTTTCGAACTTTAAACGAGCAACAATGTTTTTTTTAGACAGCAGTGGCTTCCTCCTTGGGGTCCTCCCCTGAACACCATTCTTGGCCATTGTTTTACATATAGTTGATGTGTGCACAGAGATATTGGACTGTGCCAGTGATTTCTGTAAGTCTTTAATAGACACTCTAGGGTTTTTTTTTTTACCTCTCTGAGTATTCTGCGCTGAACTCTTGGCATCATCTTTGGTGGACGGCCACTCCTTGGGAGAGAAGCAACAGTGCCAAACTCTCTCCATTTGTAGACAACTTCTCTGACTGTCGATTGATGAACATCCAGACTTTTAGAGATGGTTTTGTATCCTTTCCCAGCTTTATACAAATCAACAATTCTTGATCGCAGGTCTTCAGACAGCTCTTTTGAGCGAGCCATGGTGCACATCAGACAATGCTTCTCATCAAGACAATTCTTACCAGGTGTGTGTTTTATAGTGGGCAGGGCAGCTTTAAGCCACTCATCAGTGATTGGGCACACACCTGACTTAAATTGTTTGGTAAAAATTGGTTTCAATTGCTCTTTAAGTCTCCTTAGGCAGAGGGTTCAGTTACTTATTCCTCCCCCTTCTGTCATTGTTTGCATGCTATCCTCATTAAAATATGAAAACCTATAAATGTTTGGGTTGTTTTAGTTAAAGCAGACACTGATTTTGACAAAGATCAGATCACATTTGATGGTGATTTTATGCAGAAATGTGACAAAATCCAAAAGGTTCAGATAGTTTTTCATACCGCTGTATGCTGGTTCATGACTGTTTGGAGGAGTGTCTCACTATGGTCCTGTCGGGTCATATCTGGTTGTTTGGGTAGGAAGTACACACAACGCTGACCTTTTTGTTAATCAGTTGAATTTTGTGTATTAATGAGGTACAACTCTGAACTTGGCAGCCTTCCAGGAGTGCTGTGCTCACATAAGCTATTTTAATATGCTTAAATCTGGTTTCATTATATGTAAATATTTTAGGGGTTTTCTGTAAAACATAGATGTAGAAATAGTTGCTTTTTATAATATTTTTGTGCGATCTCATCAGGTGATGGTACATAACAATGTGATTAGTGAATGGTAATGAATAACTCTTCATTCTTCAAGACTAAAAGAAAGATTTACAAACTCTCCTTTTACATTAAAAAACGTATATACATTTTCATCAGGTGGTTTTTGGTTATGTGTTCCAAGTTGCAATCAGCTAAAATGCTGTCCATAGTCTGCATCCGCTTGTGTGAAAAGGCTGCCATTTGTAGACCGTTTCACTTTTGCTAGAATGCAAAGTCATGAGATTAAGGCATGTACATGTAAATTTTAAGAAGGTGAGACAACAGTTAAAATAACATTATACCAATATTAAACTAACACGTCAGCTATAAATCTTTCTGAATAGACTCTGCACATAATACTACATTATATTTACGTGTATCAGAATGTACGCTTGTTTACATGAAAACATGGTACATATCCAAGTACATTTAATGCACAACACTTCCACGTAAACTGTTCATTCAACGTCTCTCATGTCCAACTTTTTGCAGCCGCCTGTGTAAGGATTTATCACTTTGATGGTACATTTTGATGGGCACAGGCATCACAAAAGCTTGCATGCATTGTTTAAGTTTCTGTTTGATACCCTTTGGAGTAAAACAACTGAATATAAGCATTACTCACACATTTTATAATACAGATCTTCCACAGTTTTGTGGTAATAAAGCACAAGGATGATGTGCTGCTACACGAGAGTATTTGACTTATTTTCCTTTAACAGAGCACCTTTTTTAATTTATTTTTTTTATTGCGTACATGCAGTAAATTTGCACGGAGTTACTGTTATAGTTGCTTCTGCATTTAAAAATGGTTCAAAAATAAGATTCAAACATTTGTTCTTCAAGTTTTCATCTCTTTTTCCACACTATCTAAAACACCATATTGAAAATTATCCCTGTACACTTTTTGTTTCTGTAGTACCGATGTATCGTTAGCACCGCAGCTGGAGTCGCAGCAGCCTACGGCTTCACAGATACCTGCACCGAGCCTGCCGAGAACACCTCCAGCTCAAGAGGTGCTCTATCGCACGTAGAATCTACTACAACCTAATTCCTAAGACATCTTTGTGTACTATGGATATACCGGTGAACTTGATTTTCATTCTGTTCTTTCCAGGCACAAACTGCACCTATAGTCACAGGGACAAGGTCCTGGGCTCAGGCCAGTGTTACACTTGGAATACAAGGAGATGGTGAGTTCTGGTTCCCCAGACACCAAAAAAAAAAAAAAAGTGTTCTTTTGTGAACAGTTTTGAAGAAGGCGTGACATCTGCAGTAAACATGACATTTTCATAAAATGGCTTCTTCTGCCCTACTTTTTTGTCCTCTTTGCTTATTAATTTATGTAGCGGGACACCACACCATACGAAATTAATCTGCCCCGGAGCCTTTCTATGAACCTGGATTTTTCATAAATTGAACCCCATTTTACATGTAAAATGTGTGATTTGTTCCAAGGCTCCCAATACTACCCTCTAAACTCTTTAAAAATTATAAAAGCATACCTTTTAAGACCTCCTTTTGCTTCAATATTGTACCAATGGTAGATGAGTTTGGCCATATTCCTTTGTGATATCACTCAACCGCATGCCACTAGCCCGCTTCTTCTTTTCACTTGTGCCGGAAATCACACACGTGTGTGTGTGTGTGTGTGTGTGTGTGTGTGTGTGTGTGCGTGCGCGCGCGTGTGTTGCCCATGTCTTCCTAGCAGTTATATTCTTACAAATGTTTATGGAAGGTTAAAACCTTGAGTAAAAAAACTCATGAAACAACAGTAACTCTGTCTGTTACATAAAAAGCATTAGGGGTAGCCAATGGGAGGGAGCTGCGTCATCCCTCCTAGCCAATGGGAGGCCAGCGGGGGTGGGATGTTGGGAGATAGCCAATGGGAGGGAGCGCCGTCATCCCTCTTAGCCGATGGGAGGCCAACGGGACGGGATGTTGGAAGATAGTCAATGGGAAAGCAGCTCGTGCATTGGTTGAACGTTTGAATGGCGCATTTCGTAAGGAGGACTTGTTTCGTATACACAGACAAAAAATTTTGGAAAATGTTTTTCATAAACTCGATTTTTCGTTTGCTGGGATGGTCGTAAGGTGAGGTACCACTGTATGTCTTGTGAGTTGCCTTTTATGGAAGAAAAGGATTCAGGATTTTTAATCGTCATTTGTGTTTTTACACACACAGGTATTCTTGTGCGGTTGTTCAAGGAGTCAAGTTACAAACAGAAAAGAAGGCTCAAATCAACAACCCACAAACTGCTATAAAATAAAGACATAAAGTTCTATATCTAAAAGGACCTCACAGAGACCCTGCAAACAACACAATAATAACAACAAAAGTAATAAAAATGAAATGATGATGATAATACTACTAACACAACAAGAAATAAATCCATAGATAACCGCAATAAATGAAATTACACTATATTATATTATAATTCTATTTCTATTTATATTTATATTGCACTATGCCCATTGTTTGGTTGGAAAAAAAATGAACAGTTCTCTGGGTAAACAAAATGGCCGCAACTTCAAAGTTAGATGTTCTCCATTCTCAGAGCAAGGATTAGAGATAATCTACAGTCAGTCTGTACACCAGGTTTATTTAACGAGAATCCACTGTTCTTCCGCCCTTCTTCCGCTGCGGTTCTTCTTGCTAGCTACTGTGCACTGGTCCTCTCTGAAGGACATATAGCCGGCTGGTGTAGTCGCCTCGTCGGCTGTACTCTCCTCGAACCGTGTTTCACAGAACTACAGCATGGAGTAGTCCTGTAGATCCCTCTGCGCTGCAATCTGAGCATGAAGCTGGTCCATCATGTTTCACATAGACTGAACATTTTCAGGCAGTATGATCGTGAGTGCTAACCTTCCACTGCTAACCAAGCGGCGGAGTTGTCCGCCTAGGTTTATTGTTATCCGGGGTGCGGTTAGCATTGACCTGCGGTAGCATATTAGCTCAGGATAGGAGATGAGCGTGCTCAGGTCTAAATGTCCAAAAGGACTGTGCTCTCAGAGCTGTAGTAGGGTCGCAGGGTCATAGACGAGCATAGTGCAAAAAAACCAAACAAACAAAAACAACATTTTAAAAGAAACAATTTGACTCAGAACTCCGCGACGTCGCCCTCTAGGAAGCGGCATCTTGACCATTCACTTTTAAAAGGCCATCTTCCGTGCTGTCGACATAGATTTGTCCACCGAAAATGTTCCGCCCATGATCCTGGAAACTTCAACAATCACGCTGCTAAATTTTCAGTTAAAGTTTGCAATTTTTCTATCGGAAAAAGGGCAGAACAGTTGTAGCTAGGGCGGAGCGAAAACAAAGAAATGAGCCACATCTGTTGATGGCAGACATGTACAGTATTAAGTTTTCTCTTTCTGCTGGTGACATGACGACACCACTGGTATTATGGCTTCTGGCTCTGTTCAGGTGGAAAGGGATCAAACCAACCGTCGCCATTCTCTCGCGAGGAATTTCCCAGCCTGCAGGCGGCGGGAGACCAGGACAAAGCTGGCAAAGAACCGGCCATTGCAGATCAGTGGTATGGGCCAGGACCAAGCCTCCGCCCCCAGAGTAAGTACATGGTACTTCGTATTGATCCATTTGATTTCTCTCTTTTTATTTATGTTTGTGTGTCTATAATGGCTGTAATATACTTTTAGAATGCAGTTCAAATTTCCTTATTGTTACCCCCCCCCCCCCCCCCCCTAATTCCAGATGCGACGAGTTGGCGGGATGGTGGGGGCCGCGGACTGGCGCCCACCATGGGTGGGGAGGGGGTGGCGGAAGGTGGGGTGGGGGGACCCATGGGAATGGAGGGTGCACCTGGGGCCGCTCTCCTTCCAAATCCCACCCTACCCCTCCCCCAGCCTCCGGTTGGCCCGCAGTTCCCTCCTTACAGAGGAATCATACCTCCCTTTGTAAGTAGTAGACATTTTGCTGCTTTGTGTGGTCTTGCAAATGTCTATACAAAACTTTTATCATTAGTTGAGCAGAGCTTGTCCTTAAGCGATCCTGACCTTTGAAACAAGTGGGGTTTTTTTGTCTCTCCCCCCCCCAATGATGCTGACATTTTTCTGGAAAAAAAAATTATGTACTGTTCATTAATAGAAGCTTCTTTGAAAAATATACAAGTTATAAGTTTGAATCATGTGCACCAAATGTACTTCATGATGACTCGACATGCTGCATTTAAAATTATGTAGCTCTCTAACCTGTTTTCTTCCGTTTGGTCTCTTTCAGATGTACCCGCCGTACTTGCCCTTCCCCTCACCATACGGTCCACAAGGGCCATATGGCTTTGCACCACCTAACGAGGGCCCTCGGTAAGACCTGAACAGATTATTCGTGTGATGTCTTTATAAAACATTGCAAATTAAGCACATCCTTTTTTAACCTCCCAAAGAACTTGCTTGCTCTTGAATGTGAACTTTTCTTCACATCTGTACACTTTTACCTTTCCTCCCGCTTTTTCTTTAGGTTTTCTCGTTCACAAGGTGGCCCTGCGGTGGAGGGGAGGCCACCTGGTGGCCCCCGTGGTGAGGTGGTCAAACGCCCTTCTATCCTAAAGCAGGATCATCTTAAGGAGCTGGATGAGCTGGACCATGATGGGGATGAAGGATGGGCTGGTAGGGGTGGATTTTGCAAAAAGGTTTTAAGTGCTTTGATGTTTTTTAATATTTGTGGGGTGTTTTTATTATATTTATTTCTTTTCAGGGGCACAAGAGGAAATTGATTACTCTGCCAAGTTAAAGTTTAGTGATGACGAAGGTGAAGATGAGGGAGATGACGAGGAGACTGAAAGCAAGAATGGAGTTCTGTATGTATATGAGAACCTCTTGGTTTCGTCGTGATGATTCTGATAATAAGTTCATGTCAAATTTTGACATGTGTGTTGTTTGCACCCCCTTTTAGAGAACAAAGGGAGCAGCAGAAATCCCAAGAAGGACCTGCTCCAAACTCACGTTCCCGCACGTTGGAGGGCGGAAGCAACGCGAGGCAGACGTCTCCTGTCTCCACTGATGAAGTTACCCCAGTGCCCTCCGGCAAGCCAATCTTGGCCGAGGAGGGAGGAAACAACTGGGGTGGTCATTCGAGCACTGGACCGTACCAGGTAAGATTCACCACGAGCCTCTCAGTAGGTAATAACACACCAACCTAAGTCTGTTGCTTGGGCAATGTCCAGCATGTTACGAGCCACTGAAGAAAAGAACAAGCCTTGAAGGGCATGGAAAGTACTTCCTGGATGACTCAAGGCCAGGTGCTTTTGCCTGTATGCAGCGGTGTAGGTCTGGACATGGTGGCCCTCGGGAGCATTCCTCCCCCCACTAGGTTCACTTCTTGGGTAGGGACCCTACTCCTACTACCGACAGATACACGGGGAAGGGGTCCAAGTTACAAAAGGACATCATCTGCCGAGTGGTGGGAGATCCTGGTAGAGATGTACTCCAATCACAATTGAGCAAATCTATATAGGCGACTTCTCATGCACATGAAGTGTTTATCTCACCTCGGAGTTGATTTGTTTATGACGCAGAAGTGATTTTTCCTTAAAAAAAAAAAAAATTTAATAAAACTTCTTGTATTGCGGTTCGCATTCTGTATTTTGGCAAAAGTTTTATGCTGGATGCCCTTCCTATCGCAACCCTCTGCATTTATCCGGGCTTGGGACCGGCGTGAGGACGGAAACTTGTTTGTGTCCATCCTCACGGCTGCAAGGTCTTAGAGTGTTAGAGGATGCCGGAGGAATGGAGAAGTGTGCTTCTGCTCATTTTTAAGAACAAGGGAGACATGCAGAGTTGTGACAATTACAGAGGGATAAAGTTGATGAGTCATACGATGAAGATATGGGAAAGAATAGTGGAAGCTAGACTGAGGGCAGAGGTCAGCATTTGTGAACAACAGTTTAGTTTCATGCCAAGAAAGAGAACCACAGATACAGTGTTTGCTTTGAGGATGTTAATAGAGAAGGCCAGAGGGAGCTGCATTGCGCCTTTGTGGATCTGGAGAAAGCATATGACGGTGCCGAGAGAAGAACTGTGGTATTGTATGAGGAAGTCTGGAGTGGCAGAGAAGTATGTAAGAGTGGTGCAGGACATGTATGAGAGATGTAAGACAGTGGTGAGGTGTCGGTGTGACAGAAAGTTGAAGGTGGAGGTGGGACTGCATCAAGGGTCAGCTCTGAGCCCCTTCTTGTTTGCTATGGTGATGGACAGGCTGACAGACGAGGTAAGACAAGAATCTCCATGGACTGATGTTTGCAGATGACATTGTGATCTGTAGTGAGAGCAGAGAACAAGTGCAGGAAAATCTAGAGAGGTGGAGGTATGCCCTGGAAAGGAGAGGAATGAAGGTTAGCTGCAGTAAAACAGAATACATGTGTGTGAATGACAAGGACCCAAGAGGAACGGTAAGGTTACAGGGGCAGAGATAAAGAAGGTGGAGGATTTTATGTACTTAGACTCAACAATCCAGAGCAATGGAGAGTGTGCAAAAGAGGTGAAGAAGCCTGTGCAGACAGGTTGGAATGGTTGGGGGAAAGTGTCTGGTGTGATAGGAAGGTATCGGCAAGAATGAAAGGAAAAGTACAAGATGGTGTTGAGGCCAGCAATGTTGTAAGGTTTAGAAACGGTGGCGCTGAGGAAAAGACAGGAGGCAGAGCTGGAGGTAGCAGAGATGAAAATGTTGAAGAGGTTCTCTCTGGGAGTAACGAGGATGGATAGGATCAGAAATGAGTACATCAGAGGGACAGCCCACGTAAGGTGTTTTGGAGACAAAGTCAGAGAGGCTAGATTGAGATGGTTTGGACATGTACAGAGGAGGGATAGTGAGTATATCGGTACAGTCATCTCTTGCCACTTCGCGATTTGATCTTCGCGGTCTTGGTACATCGTGGTATTTTAATAAAAAATAAAATAAAAAAACTATTCATAAAAAATTCAAAATTTGCACTGAAACTCGCATGTAAGCAAGCAGAAGGCAGGGACCCAAGGCAGGCTGTGTCCATGGTTTACAAACAACAGACTGAAGTGCCCCTTGTCCCCAGTTCAGGCGGGGACCGCCCACTCAACTCAATCTCGCAAGCTGATTGGCTTAGACTCGTGACTCTGTTGCCTTGCACATTCCTGCAGGAATTTTTGTGATTTTGTGATCTTAGTGTTTGTGAACGTCCTGCACCATCTAAGGCAGTGTTTCTCAACCCCTGTTCCGCAGCACATTAGTGTGCCGTGAGAAATCATCAGGTGTACCGTGGAAGATTAACCAATTTCACTTAGCGTGTAGTAACAGTGCTGTTCTGCTAGAGGGCAGTATCATTTTTGTTCCGTGGTGTGCCTCGTGATTTTTCTAATGTAAAAGGTGTGCCTTGAAACACTGATCTAAGGCATCCAATGAGCCCAAGAAAAAGCGAAATATGATGACAGTGACCCAAAAAGTGAAGTTGCTAGATATGCTGACGGTGGGCAATACGTATGCCCATGTAGCACGCCATTATGGCATAAATGAATCTACCGTACGTTACATCAAAAAAGACTAAGATTAAGATCAAGCGGAGAAGAGCTATTGTCAGGTGAGTACAGTACTTAAAGTATTTATATATAAATTCTATTTAAATATTAATACATTACAGTATTTCCATATGCATATAACTGTGTAACGTTTAATGTACACTTGATATTGTATAGACGTGAAAATATGTAGAAATGAGACAACATGGTAGAAATGAGAGGCGTTCCTACTTTGCGGTTTTTCAAATATCGTGGCCAGGTCTGGTCTACATTATCCGCGATATTCAAGGGATGACTAGTAAGATGCTGAGGTTGGAACTACCAAGCAGAAGGCCTAGAGGAAGACCAAAGAGAAGATTTATGGATGTGGTGAAGGAGGACATGAAGCTAGTTGGAGTAAGAGTAGAAGATGCAGAGGATAGGGTGAGATGGAGGTAGACGATTCACTGTGGCAACCCCTGAAGGGAAAAGCCGAAAGGAAAGGAAGTAGTATGAGACCACTGCAGACTTGTTGTACTGTTATACTGTACTTGAAGCAGAAAATCATTTTAAGTGAAAATTATAACAAAATATTTGTTGAGCTTTTTATTTGTGTACATGTATTTTCTGCTGGACTGTTCTGCGTCATTCTTATCATCCAAGATTGTAAAATATTCTTTAAAATCTCACCCGTAATGTGAGCATGGTCATAGTGTTGGAGGTGTGTGTGTGTGTGTGTGTGTATGTGTGTGTGTGTGTGCGTGCGTGCGCGCACACAAACAGTACCAGTCATTAGTTTCAAGTTTAGACCCACCTTGTGATTCACTTAAAATGAGTAGGTGTGTCTAAACTTTTTTGACAGAGTACTGCAAATGTAAATGAACCTCTTTTAGTCATTAATATTTTGTCCATCTGCAGGATCGGGTCCCAAACCAGTCAATACCCCAAAAGCTGTCTGGTGCTCAGGTCCAGCAACAGAAGGGACCTACACCACCTCCATCAAATGCCCTGCTTAATCAGACACATGGTGAGGATGAAGATGAGACATGGCGCCAGCGGAGGAAGCAGTCATCGTCAGAGATATCTGCGGCAGTGGAACGTGCTCGGCGTCGCCGTGAGGAAGAGGAGCGCAGGATGGAAGAAGAGCGCCGTGCTGCATGTGCTGAAAAGTTAAAGAGGCTCGATGAGAAGAAGCAGCAGCAGCAACAGTTGCAGCAGCAACAGTTGCAGCAGCAACAGTTGCAGCAGCAACAGTTGCAGCAGCAACAGTTGCAGCAGCAACAATTGCAGCAGCAGCAGCAGCAACAATTGCAGCAGCAGCAGCAGCAGCAACAATTGCAGCAGCAGCAGCAGCAACAACAATTGCAGCAGCAACAGCAACAACAATTGCAGCAGCAACAGCAACAACAGCAGCAGCAACAGCAACAACAGCAGCAGCAGCAGCAACAACAGCAGAAGCCAAGTACTACCATGGACATTCCTGCGAACAGCCCCACTCCTTCTCTGACTGCTTCCGCCTCTTCATCCAGCACCAGTCAGCCCCCATCACCTTGTGTGGACACAGAGGAACCGCCTCTTGCATCCGCTCAATTGGGTGGCGCTACACTGGCACTGACTGCTAATAATAGACAAAGAGCTGGCAGCAGTAGCAGCTACGAGTCTAACACTGGTTAGTCCTTATTCCTGTTCATGTTGTGAACATTTTATCCTCTTGACTCTAGGCTGGACCCCAAACTTGCAAATCATTCTGTTCTTCCTACTTTTCAGAGGTGCAGCAGTCTGCTCAGCCTCTGGCACCCCAGCATCAGCAGTCCCATGATGTCCCAGGACCTGGGGAAGTCAAGGAGGACCCAGTGCCAAGTGGCACACACATTCGCAACAGCAGAAGTGCAGAAGAGATGGTGAAAGTTGAGGCAGTTTCAGGAGGAGCAGGAAGGCAAGGGGGTGGAATGTCTGGACAGGGCTTTTCCAAGTATCAAAAATCCCTCCCACCTCGTTTCCAGAGGCAACAGCAGGTTGGTGTGTCCGCAATTAGATGCCCTGTATTCCTTAAATGTCGGCAAAATAATTAAAAATCTGCTCACATGAAGGGGCCATTGCAAAAATACTGTCTTGGTTTTGGATCTGTTAGATCTTTTAGCATCGTAATAATGCAGGGGCAGCTGCAATTTAAACAAAAACTGTAGGCTGGGAAATATGTTCTTCAGAACCAGGTATAAACTTGGGTTAAGTACACTGTGCCGTCGACATTTTGTACCCTTCTGCTGTTGCATTACATCTGCAATCAGGAACGAGGGGACAGTGAAATTTAATCCTCATGGAACTGAGCTGGAGGCTTATGTAGCCGCGCCTGCAGACATGTACAACCGATATTCAAGCTTGTATTTATAAATATATGTGGTCATAGGTGTAAATAGTGGTGTATTCATATAAAAATATTGGCTGGATTCTGGCATCCAAATGAAACCATTTATTGCTCTGAATTGCACTCAGGAACAGCTCCTAAAACAGCAGCAGCAGTGGCAGCAACAGCACAGTCAGGTTGCCCAAGCGCAGCTCCAGTCCCAAGCTCCTCAGCAGGGCCCGACTCCTGGTGCTACACCACAGCCGGGCCCCAAACAACCTGCTCTGTACCCACCCAGCTCCATGGGGCGCCCTCCACATCTGCCAATGAACTTTGACCCTCGGTGGATGATGATGCCCTACATGGACCCTCGCATGATGCAGGGTCGCCCGCCACCCATGGATTACTATCCTCCCAGCATGCATCCCACTGGTTTGTTCATAGTATTTCTTGACGACTTAATACATGTTTGATACTTAATTTGTTCGTCCCTTATTTATTTATTTATTTTGTTCAGGGCTGATAAGTCGAGAGCGCTCGGATTCTGGTGGCTCTGGCTCTGAGCAGTTTGATAGACAGCAGCATGGAGGTCACCCTCATCATCGTGGCACACCACCCATGGATCCTAAACTGGCTTGGGGAGCGGAGGCTTTTCCAGGGAGTGGAGAAGGTCGTGTTTTGAGTTCCCCCTTAAGGCAGAAGCAAGGTCTGGAAGAGGAGGACATGGGGAAAGGTGCCAGGTAAAGGCTTGGTTATGGTTTCATCACCTGGGATATTTATTTATTTTTTTAGTTAGGTAGAGTAAACGTCAACAGTAGTTCAGTGGAATTTACTGTGCCTGTAGAATGTTTTTTTCTTCTCTCTTTCTCTAATTCTGGAAGCTTGTGACCTTCCTAAATGTGTATTTATATTATTGTAATTATAACTGTAGTGTACATGTGCAAATTATTAACGAAAGAATTTGAAGACTTTAATCTCTCAATATTTTTGTTTTTCCATGTACAATAGGAGTGACACTCCTCCAGTGCACAATCGAGAGGGAGGTGCAGGTTCCATTCAGGCACCTGTTGTGGGCGTTAACTCCACATCTGGCTCCGCTGATCAGGCGATATCCCCTGTGGGGACTCAAGCTGGCCATCACCAGCCCTTCTTGGGAGGGCGTGGAAATTACAGCAGCTTCCCAGATAATGGATCCAGGATGGTGTCTCATCCACAGCAAAGGGTTAATAGTGCTGGAGAACTTCGTGGCTTTGGCCATCAGGATGAAGCCCCACAGGATGGCCAGCAGAGTCAGATCTGGGGGGCTCCACACCCCCATTTTGACCGAAATGGCCGTGCTGATCTCAGCCCCTTGGAGAATGATTCCCATGTGCAGCATCACCATGCTCATCCTTCACATTACACTCTCCATCAGCACAAACAGGAAAATGGTAGAGAGCGAGAGAGAGGAGGAGAATCCAAGAAGTCTGAACACTCCCCTCCACTTCCTCAGCCGAGCCTTTCTTCCTCTTGCTCTTCTTCCTCCTCTTGTTCAGCCAGAGAGGATGGCAGTGGAAAGCAGTTACTACATCACCCCCCACCTCAGCATGATCACGACACTGTACCCAGGGGAGTCGGTGGACGTAAACAGGACAGAACGGGAAGTACCTACCCTCACTCGCAGTCCTCCCATCATTCAGGGCAGCAGCACCACTCGAAATCTAACTCTCGTGGTCGGGAGCAAAAGACTGAAACTCACTGGGGTCCAAGGCCTGGAAGCAGTAGTGGTGGACATGCTCATAACAGAAGGGGGGGCTCTGGATTGGGTGGCAACACAGGGGGGGAAGACTTGAACAGTCATCTTGATAAGCCTGCTGTTCAATTAGGTGGTAGTATCCCCAACAAGCGAGTGGGGCCTATCAAGCGGCCTGTACTGAAGGAAATGAAGAGAGATGTTGGTGAAGGTGAGGGAGGAGAGAAAAACACTTTAGGCTTTGCAAAAGATAAAGACCAAGGTGCTAGTCAGGTGTCACTGAAGCAAACGTCAGTCTCCAGTGCTCAAGTCTCAACCGGATCTGCTAAAGATGAAGGTGCTCCTCCAGGAAAGCCAAGAAATGGTGGCAAGGAACGAGGTGCTGGTGGAGGGATGAATAAAGGATCCAGAGAAGGAGAAAACTCTGTCCAATCCACTGGTTCTTTAGCTCCTAATTCAAGGAGGGACAGAGAACATTCTTATGAAATGAGTGGCAATGCAGGTGGCGCGACATACCATGCGGGCTCTTCCAGAGGAAGCCGGGGGAACCGAGGGAGGGGTGAGTTCTTTGGTCGAGGCCGAGGTTACAGGGGAAGTTATGCAGGCAGTGCTCGTGGTAGAGCAGGAGGCAGAAGTACCCGAGACTACAGATCCACCACCAACAGTGGATATCAGCATGGTTCTTCTCACCCAAATAATAACAGAGAAGGGTCTTCTGGTCGACATGGCCAGGGAGGCTCTCAGCCACACCCTGGACGTACCAGGAACCACAGTGAAACCCGAAGCGAGGGCTCAGAATATGAAGAAGTTCCAAAAAGACGGCGGCAAAGGGGTTCTGAAACGGGCAGTGAGAGTGCAGCCAGTGACCTTGCACACTCTGACAAGGAGGACCGTAAGCCAGTTAACAAGAAAGGAACAGCAGGGGAGAACATGAGTGTGGGTAATGCACCAACTTCGGCACCACCAAGAAATACTCAAACCAGAGTGTTCACCCCTAGAGGAGTGCCGTCCAGACGTGGCAGGGGTGGAGGTGCTACTGGCGGTGTCTACAGAAATTCCGGTAGTGGAGGAGGTGTGTCTGGGGGACACCGCTCTGGGTCTGGTTGTTCTTCACAAGGTGTGTCTGCTAAATCCTCTGCATCAGCCCGAAAGCAACACGCAACCCCCCAACCCTCCCTAATAAAAGAACCAATCCATGGGGCTAATGGGGAAAAGAAAGAGAAGACTACAGAGCAGGGTCAGTCTCAGAATCAGGCTGTAAACTCTTCTATGAACTCTGGCCCTACGGTGCCCACAGCTGCCCAGATGAGCACTGAAAACGGAGGCGTGACTCAGCCCTTAAGCAACATCAATTCCAGTTCCTCTGGACCCAAACCAGTTCTCCTGCCAAATGCAGATGGACGAAATGTTATTCATAGGGGTTTTGAACGCCCCCCTCGTCGCAGGCGCCATGGGCGTTCCCAACATCAGCAAGATAAGCCCCCCAGGTTCCGCCGACTTAAACAGGAGAGAGAGAATGCTGCCCGTATCAATGGAAGTAGCGGAATAATTGAAGCTGTGGGTGGGCAACAC